>CAOLHI010003508.1:0-173305 GCA_948474755.1 Ctenosaura bakeri | reverse complement strand
TGAAGCCCAAGTGTGCTACTTCATTATTCAGTTGCTATTACTGAAACCAAATGATTTCAGGAACAGAGTGAGTGATTTTGTGAAAGAGAACTCTCCAGAGCATTGGCTTCAGAATGACTGGCATACAAAGCACATGAGCTATCACAAGGTACTTTTGGTTAATGGTCCATAATTTAGCCTGTGAGAACTTTTTTTTTTTACTAAGTACGTAAAGCAGAAATGAGGCAGTACACTTTATTCCTCTGGATACTTCTTTGCTTTGCAGTGTAATTTGTTCAAGAAAATTAACATTCCTTAGGTTAATGTAAAATCTTTGAGAAAGGATAGTATTATTTCAGTATTAAAGCTGAAGGGGGAGTATGGTTGAAAGTGAGAGTTCATGTGTACAGAAAGAAGCATACAGGGGCCGGATTCCTGTTGGTGGCTTATGCTGGCATAATACCTGGTGCCACCAAAGTAAGTACTTTCAAAACAGTGCAGAAGGAGGTATCCTGTCCTTGTATAGTGCCTTTGCGCCAACGGTGGATTGGCAGCCAGATACTTTTTAAACAGCTTCTTCCCCCAGTCATTCATTGATTGTAGGAGTGCACCCAGGAGTTGTCTCAGCTGTACCTCACAATCAGTCAGTGGCAGAGGCAAAGAACTGTGCCTGGGAGTTTTCAGCTGCCATTCTGTATCTAGAGGAAGAGAAGTAGGCATCCAGCCCCCAACCACTGGCATTAGTGGAGCAGTTTTGTGCTCCAGTAATACAACACTGTCTGTGTTAAGAAATATGTGGTGGTGGTGCAGTTTTTTGTTTTTGTTTTTACTTTTAACACTTAGAACAAATCCAGAGTTGGTAATTTTGTACAGGTGTAGTAAAGCTGGCTGAGGTGAATGCCTGGGTTGGAATCACTCTTTTGTAGAGGTGCATAGATTTTATCGTGTCAGAAAATACTGCTCTTCCCAGTGGAAAAGCTTACTTACCCATCCTCCCCATCTTTATAAGCCGTCTAACACTGGTGTTAAAGAACTTATAAAATCACAGTAGGAAAGCTAGAGTTTATATCTAAGATGGCTTTCTGTTTACAAAGGTGGAAATGCAGCTCAGCTGCTGGTTATGCAATGAAGTATCAATGTCAAGTGCCGTCAGTTTTAGCATGCAGTACTGCATGGTTTGGGAATTCGTATACTGAGTGTTTAGGCCAAGAATAAAATGGGAACTTTGAAACTTTACTAAAGTAAGATGGATTAATTACTGTTTTTAAAAACTGTATTTCCAGAAATATCCTGAAAAGCTATATTTTGAAGGTTTAGCAGAGCAAGTCAATCCTCCAGTTCAAATCCAACCCCAGTATTTACCGATATACTTTGGGAATGTTTGCCTTCGTTTCCTGCCAGTGTTTGACATTGTGATTCACAGATTTCTGGAGCTCCTTCCAGTATCCAAATCACTAGAGACTCTGCTGGATCACCTAGGAGGCTTATACAAATTCCATGGTAAGTTCCTCAATAAACTTCTTCTGTTTGCAGCAAAATCATTTATTTGACAGCTTGAATTGATGAGAAAAGCTGTCTCCATATAACAGAAGCAGTCTGATAAAATTTTGGAGATGGGGTATAAATGTACTTAACAAGTAGAAGAAGCAAAGAATCTCAGTTTTAACTAAGATATTATGACTCTGTGGTTTCCATTTATCTCCTTATGAAAGCTCTTCAGAATTGTGATCAAGTTTCAATCAAGCATCATTACCTACATGGTTTTTTTTTTTTACTAATATACACATGCAGAAAGAGAGACTCCCTCAGTTACGCATACCTGATATATACCATAGAATTGATAGTGAGCATCTGCTTAGGCTGTTTTATTTTACTTCTTCCACAAATATATCCATGATTGATTAGCAGTTCTAACTAGCAAGATTCTTTTATTTCTTTAAAACTGTCTTGAAATAAAATAACATCTCCTGTTAAAAAAACAAAGCTATTCCCAGTCAAATTTCCTATTCTCTAAGAGAAGTGTTAGAGCTTTGCCCTAGCTATGGTGATTTTTTCAGGCTTCAGGAATCTAATATGGTAGTAATTACACAGGGCTGCGTCAGACTTGCTGCTGAGTAAGCGGCTGCTAAAAGACGCTAGAAGGAGCCTATTAAAAGTAATCGACCTATGGCAGACCCTTACTTCTTACAAGACTGATGTGGCAGTTCCCCAATCTGGTGAGGCTCCCTGTCTTTGCCACACAGCTCTGCCTTTCCCCTTATTGCATCACCTTTCTGTAAAAGGGATTTGGATTTTCAAGGTTTATTTAGAACCCCTTAATAGTTTCATGGTAGCGTGTTTTGTGTGTTACTTTAAATACTGTATACAACTCAGCCAAGTCAGCATTTACAAAAATAAACTGTAACTTTTATTTAGGTAACAATCAGAATAAAGTAGCATTTCAGATTTCAAATGCAGTTCAAGGTTGATACAGTTCTTCAGTGTACTTTTTAAACAACTCACTTATATCTTTAGGCTCACCTAAAAAGCACACGTATCATAAACAGGGCTACATTCCCACTACAACCCCCAGTCTAGGTCATACCCTCTGACCAGATTCTACTAAGGTTCAGCTACTCTTCTGCCTCTCACTAGGCTTCCACTGAGAACTGACCTTCCCACATAATCACCCTTCTTGCCTGACTGAGAGACTCTAATCCATAGCTTCTTGTTAGGAATCTCACTGAAGAACAAAAAAAACCCCAACCACAGGTATTTGGTTTTATATAACTTTTCCTCTCAGCTACTAGCCCCTCCCACTCACATCTGGGCTGGGTTTCTCTCCTGAGGAGCTATTTTGGTTGCCCGGCATCCTGCTTCCAGGTTGCTCTGCCACATCAGATGGCTACACCTCCAGAACTTCATCACGCTACCACCCTCTACATCTCCTCATTGAAGATGCCAAGTCCTTCTTCTCTGCATTTACTCTCTGAAAAACTATTGCATGTTCTTATGGATGACCAGAGCTGGCTGCATAGCTGCTATAAAGGGGAAGTCCATGCATTCACTGAAGCATTGCACATGCATCAGGGCTCATGAAGCAGGAGTGATCAGGGTGAATGTCTTTTAGCAGTAATTGAAAAGAGAAATATAATAATGACATGTGTGCATTCTGAGGTGTCTTTTGATTGTAGGATTTAAAGAGAAGCCAGAAAGATTAGTGGCTCAGCAGTTAAGACAAACCAGTGGGTTATCATGTATGGCAGAATGCTAATAACATGCAGATGCCCCTCCTTAGGTTTTTGAGAAGAAGGATTAGGAAAGAAGAACAGTCTTCCATTGGTTGAAACTAAAACCCATTATGTGATCAAACAGCTTGAATATGAGATCAGTACAAATTGGACTATGGTGACAGCATTTATTCTGAATAATATAATTGCAAAAGGAATCTTTTGCTAGCTTTATTTTTGAGGATTTCACCAACTAAGAAGCTAAAGATGCTTGGAAAATAAAGACTGTCAGGTTTTAAGATTATGAGCGCTAGCCTTTCTTGTGGTGCATTTGTAGCTGTCTAGGTCACTAACTGAAAGGTACATGTTACCATGTAATCACTTAATACTTCCAACTGTTTAAATCAGAATCTTATCCAAATCAGCCTTGAAACTATAGCACTGTTCAGAAGCACCTTTTATTACATCTAGAGAAACCAGAGGATAACTTTTATTTCCCAGCTATTTATGTATATTGTTGTCCTAAGACCTTTGGCTGCAATCCTGTATAAAGCTTCCAAGGGGTAAAATCCTACTGAACTGAACAGTGTTACCAATGGGCAGACACACATCAAGCTCTTGCTACTATATAATTATCCTCCAGGAGGGGACTACATGCCAAGGTTTGGACGTTATAACTTGTTTTTTCAGTTCCAAAACCATTACTCTTTAAAAAAGTTTTTGGGATTGGGAGGAAAGTTTCAGTTGCAAATGCCACGTTCCTTAGAAAAAGGAAAGAAGTTAAGTAGGAAATGTTTTAGCCTTATCTGCTACTTCAGCTGTACTGGCTTAGTACTGTAGAATGTTTTCTTATTCCATAAGCAGAATATGCACATAGAGTTGACTTCTGACATTAATCTAGATGGAGCTTTTCTTTAATTTGTCACACATTCTAGGGCTAACATATTTAACTGTTATGAAAGTTTTAATTGATGAGACAGTAGGCATTCAAGCACATTCACACCCCCACCTCTGATTTTTCTTTTAATGCTGTAAGGATCTCAGCTTCCTGAGAATCTGTTTCCATTTTTTAAAAAATAAGAAAGTTTCCACTCCTTGTAATTGCAGTCATTAGAACGTAGGCAATACCAACAAAAATCCCAGAAGCCAGGGAATTACTGTATAGAATTCATAATAAGTAATAATGGCCTTCAGTGCCCTTCTTCCTCCCACAGCTAGCAAACTAAATTACCAGTAAATAGAAAAAAATGCAGGCTGATTTTCAAAATAAGAGAGATGTTCAATTTGCAAAATGTGTATAGGACACAAATTCAGGATCTTGGCACAGAATCTCAGCTGTCTGGATTGAAAACTGAATACCTCTTGGCAGTGCAGAGGGGCAATCTGCAAACACCTGGATTATCAGCTTTCCTGTCTGTCTCAGTTAAGTTCCTATGACCTTGCATGGTTTGAGCTTTCTGCAGCCATTGAATAGATACAGAATGGGAAGAAGAGGGTTTTTGTTTTGGGAATTATAGAGCGTGAGGATTAATTTGAGAAGGGGAAAATAGAGAATATAGAAAGTAGGAAATAAATAGCTGAGATGCAAAAGTTGAAGAATCAGATGCAATAGGGAGTAAGAGAACCAAAAGAACTTTTTTACTGGCAAAGCATGATGGAAAAAACTGAGGAAGGGAAAGAAGACTTAACAAATTAAATTACTGACTATGCTTCTGGACTGACACAAAGAGAGACAATCCACATGATTGTGGACTACTCATGGTGAACATTAACACCTCATTCTGTAACATGGGCACATATATCCATTTATCTTCTTGGCAGATCGTCCTGTAACCTATCTATACAACACCCTTCACTACTATGAGGGGCACCTCCGAGACCGCACAAATCTCAAACGGAAGCTTGTTCATGCCATCATTGGCTCCCTCAAGGATAACCGGCCACAGGGGTGGTGTCTGAGTGAAACTTACCTCAAATGTGCCATGAACGCACGAGAAGAGAACCCGTGGATTCCTGATGATATTTATTACTGCAAACTGATTGCAAGACTGGTTGATAATATCCTTTAAAAATCTGAAAATGGATGGATTTAAGTTATTGAAATTCATCAAACCACGCTATTAAAATTAGTAACAGATTATGTAGTGTTGTGATTTCTCCTGTACTCCATTCAGAGCTTTCCAGTACTGAACAGCAGCAAATTACTACAGCAATATGAATAGAATGTCCATAATTACAATTTGTGGATGTTTAAAGATAACAGGCCATTGTTTGTGTGTCTACTCAGAAGTCAGTCCCACTAAGTAAGGCTAAATTCTTAGTAAGTAGACTTAAGTCTGTAGTTAAAAGAACAAAACAACTTTTAACAGGCCATTCTTCAGTCTTGAATTGATAATCAGAATTTATAATATACTGCTGTATTTGATATGGATTACATGCAAGTGTTCTTAGATTATTCTTTCTGAGATTCAGAGTAAGCACTGTCAGGCTTCACTGTCTTTGGTATTAGCCACCCTGCATTCCCTGGTCCTTGTCTCCCATTGCATAAATTAGGGCCTGGATTTGTCTCTTGAACAATTTTTTGAGGCACAACCAATGGCAGACACGACATCCTGCTTTTATACAACAGCGAAAACAGATTATGATGATTTAAAGTCAGAGTGGCTAGTAGTGAGTCTGAGTAGCCAGCATCTCTTCCTGAGAGGTTGTCTCAGTGCCTTGTTCTCAGGAAGGAACTGACATCACAGTATAGGGTCCATTCGGATACTGACACTAGGGCAAGGGGTCTCAGAGAGTGCCTGCTGTGCTTGCAGCAGTAGCAAAAACTATTTAAAGGAGTTGTTTGGTTTAAAAAAAAACCCCTCAAAACAGTATTTGTCTCTGCAACAAAATAGCTTTTCACATAGGGCACTACCCTCTGACAGATGACACTTGCATTCTTCCTCAGAGAAGGCATTCAGTGAAAAGGAAATGGCAGCATACTAAGGATGGAAGGGTGAGGAGAAGGTGGATGTAGCAGGTCGGATCTGGTTTGAACAAGAATGCCTTGAACCAGTCCTAAGATGCGCTTGTTGTGATACCTTGTTGAAGTGTGGGGGTGAGCGGCTTCCAGAAATCAGGATGAAGTACAGCCCTAGATTTTTAAATCCCCACGCCAACTGCCCTTCCCAATTTTTTAACTTTAAAAGGTCTCATATGCCCTTTAAGGGATATAGGAGGGAGTTTGGGTATATTTTCAGATCATTGATCTGTTTTATGCCTGAGGAGGCATTTAAGCCCTATTGCAGGTTTGAAAAAAGCTCCCTATCCAGTTTAAAGGGGCCATTTTAAGTTCAAAAAAATTCAGGGGCATGGGGTCCTCCCTGGAAGCCACATGTGACTGATGGGCTGTATTTTGCCCACCCCTGTTGTAATGGCTGTTTCTTGCTTTAAATGACAATTTATTTTCTTAATTGTGCTCAGCGATGGCTGGCAAATCACCTAGTCCATTCCCAAACTGTGACTGGAGATTCAATGAATTTCCTAATCCTGCTGCCCATGCACTCCATGTTACCTGTGTTGAACTCATGGCCTTGGCTGTTCCGGGAAAGGACGTGGGCAACGCCTTGCTGAATGTTGTGCTGAAGAGGTAGGCAAAACTTTTCTTTGGAAAAAAACCTCCACATTAGTAAAGATGATTTTTTTTTAATGATCCAAATAGAAAAGGTTGCCATATTTCTCATAAAAGATTCCCATATTTAATAGATGTGTTTCTGAAGTGTTTCATCTGCCTGTGCATGATACAGTGTTCTGTTTCTCTTTCTCTTCAATCTCCTTCCTAATAGTCAGCCTTTAGTGCCCAGAGACAATATCACAGCATGGATGAATGCGATTGGACTGATTATCACTGCCTTGCCTGTAAGTCATCCCGTGTTTTGAATTCTGTTTAAATTAGGGGAAGGCAAGTCTACATCTCAGTCCCTAAATGTGAACTTCTCAACTGGAAATAAAATTAAAACAAAATAAAGTAAAATAAAATATGGATAGGATTGCTTCTTCATTACTGTGTTCATTTTCTTTATTTTTTGATTGAATGAAATGTTTGGGATGAGAAGAATAAAGAAGTGTTTCTAGATAAGCAGAAATTCACCTTTCTGCTTTTTGAGCAGAACTTGGCCATAATACTGTAGGTACCAAGCATACTGACATAAACTCCTATTTTTGGTCATTGCAGAGGTAGGTATCCAGTACCTCCTTGCTAAACAGTCCCCCCTGTCCCATGCAACCTGAGTTTGATGTGGCAAGGTGCACCACCTGGGCTAGTTACTGGCCATGTTAAGAGAGGAAGCTTCCTATCCCTGTCAAGTTTTGTGGTCAGAGAGAAAGGAAGAGCTGTTGCCTTCCTGGACACTTCCAGCTCAGGTTCTTCTGAAAGTAAAAGAGGAAGCTCAGCAGAAACGTGCCAGCAGAGTTTTACACTCTGGTAGCACTGAACAAGAACAGTTCAGTCTCACTTTCTACCATTGTTATTTTTGAGACATACCCAGGCTTCTTTTAGACCAAATTTATATTCTTCATAGATTAAGCCTTAATATTGATCCCCAGTAACATATATCTAAGGTGATGCTGTTCTGTGCCTTCAAGTCATTTCCCACTTATGGGAACCCAAATGTGACCCTATCATGGGGTTTTCTTGACCAAGATTTCTTTGCCGGGGGGGGGGCTGCCATTGCCTTCTTCTGAAGCTGAGAGAATGTGGCTTACCCAAGTCACCCAGTGGGATTTCATGGCCAAGCTGGAATTTGAACCCTGATGTAAAGTGTATATGAGATTTTTTTTAAAAAAGCATGTGTCATAACATGGTATTTTGTACAGATTGTTACACATGCAGTATTTTTGTACTTGTTTAAACAATTGTCAAAGATCAGTTTCATTCAGGATACTTAAGTCCTTTAGGTGTGTAATAACTGTTTACAAGGATGCGGTAAGAATTTCTATTCTTCAACAATACAGCATGAATTTCTATTCTTTAACAATATAACATGATAGTTATGATATAACATGTCGTTCCATGACAATCCCACACCTTTCAGAGTTTGGAAGCTAGCACTACTACTATAACGTGTTAAATGTTAAATCAAGAAATTAATTTGTTAACATTAAAATATTAAGATAAATTAATAACTGTTTTGTTCCATTAGTAAATTATTAATTGTTAAATCATAACATTTGAACAAATGATTTACAGTTATTAAAAATGTTCCCCCTCCCCCAGTAATAAATTTAAATAACATGAAAAGTTAATGGCTAACAAAAAATATAATGGCATTGTTGTTTTAACAGTTAAAATAATGGCCAAGATCCTGCCTTGTCATATGTAGCTGTGACAACATAGCTCCCTCATAGTGCCTTTCTCTGCCAGTGCTACCCACAAAAAATCTACCTCTTAAGCTGGGCAGTGCCCCAACTGAAGGGTTTCTGAGGTGCTGCGGATGAGGGAGCTGAGGAAATTTTGACTGCAGTGCCAAGCCAGTTGCAGCCTAAATTGAGGCAGGCAGCTGGAGAGTCTCTCAGAGTCCTGCTGCAAGTGCAACCTCTCCACACACCCCATGACCAGGAGTGCTGCAGTCATTCCTCAACAGCCTGATCTACAGCTCCTCAGAAACCCTTCTCTATGTATGCTGCCCAGCTTAAAAGATAGTTTTTTGGGATACAGTTTCATCAGTAATAGCTGTAAATGTCAATCCCCAAAGTTGAGGGGCTGTAAATCTAGCTTACGATACTGTAAATACTTAACAGGATGCTAGCCTATCAATTTGAAAGTGATTATTGAAAATCATAGTAATTAGGGCTAAGAAATATTTTTTAACAAATTATTGACCATGAGTGTTGTGAAGATTTGAAGTCACATCTTTTGTTTAGTATATCTCTTTATGTAACTGAATTTCCCACCTGCAAGTATTCTAATCTTTGGACTGGATTACGGCTTTATGTTTCAAGGAGCCCTATTGGATAGTCCTCCATGAACGGATCGTGAGTGTTATCAACAGTCCTAGCTTGACTTCCGAGACTGAATGGGTTGGTTACCCATTCCAGCTGTTTGACTTCACAGCTTGCCATCAGTCTTACTCGGAGATGTGCTGTAGCTACACGTTGGCATTGGCACATGCTGTCTGGCACCACTCAAGCATCGGGCAGCTTTCTCTCATTCCAAAGTAGGTGTGGCATGTACACTCTGTAATCTGTAATTACCACTTTCAGCTAAAGAATTTATGCTATTTGTGTGTAAAATATAAATACTACAGCCACAGCTGCTGCTGATGTTACTGTTATCTGCCTTCAAGTTATTTCTGACTTATAGTGACCCTTAAGGCAAAACAATCATGGAGTTTTCTGGGGCTGAGAGTGTGTGAAGCACCCAAAGTCACCCAGTGGGTTTCTATGGCTGAGTGGGGAACTGAACCCTGGTCTCCAAATCACTACATGACACTGACTCTTGCCACAGCTGATACCCTGAGTTAAATATATGTTTAGTTGTATGCATCCTATTATCATCAATAATATTGGAAACCCCACCGTCTGGTGTCACTCTGTAAAATAATGCATATTTTCTTAGCTTTAATTGTTTTATATTGAGTGCACTTACTATACTTTCTGAAATACTACAGGTTTCTTACTGAAGTCTTGATCCCAATAGTGAAGACTGAATTCCAGCTACTCTATGTGTATCACCTTGTTGGTCCATTCTTACAACGCTTTCAGCAAGAAAGGACAAGGTGCATGCTTGAGGTAGGTTATTATACGAGAGGTTATTGTTGTGTTTGTAAACAAAGGAGTGAGACCACAGGCTTTTAAATTCTGCAGAGTACTTGCTTTCTTGACGTCCTATCTTGCCAGAATAATTGATCCAATGAAGAAGAATTTATTCTTCAGTGTTCTTTTTTTAGGTCTTCAAACGCAAGAATATTGTAGCACTGTGCATTTCCTTTGTATCTCTGCCATGAAGATAAGGCACAGGAGTCCATATATCACATAGTTCAGTTATCTCATGATACCTTACTGGGATTTTTCTTTGTTATCACCTATTGCTGCTTTTTAATATTTGAAGCTAAATTTATTACTGGTAGAAGACTGCCTCTTTCTCCCAAGGCTTCAATTTGGCATAGACCCATATAAATAAACTCTGTTTTGTCAGCTCACTGCACAAAGCAAAGCACATTAGATTCCAGCATTCACCAAAACAACAAAAGAGTTTAAAAATAAACTCCCCAGAGCACTTTGGGTGTCACAAAATTAATTATACTTATGCAGTAAGGAGCTAAATTTAGTTTAACGCCATGTTCTGTCTTGGAAGGCAGGAAGGAACATCTGTGTGTTTTTAGCTCAGCTTCTTCTATCTAGCCAGGCAAATAGAAGAAAATGAAAATACTTACCAGACTTATTCTCTGCTATAGCTCTGTCCTCTCTGAAGGATGAAAATTTCTTAATATCTAAAAATTCTCTTAGAAGGAAGGGTTATTGTCATCAAATTGCATTTGCAGAGTCTGAAGCCCTCTTTTCTAGTGAATTTTGCAAGTGAATGTTATATGTGATGTGCTGTTATGGATACAGATAGTCCTAAAAGAGTCTCTAAATTGTTATAATAGCAGTCAATCTTTAGCTTGGTACTGACTAATCTTCCTGATGGTTTGGAAATATCCTCATGGTTCTTTAACAGAGCATGGAATGCCAGTACACCGGGGAACATTCTAGCATAAAAAGTTATATCCAGACTGAGTTTTATACCTTATTATCTTTCTTCCTCTAGCCTCTACATAGTCAGTACAAACTGGTATGTGAAATTCAGATGACTGTATTTATGATTGCAGAGTGTGATCTGGTCTTTTGCAACACCATGTACTCCAAACAATACAAAACACTTTCCATAATAAAATTCATGTGGATATATTATTCTGAAAACCCATTTTATAAACTATCTTTAGCATATAGGAGTGGCAGGGTAGATAAAGTGCTGGCCATATTTGGTTTCCCAAGGCCCCCAGTACGATCTCACAGGAAATGGCGGGGACATAAAAGTGGTCAATCTAGCAAAAATTGGAAGAAGTAATTGCCCGTTTAAATCTTGGCCCTCTAGGCCCAATATGACCTTTAAAAAAATAGAAAAGACTTCCTTTCCCTTGCAGTTTTGAGAAACAGGAAAGTGTGGCTCAGTAAGTTCTGAGAAGGACAAAAATGGCCCCTGGGCTTTCTAAAGTTGTCCATCTCACTTCAATATGAAGTACAAATCCAGATGTTTTGTGACAGCTACTCTCCTTGGATTTCCTTTCTGTGTTTTTTACCTCCTTGGGTAGTGCTGGAAACAAAAAAATAAAAATAACTGGAGCAACAAGAAAAAATGACATTATAACTTTTCACTTGTATTTGTTTGTGTCAATTGTATGACAATAGATTGGAGTAGCTTTTTATGAAATGCTTTTGGAAGTGGACCAGTGCAACACACATCTCCATTACATGGATCCTGTATGTGATTTTCTGTATCACGTGAAGTATATGTTTACCGGGGACAGTGTGAAAGATCAAGTGAGTAAATAATAAATTGTACTTGAGATAAGTTATGTACAGCATAGCTGTTTTTTTTTCTCTTTTAAATGCAATAGCAAGTTAATGAAAATCCACGGAATAAAGCCAGTTTTCCTGTAAACAGTGTGAGGTTAATTAAAAGGTTTTCCTAAGTTCTGACTTCTTTCTAGGTTTTAAAAGAAGAGTTCAAAGTTAGACAGAAGTCTAACAGATGACCAGTTCTATAGACTACTATATCGACCCTTTTTGCTTTGTGGTTTTCTACAAACAAATTCTAGGAACTGAGCATTTGAACTAGGATTAGCGCTAATGACCAAACCAGTTAGGCCACTGCCTACAGCTGCACTGCTGTCACCTTCCATGCACAACCAGTTAAGCTGTTTCAGAATGCGGAGAACTTGGGAACTCTCATGGGATTTTGCTGGATGTTTGAACACCGATAAAATGTCAAAAGGTGTAGGTTCAGAAACAACCATAAACTGTGTATAACGGTTTTTCTAGGGGCAAGTTTACATTGTTTCAATGGACAGTTGTCTCTGCTTTTCTGTGCTTGGTTTAAAGACAGAAAAGCAAAACTAAAATGTCTTATCAAATACTATGCTGTATCTTTATCGTTTGATATTTTGTATATGTCTATCCCTCAATCTTCAAAGATGTTAGGGATAAAAATTGAACTAAAGATGATCTTTGCAGAATCTCATCATTGTTCTATGATCTTTCTTTCAATTTTCTCTTGGTTTCGATGAAAGGTTGAGAAAATTATCTGCAATTTGAGGCCTGCTTTGAAGCTTCGTCTGCGTTTCATACATATCAGCAAAATGGACTCTGGCTCTGTCCCTCAGCAACCTATAAGCACTGTGTCCCCAGCATCACAGCCTACTCAGGTCCCAGTGAATGTTGCTCTGCCAGTGTCCCAATAGAATGAGGCACTGGATCCTGTACCTGCCAAGGACATCTCATGTTGACCAAAACAAACTCCACTCACTGTGAATTCCTTTGCAAAACATACAATACGGAATCATTTCCATTGCTTCTTCCTCACAATGCATCTGCAAGACTACATATGTGTGCTACCCTTTCCTGATCAAGGGAACTCTAAGAACAGTGTGGTAGTCATGAATGTATAAATAGCCACTGGTTTTAAAGAACAACAGTACTCTCAGTTGTCCTTAATTAGTGTCTCAGTTTTTCAGCCAAAGGTAACTTTTGTGTGGGGGGGGGCTTTAAATCACAGATATTTTTAAACCGGAAATATTTAACATTTTATGTTTTTTCCACCTTTTTCTTTGGTAATGACAACAGTCAAACAGAACAGGTGTGATCGATTTATTTAAGACAGTGCAAGTTAAGCCACTTAAATTTCATTAAGTTAAAGCTAGGTAGCCTTACTAGTTGGACATTCTGTGAAATGTAGTTGAAGTGCTGGTGAAAAATGGGGAGTGTGATTCTTTAATAATCATGGAGCCAGAATTTGCCTATGCTTTCTGACTAGTACTTTATTTCACCAACAGTTCCACTGAAACCAGAGACATGCTAAAGGTAATAAAAATGCAGTCCTTCAGACGAAGGGTGGGAGACAGGTAACTTCTGAAATGTAGTTATGTTTAAAGTCTGTATATTTATGTGAGTTGTGTGAAATTTTTTTTATTGGCTGCTTGGATTTTGAATGTTTAAAATAACTACACTTTGTTTTGGACTTGTATTATACTATTTTTGTACAGGTTTTATTTTTGTCAGCAATTTGGCATTTGCCTCCCTCCTTTTTATTTCTTTTTTGAGGTATGATTTGACAGCTAATAAAAATCTTAAGGTTTGTAAAGTATTGCTCATATTTGGTAACATTTAAAAAGGAATGAATAAAAATAGCTTTTATAACTGCTTGACTGTCTTTATCCACATTATTTGTTTTTGGTATTCCTCATTTTATGCGTTAGTGTCACCAATGTAACCAGTTCCTCCCAAGTCTTAAGTTGGGATAGAATAAAAGGAATAAAAGTTGGGATAGAATAAAAGAGGACAATGTTGTCCTGGTGTATATAGATTCTCATCTTCCCTAAAGGGTATTCCTTCTGTTAGAACACTGATATTCAATTAATTTCTTAGAAGAGAAATTGGTTCTAAACTTACACTGTGATTATGTATTATAGTTTTAGAATTCGTACGAGGTAGATCAACTCTGTAGCTAAGATGAAGAATTTAAAAAAGCCTACCCACTATCTACCCATCTAAGCTGTAATCAGCACAATTAGTCTAGGAATTGTACCTCTTGAACCCCTTTACCCAAATTCAGAGTCTATTCAAACAAAACAGTTTGGTGAAAACCCTCCACATGAAGCTCTGAAACAGAACAGGATCATTTGCATTGCTGAGCTGAGAGCAGTGATCACGTCTTCTGGTGTCTAAGCATAAGCTGGGTTAATCTCCATTATATCCACTGCTGAGAAAAACTCTGTAAAAGCAGAGACTAACTTCATACTGCCTCTAAGGTAAATCCACAAAATGGATGATACTGTCCACTTAGAAAATCCGGGGACTACCAAGAACATGCAAGCATAAAGTGAAAACTGGAAGTTTGGGAACCACAACAGATAAGCAAGCATGAAGTTAAAACTGGATGTGCTAAAACAGCATATCTAATTTGCTCTGTTAAAGAAAAGCTTCTGTACAGCTAGTACTTTCTCTTAATAGCAATAAGAGGAGCTGAGAACACCTTTTTAAAAGACTGCCAGACAAGCTGCACATTCTCTTCCCTTGCTTGGTCTACAAATTGCCTTTTAGGTTTTTCTTTTTCTGAAAATAAGAATTTAGATCTAGGCAGTAAGCAGGCAATCTTGATTTCAGCTGTTGTGTGTAGGTATATGTCTTCAAGTCACCTGTCAATTTATGGAGACCTCCTGAATTTCAGTAGGGTTTTCTTAGACAAGGAATCCTCAGAGGTAGTTTTGCCAGTTCCTTCCTCTAAGATACAGCCTACAGCACTTAGTGTTTGTTGTTGGTGTCCCATTCAAGTACAAACTGGGGCTGTTTCCAAAATCTGCAGGATCTAGTACCTTTAGAGTGTTTATGTAGGTAGCCTTGAGTTAAGCTGTTGGACTAAGTTTAACATCTTCACTCCCTCATCTGGCTCAAAGCAAGATTAAATCACAGTGAGAAAGGGACAGTCATCTTACAGGATTCCTATTCTCTTTTCAAACACACTTTGTTTTAAAATTTTATAGCCAGTAGAGGCATTTCTCCATTGTTAACCTACCAAAAGATTTTAGTAGTACTTGTAGTCTAATCAGCTAATTGGTTATTAGTTTCTAGAACATCCTGGTAAGTATAAAAATCTCTGACATCTTTGCCTATATATATATATATATTTCATCTAATATGAATGGAACTGAAAATATCTGAATTTTCTTTATTATTTTTTTATGTAGAAAAAAATCCTTCATTGAACTTTGTGAACATTTTTCTCTATGAAAAACATGATCTTGGTAAGAAAGAAACTAATCAACATCACATGCATAACTGAACTTAATTGTGAGCATGGTTAGTTGACATATTACTATTGGCAGGATTATCTTGTGAGCTGGACCTCAATTAAAGTTCACTTAGTCTTCAAAATGACAAATCCTGTGAATACATCTACCTTTATTACTAGAAAGGTGTAACACTCTTCTGAGGCTTTCAAACATTTGCTTCTCACACTTCTTCCGAACTGTTTTTCTTGAATGGGAAAGTTTTTCTTGAATGGGAAATTTCGTAATCTCTGTTGCTCCTTTGTGATGCTGACCCCAATAAATGTAACTTAAACCCAACACATCATTAATCCTATGTTTACCTGGAGAAGAGTAGAAGAGTATACACCTCAGTTATGTTGCCCAGATAATGGGGAGAGCCCATTATCACACATAAACCAAATCTCAGACAGTCTGGGAACAGTTGGTGACTGGAACAACGATGTTTGTGATTTCATCCTGTAACCCAGGAAAGAACATAGTCACAAACACATAGTTGTCATACTGTTACTTAACGACACAGAATACATAACCCCTGCTTAACCTCTCACAAGTTCTCTGCATGAAAGGGAGACTGCTACAGTGTTGGAACTTTCAGACACACATTGAATATCAAAGTCTTGGAGGGACAGGCTTCACTGAAACAGTTTCTTGTTAGTCCCCCAGACTGTGTGGAGCCATTGAAGAGCAGCATGACCAGTCTGGAGAGAAAAGCTGCGTCCCAGTCCCCATCCATATGGTCTCAGCTTGCCAGCACATACCACAATGGCATAACATTCCTTCTCTGGTACTCCCTCACAGAAACCTTCTGTTTGAGGAACAGAATGGGATGCAAGATGCCATCCAGACCCTCTTGAAAAGCAGGTCTGCTCCAATGACTCTGTCAGAGGCATCTATAGCGAGATGAACAGCTTGTCAAAGTCATGCCATCAGCACTGAGTCTGACATAAGGGCTTGTTTCAGTAACTCCAGCGCTTCCTGACACTCAGCTGTCTACTTCACTGTCTTAGGCTTCTTGGAACCTATCAGATCTGTTAGAGGTGCCACCATTCAGCTGTAGTTGGGCACATTCAGCTGTAGTATCCAGCCAAGCCAAGGAAGGATTGAACCAGCTTCCTGGACTGGGACGTGGGCCAGTTATGAATAGCTTCCACTTTTACCTGCAAGGGAGTGATAGTCATTTGACCCACCTCCTGGCCATGGTAAGTCACTAGATGGAGTGCAAATTGGCACTTCTTGGCCTTGACTATCAGTCCAGCATCTCTGAATGGTTGGAAGATGATCTGAAGGTGTTTCAGATGATCTTCCTAGGAGTATGAGAAGATCGCAATGTCATCCAAATAGGTCACAGTCTCCACAAGCTCTTCATAGAAAATCCCACCAACCTCTGGAAAGTTGCTAGTGTACTGCACAGTGCATTGAACTTGAACAGGCCATGTGGGTGATTAATGCCACTCAATGCTCAGACTCTTCTGCCAGGACGATCTTCCAATAGCCCCAGGAAAGGTCCAAGCTGGACAAATACTTGGCAGTTTCTCCAACAGTGCAACCACTTGGAGCATGGGGTAATGCTTCCGCACCTCTTTATCTATATATGGCCATATACTGTAAATCAAAGCTCTCCTGTGTAATTACACCATGTCTACTTGTTAAATTACTTTTTTTTAAGGAGTATGTTGGCACTGCTTGCTGTGAGTCTATTAACAATAATGGAAACTGCAAATGTGAATGAAGATATTCTCAGGTCATTTTAAAAACAGCTTTGATCTACAAGAAGGGAAATGATCTTTCCCTGCATATGCCTGTAGGATATATGAATCCTAGAGAGGGGATAGGAGCCATTTTCATTCCCATGTCCTCCTGGGGGGCCACACTAGCATGCCTGACAGGACCAGAAGTGAAATTTCAACTGATTTTCAGGCTTCCCCCACTTTGGTGGGCATTTGGAGGTAGGAGACCCCACTTGTTTTGCAGTGGATCTGAGCCACTTTGGAGGGGTTTGGGGAGAGTCACCCAGTTGTTGTTGTTTTTGTTTTTATGAGTATTTGGAAGCTTTGGGTAGACATTGGAAGCTGCACTTTAGGATACAAAGGCAGCTCATTGCCTATCCCTGATTTATTGGATCAAAACAATGACGATATTTTGGCTCTCCTCCATTAGAATAACGTTTTGGCTTGGTCTACAAAATAAGATTAACACTGGACAGTCTCAAATTAAATCTTACCGACATAAATCTTTCCTTTATACAAAGAAAGTAAGCACTGAATCAGTTTTCAAAATCCACCTCATTATAAATTTATTGCTATTATGATGCTTACATTTTGGCCTAAATCCACTCGCTAGTTCCAACGATCATAGATCCATTGAATCAAATGCTGAATAGCAAGTCAGCACTTATGCAAATTCCACTGATTTTATGGCTCTGCTCTAGTAGGGACCAGCAATTGGATTTACCCAGAGATGGGAATCTTGTGGCCTTCCAGATTTTTTTTCCACTGCCAGTCTCAGGAACTCCAGATAGTGTAGTCAACAAGAAGGCAGTGACATGTTCTAAGTCTTTTATTCCAAATCCCAAGTCCTTGCAAGATAATTCAGATCAAGTCTGGCAGTCAACTTTAATGGAAAAAAGGGGATGTGTTACCCTGTGTGTTGGGGGTCCCGGGAGGGGCACCCAAATTACCAAATAAAAGCACAACTTGGGGGAATTTAGCTGGAGCACTCTCTTGGCTAAACGAGAGGTAGGGTAACTTTAGCAAGGATCTTTTCACCCTATGTATACAGCGGCGGGTCAGAGAGTGGCTAGACAAGGTTTTCAAAGTAACAACCAATATTTTATTAAAGACAAGAAAACACGAAAGACAAGACATAGACTAACTAACTGGGAAACAGAAACGGAGAGTGATTCGGGAAAGGCAATACTACACCTGGTCTCGTAGTCTTGGAGAGAAGCGGGGTTCCGGGGAAGAAAGCTCAGCGGGGCTCGCTGAGGGGAGTTTCCTTAGACAACCGGCAGCAAGGCGGGATGGAAGTCCAAAGTAGTCCGAAGACTGTTTGGAAATGAGGGGTTTTTATAGGGGAGTTTGTGCCTACCAGCCATGGCATGCCAGGTGAGAACAAAGGGAGTTTAGAGCTGGACAAAAGATTTGGAAAAGGTCAAGTTTGCATGATGAGCTTAATGCTCGACGACAATAGTTTGGCCAGTATGTAAATGTCCTGTCTAAAAGGACTGGTTCGGCTGAGAGCCGTGCAGCTATTGTAAGGTTTGCAGTGGGAAGTTCTCTGAAGCTACGAGCGAGGCTTGAGTTGCTGGCCTCAATAGGATCTGGAATGTAAAACCATTAGCAGCCGCACCCTGTCTGTGCTTGTCCGGAGAACCTCGCAAAACACGTGGAGTGAGGTGGCTGGAGAAAGGTCAAGCAAAGGCCGAATTGTTTGATATCAAAATGATATCTGGGGTCCTCACCAACAGTGCCATAGCTGGAGTAACAGATGGAGCTGGAAAAAAGGGTGGAGCTGGAAAAAAGGGGGTGGGGCTGGGTTAAGTTGCAAGCAAACAGGA
This sequence comes from Ctenosaura bakeri, assembly GCA_948474755.1. Lineage (NCBI taxonomy): Eukaryota > Metazoa > Chordata > Lepidosauria > Squamata > Iguanidae > Ctenosaura > Ctenosaura bakeri. The sequence continues at coordinate 154,496 of CAOLHI010003508.1, read as the reverse complement.
TTGGATCCAACTCCTAAACCATGGAAGAGCAGGGAATACCTCCGGAAGAAAGCTACACCACACACTGTCATGGCTGGCATAGTCAGGGTACCTGTCTGGGTGGCTTCCTCATGAGTAAGCAGGATTTGATTCAACCCCTGAATCATAGAAGGACAGAGGACACCTCCCAGAGGAAATGACACCTCATTCTCACATGGCTGGCAGAGGCAGCATACCTATCCTGGTTGCTTCCTTGTGAGCAAACAGTACGGTCCACCCTCCACATTCATGGGTTTCTCTTCACAGTGAGTTTGTAGCTGCTGCTTGACTGGTTCATCGTCCTTGTCCTCATCCTCCTCTCCCCTCCTCCTCCTCTCCCCTCCTGCGTGCCAAAAACTTCCTTCCCCAGAGGGAGAGGTGGAGAGTTGAAGGTTAAGGTCAATGTGAAGGGGTTTAAAATCTGGTTGAGCCATTGAGGTGGCAGTCAAGCACCAGACTCTGCCAGCCATGAGAGAGTGGGATGTAGCTTCCTTTTGGAGGTGTTCTTCCCCAACCTCCCCTCACCCCCAAGACCATCGCATGCCCACACTCACTGAAAAAAAAATCTGTAAACTCCTGTTTTCCTCCTATATATGGCTTTTCAGAAAATGCAGGACACAAGGAAGAGGCACAGAGGCAATGATAACAAACATGTGCAGCTCTCATTGTGTCATCAACATAGCATTCTCTCGCTGCTGATTGGGAAAAGACTGGAAGTGGAGGTGGGACTACCAAGGGCAGCAAGTCAGTCACTAAGAATAGACAAGTTGCAAGATGAGTCAGTCCATTATTTATTGCTAGTGAAGTCCAAGTTGAGTCATTGAAGTGACTTGAGTCTAACTTGAGTTAGAGTCAATCAATCACTGAAGATAATGGAAGTTGTACTTCGAGACCAATACCTGGGGGCCTTCAGGATTCCCACATCTGATACAGGGCTATTAAACATTACCTATTACAAGTTTATTTCTATTATTTTAAACAAGGTTGCAAAGAGGAAGAGCTTCAGAAGTGACAGTCTAAAGGAAAGGTTAAAGACCTGTATGTAAATTTTTGTGCTTATAAACCCAACATACACAGAAGAGAATCGCTTACCCATCCCTTTGAAAAGGGAGCCCCAATTATCCCAGAGAAAGCCTTGCTCTTGAGACGCATTCTTCCTCAGTTCTCTCATTAGGTTTGCCAGAAAGAGGCTCCTCTTACTAGTTTTCAAGCTATTCAACTCTAAAAATGTAGCTAATTCCTTTCCTATGTACCATGAGGTGGAGAAGGTTTTTTGTCCTCTCCCTCCAGCCACCAAGCATAGTGGTTGCTCAAGCAGTTCCTTTGTCCAGCAACTATTTTTTGCTGTCTCATTTTTCTTTCTCTCTATATATCTTTCATCTACCAAATGTTTACGTTCCGTTTTCACATTTCTAGTAATTACAGGCATTTAGCAGATTTTCTTGTTGGCTTCCTACTGAAACCAGCAGGACATGCAGTTTTCTGTGGCCGGGACTCCTACTGATTTCAATTTATGTAAGCTTTATTAATTTTCTTTGCACTGGACTTTATGGTTTAAATTCACTTATTAATCACAACCGAAGTATACCCAGTGAATCTATGGAACTAACATAAATGTTGATTTACTCACTTGTCAGGGATTCAAGGAGTCTATTCAAGTTGGCCAGTTCAAGTAGATTTAGAGTTATTTGTACAATGTGTTTAGTGATCTCAGAATGAATATGCCATAAATTTTGTTCGGTGAACATAACTGCAAATTACATAGCTGTTGTCCCAGGTCAGATACTTGTATAATGCTCCCCATTTATACAAACACTTCTGCAAGTATAAGCCCAAGGTAATTTTAAAATGTCCCACAAGTGAAAAGCTACAACAATTTACTGTACTTATCCCTTCATTAGAAATTTTTACAGATTTCTGTTTGACAAAGGAGGCCCTTCTCTATGATAATGCCCACCCTGTGGAATGATCTCAGAGCAGTATAGCAGGCCTCAACACTGGCATGTTTGGGTGTTTGTTGAAATCATCTTTTTCTTTTTGCCTAGCCATAAGTTGTTTGGAATTCTGTGATATGCTGTGATATATGTTGTGGTACTGTGCTTTAGTTATTTTATGGTGCTGTAAACCATTTCAGAATTCAAAGTGGTATTGAAATCAAGAAAGACAAGAATATCACAACAACTCTGTCAGCAAATTTCCATTAAATGATTTCATTTTCTCTTTTTCTAATGTGGTGCCATAATTCATTTTCCAGACCGACTTTGGCTGTATATACATGCACTTATCCTTTCTTGTGAAAGTAAAGATAGTATGGAAAGGATTGAGATCTGCTCAGGGGGGAGCCTTTCTGTCCCCCCAGGGAAGTCAATACACTGTCCTGGAACATGGGAGAGGACCCTCTTAGCCATGGCACCCCAACAGTAGAATGTCCTCCCCTTGGAGGCCAACTGACACCAACACTCATTTCATTCAGCTCCAGCTGAAAACTTGGCTGTCCATGAACACCTTTGGGCCCCAAATACTGATGAAGATATACAAAGAGATCTTGTAGCACCTTTAAGACTGAGAGAAAGAAGTTAGTAGCATAAGCTTTTGTAGACCTAAGTTTACTTCATCAGATGCAATACAGGCCTTTTCCACACTGGGCAAGGGAATTGCCCCGTGCCGCTACTCACCGGACCTTTCGGCTCCCCGGTCTAGTCCACGGTGCTCCGGAGCAGTGCATGCTCGTCAATACGCACTGCTCCGGCGTCCCAAATGGCGGCTTCCGGTTGGTCGAGGATCTCGACCAACCGCTGAAGCTCACCAGCCTAAAGCCTGCCCCCAGGCAGATCACAGGGTCACATTGGTGCGAGCCTGTGAATCTGCATAAGGGAGCAGGCTCGCAGTGGTGCATTGCGTGCTTTTGAAAGACTGGAAAAATCACACTAGAGGACCACTTGGGGTCGCTCCAGACTGGACTGAGGTGCAGATCTACCTTAAATAGGTCCGACCCAGTCTGGTCCAAGGTGCAACCACCTCCTTGGAGGACGGACTGCGCTGTTTCAAAAACCCCGTGTGGAAAAGGTCACAATTGCATTTGTTTTGAACCCACTGTAATGTTTAATATGTTTCTATTTTTTATTGTTTTAACTGTTTAACTTCTTTTAATGTTATTTGTATGTTGCCCTGAAACCTTTTTGATATAAAGACAGTATAAATATTTATAAATTTAAAAAAATATTTATTTATATACATATATAATATAAGGACCTTTTCATTTAAGGAGTGGTTTCATTTTTAATAGCTAGTAGCTGGAAGAGCTTTGAAAGGGGTGGTGTTATTTCTATTTTATTATGTTTTATTTGTGTTTTTTAGAACTGTTTTAACTGGCAACTTACGCTTTTTAAATAGAAATTTAATTGTGTTTTAATGTTTGTACTGAAAGCTTTTTAGTTGTATTGTGTTTTTTAAAGGTTGTATGCCACCCTGGATTGCATGCTGGGAGAAAAGTAGGATATAAATTAATTGAATAAATAAAATATGGCCTATGAATTTGATGCATAAAGTTAAAAAAATAGTCATGTGAAAAGAAGAACTATAAGGAAGTTAGTAAAGAAAATATCTAGCACCTTGATAATTTCTAATACATTCTACAACTGTCATAAGATAAAAACAATCAGGAGACATTCCAATTGGGTGAATGCAAGACAGTAGAACAATGTTACAGCAATGTTTCAGAATCTCCAAATTTCCATTTTTCCTTTCACTTGATGTTGATTTTGACATGCAGGTCTCTAAATAACTTGAATCAGATACAAGGCTTCTTCCTTCCCTGCATCTCATAAGATTTGTAAGGCCCTTTCACACTACACAATTGTAGCGCTATGATTCCCTTTTAATTGCCAAGGTAACATCCCAAGGAATCCTGGGACTGCAGTTCAGAGTGGCCTATTTAGAATTCTCGGCCATAAAGCTGTAGTGCTTCGCCAAACTACAAACCCCAGGATTCCCCAAGATGCAGCCATTAAACTGGAATCATAGTGCATTAAGTGTGAAAGGGCTGTATGTCCAAATATAGCGTTGTTGTCCATATATAATAAGCTAGAGTGTACTCAGGCAAAGAAAGAATTAATAAGAACAGGTTGCTTACCTGTAACTGTGGTTCTTCGAGTGGTCATCTGTGCCATCATACACTAGGAGCTTTAGCGCCTGCGCGGTAGCGTTCGGAAACTTCTAGAGCTTGTTCGCTTGGCGGGAACCCCTCCCCCACGCCGGTACTGCGCATGCTCCTCCCGCCGAGCAACGGTCTCTCCTCAGTTCTGTCGTCCGCCGTAGAACCTACAGGGACCTGAAAAAGAGGGGAGGAAGGGCGGGTGTGTATGATGGCACAGATGACCACTCGAAGAACCACAGTTACAGGTAAGCAACCTGTTCTTCTTCTTCGTGGTCTCTGTGCCTTCATACACTAGGAGACTGTGTAGCTTACCGGTCGGACGGCGGGTCAGGTCCTACAGCACGGAAGCCAACACCTCACGTCCAAACCGGGCATCTCTGCGCGACCGGCAGTCGAGCCTGTAGTGGCGCACGAAGGTCGATGGTTGGGACCAGGTCGCCACACGGCAGAGTTCATGCAGGTCAACTCCTCGTAGGAGGCCCGCAGAAGTAGCCACCGCTCTGGTGGAGTGGGCTCGAAGCAGGACTGGCGGAGGCTTCCTCGCGAGCTCATACGCCAGTTGAATAGTCCGGACCACCCATTTGGAGAAGCGCTGGGTGGACACTTTGAGGCCCTTCCGACGTCGCCCATAGCAAACGAAGAGATGCGGCGTCTGTCGGAAGGAAGCAGTCCTGTCCATGTAGAAGGCCAAGGCCCGACGCACGTCCAGGGAGTGGAGAGACCGCTCCAACGGTGTCGTCGGGTTCGGGAAGAAGGCAGGCAGGATGATGTCCTGGTTGAGATGGAAACTGGACACCACCTTAGGCAGGAACGAGATGTCAGGTCTCAGGACCACCTTGTCTCTGTGGAAGACCGTGAAGGGCTCATCGGATCGAAGAGCTGTGATCTCACCCGCTCGCCTCGCTGAGGTCACCGCTACCAAGAAGGCAGTTTTCATGGTGAGGAGCCTATCATCCGAGGTCGCCATCGGCTCGAAGGGCGGCTTTGTCAGCTGCGAGAGCATCAGCGAGAGGGACCACGGCGGTAGCGGCGGCGATACCGGCGGGTAGAGATGATGAAGTCCTTTCAGGAACCGCTTAACGGTATCGTTCCTGAAGAAGGCCGAGGCAGCCGATCGTGGCGGTTGGTATGCCACGATCGCGGAAAGATACACCTTCAGGGATGGAAACGCCAGCCCCTGTTGCCGGAGGTGCAGGAGGAAATGCAGGACGGTAGAGAGCCCCGCGGGCGATACCGGCTCACTCCTCTCGTTAGCGAAGGTCAGGAAGCGTCGCCACTTGTATTGATAGTTGCGACGGGTGGATTCCTTCCTGGCCGCGACGAGGACGGTACCGAGCACGGGATCATCTAGTGCGATATCCTCCAGGCATGGAGGGCCAGGCGTGGCAGGTCCGGATGGAGGACTCGGCCGCCGGAGTGGGAGAGCAGGTCCGGTGTCGGTGGCAACCGGAGCAGGTCGTCTCGCGCGGCTTGTAGCAGGGGTGCGAACCAATGTTGCCTCGGCCAGTACGGGGCTACCAGGATCGCGTCGGCTCGGTCGGCGAGGATCTTCGATATCGTCCGGCCGAGCAGCGGGAACGGCGGGAACGCGTAGAGGAGTTCCCCGGTCCACGGAAACTGGAAAGCGTCCCCGATGGAGGCACGATCGTGGCCCGCTCTGGAACAGAATCGGCGACACTTCGCGTTTTCCCTGGTCGCGAAGAGGTCGATCGATGGTTCGCCCCAGCGGTCCCGAATCAGTCTGAACGCCTCTCCGGAGAGAGACCATTCGTGATGGGATGAGGTGTCCCTGCTGAGGGCGTCTGCCGTGGTGTTCTCCTGCCCGGCCAGGTGAACTGCCACGGGATGCGTATGCAGGCGAATGCACCATTCCCACAAGTCGAGTGCAATGTTGAGCAGGGTTGTGGAGTGAGTCCCTCCTTGTCTGTTGATGTAACAGACGGCGGTGGTATTGTCCGTCAGAACCAGGACCGTCCGCCCCGCTACGGCGTGGCGGAACGCCCGTAGCGCTTTCGAGACGGCGAGCAGCTCCAGCGCGTTGATATGGAGAGCGGTCTCGTCGTCGGTCCATCTGTCGCGGACTCTGAGATCGCCGCAGTGGGCACCCCATCCATACAGGGAGGCGTCGGTCATTACCGTCACCTTCGGTGTCGGCTGTTGGAAAGGCATCCCTGACATGAGATTGCGTCGCGACTGCCACCATCGGAGGGATGAGCGGACGTCTCCCGGCAGCTGCAGTCGGAGAGTCTGTTCGTCTCGCAGGGGGTCGAATATGCGGACGAACCAGTGTTGAAGAGGTCTCGCTCTCAGCCTGGCGAGATATGTCACAGCGGTCGTCGCAGCCATGTAGCCCAAGAGCTGCTGGACGCCTCTCGCAGATAACGTCGGGGCCGTACGCGCGTGAGCGGCGGCCCGGATCAGGGTTTGGGCTCGAGACTCTGGTAGGTACGCCCTGGCGGAGGTTGAGTCGAGCGTTGCCCCGATGAAGTCCAAGATCCTCGCCGGCTCGAGGTGGGACTTCTTCGGATTCACCCGTAGACCAAGGCGGGTCAGGAGTGACAACGTCATGTGGACGTCGTGATAAAGTCTCTGTTTGCAGGACGCCACCAACAGCCAATCGTCGAGGTAAGGGAAGACAGAAGCACCCTTCGTCCGCAGGAAGGATACCACCAGGGCCATGCACTTGGTGAAGACCCTTGGGGCAGTCGAGAGTCCGAACGGCAGCACCTTGTACTGGTAACAGGTGTCGTCGACTGCGAAGCGGAGGTACCGTCTGTGCTGCGGGCGAATGGCGATGTGGAAGTATGCGTCTCGGAGATCGATGGAGGCGAACCAGTCCCCTCGATGTAGGAAGGGCAGGATCGACGGTATCGTGACCATCTTGAACCTTTTGGGGCGGATGTAGTAGTTCACCCCTCTGAGGTCTAGGATCGGCCGGAGGGTACCGTCGGCTTTCGGTACCGTGAAGTACCTGGAGAAGAAGCCGGTGGTCTTGGCCTCTTGCGGGAGCTGCTCGATCGCCCCTTTCTGGAGGAGGGACTGGATCTCTTCCAGGAGGGCCGGACTTGACGGCGTGGAATAGTAAACGCCTCGAGGAGGAATACCGAGAAACTCGATGGCGTAGCCAAGACGGACGATGGAAAGCACCCAAGAGTCCGTAGTGACACACTGCCACTCCGCGAGATGTCGAGCCAGAGTCGGTCGGTCTCCGAGCGCTGATGGTAGGCTGAAGAGTGGGTATTGGTAGGTCCTGCCAGGCACGTCAAAACCGAGACTTTGTCTCGGAGGAGGACTTCTTGGACGAAGCCGGGCGTCGCCTAATCGTGCGTCTGGCCGATGAGCCGGAGGACGGTCTCGACTGTCCAGACTGGGCCGAACGCTGGAACGACGAGGTGGAAGATCGTCGCCAGGATGGGCGGAAGGTGGAGGTCCTGCGGGCTTGCGTGGCCGGCTGTAGCCCGATCTTCTTGGCGGTCAGCCTCGCCTTAACGAGATTGTCCAAAGCTTCGTCTGTGGACGAATTGAATAGGCCCTCACCATCGAAGGGGAGATCTTCAATCCTCCTTCTGGTGTCCTCCTGGATGTCGGCCGGTCGCAGCCAAGCATGGCGGCGCAGGCCGACGGATCCCGCCATGACCTGGGAGGCAATCTCCACTGCGTGCCTGGAGGAGGCCATCTGCTGCCGAGCGATGGAGATGGCCTCGTTGAAGATCACGGAGGAGGCTTGGCGGATGTCCTCCGGTACCGCCTCCATCGCCGGTTGCAGGCGATCGAGCACCTTTTTCAGGTATGCCGCGAAGCAAGCCTGAGTGTTGGACAGCCTGATCTGCAAGGAGGCAGCTGAATAGAACCTTCTTGCATAGGCGTCCAACTTCCTGCCCTCTTTGTCCGGCGGGGTGGTGTGCTGCCTGCCGGAGCCTTTCGTCTGTGCCGACTCGACCACCACAGAGTTCGGTGCAGGGTGATTGAAGAGATAACCGGCGTTATCCTTCTGCACCCTGTAGAGGTGTTCCAACCGCTGCGGTATCGGCTGAGCCGAGGCCGGTCTATCCCAAGCGGCCTTCACCAGTCTGGATACCCGGGGCAGGAGAGGCAGCGGGGCCGTGGCAGGTCGCTTCTCCTCGAAGACGGAGAAGGCTGGATCGTCGTCCTCCGGCTCTGCATCGGCGATCTTAAGGCCGAGGGTAGTAGCCATGCGGAGCAGCATCGCAGAGAACTGGAGAATCTGGGATCGGGTCCCCGAATCCCAGCGGAGGAGACTCCTGGGAGGCCGCCTCAGACACCTCTGATTCCGCACTCGAGTCGTATGACTCTGAGGTCGGTGAGTCCTCTCGCCGCTCGCTTTCCGGCTCCTTCGCAGTCGCCACAGGTGTTGCCTTCCTAGGCTTCTCTGCAGCCGGGGCGGTGGTAGTAGCAGCATCCCGCTTAGGCTGGCTGACTACTGACTTCACCTTCTTAGTGGTGACAGGGGTAGTCTGGCAGGCTGACGTCGTCGTAGCCCGCTCAGTCACCACCGACTCCGTAGGGCGCGTCGCTGTTGCCGTGACCCTAGGAGGTGGCGATATCGCCCGATACCGAGGTGAAGGCTCCCTCGCCCTATGATATCGAGGAGAGGGAGAGCGGCTGAAGGAGCGGCGGTCCGACGGAGATCGGCTTCGGCGTCGACGGTACCGAGCCTCGTCCCCTCTAGGCGAGCGCGATTCGCGCTGTCGACGAGGTGACCGGGACCTCCGGAAGGTCTCCCAGCGACTCGGGCCACGATGGTACCGATCCCGGTACGATGGCGAATGTGACCGATAAGAGGCCGGGCGCTCTCTCCATTCAGATTCCCTCGCGTACCTGGCCACGTAGGACGCCGAGGTGTATCTGGAGGCAGACGAGCGAGGTTGTTCCTCTCTTGTCTCCCTAGGAGGCGGCGAGGCCACCGGACGCTCGGAAGAGCGGGACCGGGACCGGAAGGAGGTCGAACGCCGCTCCGGAGAAGCAGAGGGCTCTCTCTGCTGCAGGTCGGCCGACCTGCGACGGCTAGGAGGGCGGTGGCGCTCCTCCACCAGGGTTGGAGGGTCTGCCACAGGCGAGTCCAGGCGCTGTTGGGGAACGTCCTCGATCTCATCATCCGAGAGATGGACGGACTCGCCTCGCCCTTTGGAAGGCTGCTGAGTAGGAGGAGGAGTAGGAGGTTGAACGTCCCCAGCCGGGGAGCGCTTCTTCTCCTTCTTCTTCTTCTTCTTCTCCTCCTTGCCCTTGCCTCCGTCCGGAGCAGGGCACTTCTTAGCAGGCGTCTCCGTCAGGGGAGCCTCAGCCTTCCTCGCCGTCGAGGATCCTTTTGCTGACTTGGCAGCCGCCGACAGCTTCGGGATCCTCGGTAACGCCGAGATCGGCGTTTTCGCCGGTACCGAGCCCGATACCGACGAGGTGGACGGAACGGCAGCCGCCGATACCGTCGATGGCGTGGTCGTCTTCTTGTCGGCCATCTTGGAAGTGGAGGTCTCGTCTATCGCCCGCAGAGACTGTTCCCAACAATAAGACTTAAGTCTCGCGGACCGGTTGCGAAGAGTTTGGGGAGTAAAATCCCGGCAAATTGGGCAAGTCCGGATGTTGTGGGACTCACCCAAACAGAAGAGACACTCCTTGTGGCTGTCGTTGAGGGCAACCTTGCGCCCGCAGGACACGCACTTCTTGAAGAGCGCGGACATAAGACGAAGAACGCCAAACTGCGAAAATCCGAAAAGACCAAAGCCGAAGGGGGAGTCCGAAAGAGAGGTCAGAGACAGTCCAAAATCCGTAAAAACCGTGAAAACAGCAAGCCAAGCACAAAAGTGAGAGGAACAAACTAAAGAACCTTCCGTACGCGACGGCGGACGAGAAAGAACTGAGGAGAGACCGTTGCTCGGCGGGAGGAGCATGCGCAGTACCGGCGTGGGGGAGGGGTTCCCGCCAAGCGAACAAGCTCTAGAAGTTTCCGAACGCTACCGCGCAGGCGCTAAAGCTCCTAGTGTATGAAGGCACAGAGACCACGAAGAAGAACAAATTTGTTAACTGCAGCGAGATTAATAATAGCAAAAAAATGGAAGACAAATGAAAAATTTCAAATAGAAGAATGGTATAAAGAAGTGTGGAAAATTGCAATCAATGATAAACTAACATGTAGAATTAGGTTTATGAAAGGTTTGGCAAAAACAAATGATTTTGAAGAAATTTGGAAAATATTTTTAGAAAAAGTTTTGAAAAGAGATGGTAATGCTACCCTGTTAAAAGAAGAATGGCAATTTTGGAAAGTGGATTAAATAAAAAGTTGGCTCTGGGGGGTGGGTTTTTTTTATTATTACTTTTATCTTTTATTTTGTATTTTTATATTGTTTATTATCTGTGTGTGTTAAACTTGTGATTTATAGATGTAATTTGATATGTGATGTTCAATGTTTAAAAGGGGGAAAAAGTTAAAAGGTAATTGGTTTTAGAGAGAGGTTATTTTTAGAGATATTAAGTAATAAGTTTATAATTAATAATAGTAAGAGATTAAATGGGAGTGAAAAATATTGAATTAAGAGTGAAAGTATAATAATAAAAATGAATATAATGAAAATAAGAATTGAAGATACGTAACAAAAATGTATAAGTTGTATGAACGGAACAAGCTGAACAAGTTTATGATTTTAGGGGAAGGGAAAAACAATAATATCAGTTTGCATTGTTTAAAAGAAGGAAAAATTTTTTTTGTTTTGTTTGGTTTGTTTGTTTTCTAACTCACCATTATGTATAACACATGGTGTTTTATTTTTCGTTTGTTTTTGTGTAAAAAAAAAAAATAAAAAAAAGTGTGAAAGGGCTTAATATCAACAGAGAAAAGTGGGGAGATCCATCAACATTTAGGCACAAAGGCATGTAGCAGTCTTGAAGGCTACACCACAATGTAACTTATTTCTCTTGAAGACTCACCAAAGCTTGAGCCTAACCAACATTCAAAAGTATTGAATGCTATCTGAGCCAGATTTGGGAGAGCAAAGTTTAAGGGATAGGGTTGGAATACTTCATGTGATATATATAGTATCTTAACTGCATTTCAGACTAAGTTTAATGGAATACATAGCTTTCTTTTTTTTAAAAAAAAAATTCTGCTGTTGCCATGGCAAGACATGGAGTACATATAGACATGTTGATTTCCAACCATGACATGCTTATAATTTGTGGATTTCAGAGTTGGAGTCTTTAAATTCCACTGATTTACCGCTCAGCTTGCAAGATAAGGTTTAGCCAAATAATCTCAGATTGTTTCCTGGTGAGGCTGGTTTGGTTTGGTATTATTTGTGAAGCCTGATGCTCAGTATTTGTCATAGATGTAAACTTTAATGAATTTAATTAAATGGATGCCTTGCCTCAGAAGTGTGTTGACTCTAGTTGTATCAAGGAAAACGTCTGCTGAGCTCTGTCAGGTGAAGAGGGCATTAGCATTCATAGATCTCAAATGTTTCGGGCCATGGCATATCTTCTTTTTACTTAGCAACTTCCTTGCAGGTGACAGTATTTCTCAAATGCTTGTGGAAGATTTTGAACTCTATAGTCTTTCTGGTATGACCTGTAGGTCATGGTTACAAACATCAGTGTCCCTGTGAAAGGTCAAATGTGAGTCATCTCTATCACTCTGGTTGCATAGTAGTGATTACAAAATCTCTTTCCTACTGAACAATGTAAATCGATTTTATACAAAGAGAATTCAGCATATAGGCCTATTCTGCAAGGCAGTACTATTCAAATTGTGGGTCCCGGGACCAGTGCCAATCCATGTGCCATTGGCTGCTAGTCCTTGGTGGGTTTCCAGGACAGAAAGAAAAATTGTATCCAGTGGGCACAAATATGGTAAAAGTCCCTGGACCATTAGGGGGGAAAAATCACCTGTCTTTCCTCCTCCAACATCAGAGAGCTTGCAAAGCACTGAGGTAAGGCATACCTTACTATTATTACAGAATGTTTGGCTTGTTCACATAGGTACGTACTTACAATATTACTTAATTTTTAAGCATACAGATCGATTACCAGCACTTCAATAAGCTGCAAGGCATTGTATGTGAAGTAACTTAGAATAAAACATTTTTCTTTTTAATTGGTGATGGCTCATTCACATATGTGTGCTTAAACAATATACGGCAGCCATCAAGTTACAAATGTGTATGCGCACGAGCTGTGATTCATTCCATTTGCTTACTAGAAGCCTGAAACACATTCCTGCCCCTTCTTTTGGAGGATCCCACTGTATATAATAACAAGTTGGCTTATTCTGTTTCTCATCTTCATTGTTTCTTCTTTTCCCTACAGAAAAGTCAATCACAGATAAATCTTGAAATCAAGGATACAGAATGAAGTGAATCAATCCAAACAAACCATTCACCCTCAAAGTAGACCATGAATGACAAATTGAGATCAGCCTTTGTCACCAGCATAACAGCTGTTCTATTAACAGGTGACATCTGTGTGTTCTACAAACAACAGATAAATCAATATTTATTGTCTTGCTTTCATGATGACAGACTCAAAGTCTGCACATTTAGAAAGTCAAGTGCAAAATGGAATTAGGATTTCCAGCATTACTGCATATGTTTTGTTGGTTACCTCTGAAACTGAAGATAGGAAAGGCTTTTGTACTTTTGGGCTATGAAGTCAGGGCCTCTGTACTTGGAAAACAACTGAGTTTCATGTAATTATCATACTCAGGTGGTTAAGCTTGTAGTTAGGAAAAAAAATTACAGATTGCAGTCCTAAACATCCTTCCATTTAAATACACGGAAATTTATTTTTGCCCTACTTCTAAACAAATAATCTATCATCAATTTTGTATGTTTTGTGTATTTTGAGGCATCTCATTGTCTCTCCTTCATACCTGTTTCCTTGAAATCAGTATTTATATGGGAGGCCTTCATCAATCACCATCACCACCCCTTTTTCACTTTAGAAGATAAAATTGTACTTTTGTGCCAGTGGATTTAACTTCATACCATAAAATAGTTTCTTTTGACTGTGAAAAACTGCTGGCAATCATGAATTGATTCAAATAGCCCTTCTTGAGTGGTTTTCATAATCCACCTATTTGGTACACTTTTTAGCTGGACCATCTTAAGTTCTGTCCAGCAAGGCAAAAAGGAAAGGTTCTCCCTGTAGTTTCTTCAGCCAGGATGGCCTGGAGTTTGATCACTCTTAAACTACAATTTAATTTTCAAGCTTATGGAGAACTAACTCTATATGGTAACACAGATTTGGGAACTGTGAGATAATCCTTTTTGTAGCAGAAATGGGCTGAATGTCTAATTTATATATTAGATCAATTGATAGGGTTAGATCAAGAACTTCTAATACTTGTAATATTGCAGACTGCTTATTACTTAACCTCTAATTCATTACAAATAGATCTAAACTTAGAGCACCTTTGGTGTCCATAAATACAGCATCATCAGCTCAGAGTGCTTCAGCCATTCGTAGTATGTCAGAAGTATAACTGCATTCTCAAAGAAATTGAAACCAGCAAGGGAAAATCACAAATGTTTGCTGGAAAGCACTAAATTTTACATTGATTAAGTTAAAATTGAATGGAAACAAAGGGTAGATGGTCTTGGGTAGATCAAAAATGAAAAATAGCCCTAGACTCAGTATGTGAACTTTCTTCAGATTGAAAACTACATTCGGATCAGAAAATCTGAACAATTTTTTCAATAAATTGGTCACTTCAGCTAAACATTGGTGATATAATACAGAAAATGCTTCTTTATGGCATGTGATATGAGCCCAGTTGTCACTCCTCTCTGGCTCCATGTATTACACTATACTGACTTTGCATTAGAGAAATATTTCATATTTGTAGCAACTACATAATTTTAAACTATATCCCTGTAACATAGAATTTAATACAGTTGGATCCTGTGTGTTTTTTACTGTTGCTAAAAGACTCATACTCCAAAACTGGAAAAATAAATATATCCCCTTCTTCATTATTCCATGTCACTGCTTTAGCCAAGTATGAATGCATACGTGACATAGGCATCAATTTCATATATAATAATTTTTTTGGACACATGTCCAAATGGAATGCATTATGCCCTAGCCCCCTCATCTTCTTTCTCTTATATTTTAAAAAGTCAACTGAAAAAAAAAATCAGTCTTCTTGGTGCCCTCCAGAGGTGTTGGATTTCAACTTCCTATGTTGGCTGGAGATTATAATAACTGTAGTCCAACATATCTGGACAGCTTTAGTCGAGGAAGGTAGGAACAGATGAAAATAATATTGAGCACAGTACTGCACTTAACCCAGAAATGCTCCAAAGTACTGTCTTCTCTTTTCCACTTAAAAAATAATGGTCCCCTATCCTATATTATAAAAGAGGATAATATTATGAAAACAGAGTTCAATTGTGAAATGACTTTCTGGAGCATTTGTTTGAATTATATTAAAATCTGAAGGCAAAAAATAGTGAAATTTCATGCCCAGATGCAATTACAGATTGCCTACAAGGCCCAGCAATAATATTGTAATGTAATTTACTTCAGATATGCTAATCTGTTTCAACTGATTTGCTTCACGTCCTGTGTTTTATGATTACATACATAAGTTTATATAAAGTGCAAACTAAATTATGAGAAACAATGAGTTGAATCCAGACTTAGTCACGACAAACTTAAGTCCCATTGATTTCAATTTGTCTGCTCAAAAGTATGATTTGACTATAAGTCTAGACTGAGTTCATTATGTTTAATGCCAAAATTGATACAGTCAGAGATATTTGAATGACTTGAATTAAGGTAAGAGGATGTAATTTTGCAATTGCAATTGTAATTTTGCAACACAGTATGGCATAATGTGGCATAATTATTACGGTGACAGGAATTGTGCTTTCATAAAAAGGATTTGGCTAAAATGTAGGTGATGTTTATGCAGGTGTCAGCATTTCATTTGCAGGCATTTAAAGTAATTTACTAAAGACTCTTACTACATCTGGACACAGACTCTCTTTAGAAAAGTCAAAATTGCTGGAACCATGGGGTTTTGCCCATCGTATATTCTCATTTCTTTGGTTCAGGGTTATTAGTGTTTTCCTGTTGGTCTTAATTTCTTATTTTTGTAAGGCCCTCTTTGACAAAGTGCTGGCCCTGTAAAAATATTTTTAAAAAATATTTAATTAAGTTATCGATTTCAGTGTTTGCAAAGTTATCTGTTGCCATTACTCATTACAATGTTGGGATTTCTTTATATTATTGTTTGCTTATTACTTTTCTATGATTTTCTGTAACTCTTTTGAGGTGGAAGAAATGTTAGGACTGATGAAAGAATGGCATAAAACCTTATAAATTCCTATCTGTAATGCCTCTAAAAAGCCCACTTTTGAAAGCATTTAGAATGTTACTTATTACACCAATAAAATAACAACATTCTTACTCCTCCTATTATTTCTGAAAGTTCATTGCCCACTTCTTTCTCAAAAAACAACTAATTAAAAGTAACTAGATTGCTTGTAGCCCGTTACTGCCAAGCTCTAGCACAACATAAAGAGTGTGTAAGCACCACAAATAAGCAACAATACCAGCTTCAACCCTCTTTAACAATCTTATTACCCATCTCCTGTATTAAACTATATGGGAGAGTGACTAACAATGTAATCCTATGCATGTATATTCAGAAGCATGTACCACTGCAGTCAATGAGGCTTACCCCAGTAAAGTGGCTATAGGATTACAGCTGATTGAATCCAACAGGCCACAAGGGGGCACCAGAACAGAAAAATCAGCCATGTTACTTCCATGATGGTATGTTCAGAACAACATTCAGCAAGACATTTAATCTCTTCTCACATTTCTTTTTTTAATGTTTCGCATCAATGAAATGAACAGGATATTTTCTGAAGTTTGATGCCAGTGATTTTAAACTTCAGTGATTTTCTGAAGTTTCGTGCCAGTGATTTTAAACTTAAACAATCTGCATTACTCTGAATGTCCAAAATGCACAGACTGTAAAAGCCGGGAGTCCTACAAACATTGGGTTAAATGCTTGGAGATATGATGTCTGAGATGTGAATGTTGAGAAACCATCACATAACTGAGAGGTCTGTTCTTGGGCTCTGACTTAATATTTTTGGACATTCAACAGGTATGAGACATAGGCCCTTTTCACACGTGAGCGAAGAAACGGCCGGAAACATGCTGAAACGGAGCTTACCTTAAACCGGGTAAGTCCGTCGCCAGTGGAGCAGCGCGTTTTCGCTGCTCCACACTCATCGGTGTCCTGCGGCGTCCTACAGCGCCCAAAATGGCAGCTTACGACTGGCGGAGGCTCTCCACCAACCGGAGAACCTCACCAGCCGGAAATCCCAGCCCCGGCAGATCTGCAGGCACGCCCTTGCGCGCGCCTGCAAATCCACACCAGGCGCTGTGACGCGGCTGCACGTGCCTTTTAAAAACCACATAAAAAGTGGTTTTTAAAAAGCACGCAGTGCCGCCACTTCCAGTCGCCCTAGTGCGGATTGGGGTGTGGAACTACACAAAAGTAGTCCACCCCAATCCACTTTACGGTGTAGACGACCTCCGTCAGAGGTCGCTCTACACCGTTTTTTTAACCCCCGTGTGGAAAGGGCCATATTGTCATCATCCTGTTGCAATTATCAGTCACCACATTTTGCACAGGCACCTGTAAGTACACAAACAAGATCCATAACAGAACCCAGTGACTGTTATAATGAATACAGGAAATGAAAGAGGCATCTCCTGCTATTAAGGCCTCAACAGGAAAATTTCCTGTTTGCTTATCTTGCTGTTATTGATCAGCTAGATTACCTACTCAGAAAATGCTCAAGGAAAACAAAGCAGAACTGGGGCTATTCACATCCCGGTGATTATACTTTCTGCGTCAGTGGGGTGTGCGTGTGTCTGAGAGGGAGAGAGAGGGAGACTAATGGAGTTCCAGTCATGCAGCAGGATGGACTAATCCTAAATTTACATTAGGGCAGTAAATGCTGGCAGACCTGGGGGCCAATTATCTGCCTTGAGGGCCACGTGGATACAAAAATACAAAAGAGAAGTGGCTGCATATCCATTTCCAATTTTGAAAAAAAAATGGTAAATTTAAAAAATGTGAAACATTGCTGGCAGAGGGGTTCTCAAACCTACTTAAATTATGAATTATCTCTAGGAGCAGAGGATCTGTCTTTTTTCAATTTTTTTGACCTGCCTAAGGGAGATCTGGCACAAAAAGTGGCGGGGGGGGACATGAGTTCCTGGGGCTGCAGTTTGCCCACACCTATTTGACATGCTCCTAAATGATGAACTACTTTTTCAGTTCTGATCTTCATTAGTTAGACACCTTTGTTTCCAACTAGTAATTAGTTTTCGGTGCTGCCAAAAGTGTCAAAGAAGAATTTAAAGAGGAGGAGAAAACAAAGTTAACTGAGACATGAGAAGAAGGATATATCTGCTCTCTTCCTTCCAATTTTCACTGTCTTCACATGGTGATTAACAGTCTGAAGAGGACTGACCATACCTTCCAACTGTTCCAATTTGGCAGGGCCTGTCCCAATTAACTCCCTGTCATCCCACTTTTCCAGCTCTTTTTAAAATGTCACAGTTGGTTTCTCCTCCTCCTCTCACTTTCTCCTTTTGTCCTCAGATAACTTCAGTCAGTGCAAATTGAGTTCAAAGTGTAAAAGTATTTTGCATTCAATGAACTCAGCAGAGATGAGAAGGGAACCTTGCCTTTCCCAGTAAGCTCAGGCAAAAACAAGTAACTACTGTATCTCCTAGCTTACTGTTCTTCCTCATGAATAATCTTTGCCATCTTAACCACACTCTGATGTAACTTGGCCACATGTGGTGTGGTTTTGTCTGTGAAATGTTGGGAGTGTATGGATGAAGCCCTTTGAATGCAGCCTCTTCAGGAAACACAAATCCTGATTTTTCAGAGTTCCAATTACTTGCAGACGGTTCCTGTATATCAGAGTCTTTCATCCTTACTAATGTCAAAGCAGTGTACATTGTGCTTTCCTTAAGTGAATTCAGCTTTACTTGTTAATGATAATCCTGT
Source organism: Ctenosaura bakeri (assembly GCA_948474755.1). Lineage (NCBI taxonomy): Eukaryota > Metazoa > Chordata > Lepidosauria > Squamata > Iguanidae > Ctenosaura > Ctenosaura bakeri. Next base: position 136,269 of record CAOLHI010003508.1, on the reverse strand, counting down.
GCCTTCTGGGCCCATTTGCGCTCTGTTCAGATGCTTTGACTTATATGTTACTAAAATTTTGGCTATTACTAAGTGTTTTGTACATTTAATTTAACTCCTCTTCAGCATAAAACTCTCAGGGTGGTCTCTCTTTCTCATCTCCCTAACAGCATGTGCAGGAGAAGCCTCTCTCCATGAGACCAGCTTTCTTGATACTGTACTGTGTACTTGTGTATAAGTTGACCTCACATATAAGTCGAGGACAAGTTTTGGGGCCAAAATTATGGATTTTGATATGACCTGTGGACAAGTTAAGTGTCATTCAACAGAAAGAGGAAAGGCAGCACCAGCTCGGGAGTGGCCACTGCCACTACTATTTTCTTAGACTTTTCACCACTCTACTTAGAGAAGTGGATGGTTCCTTTTGTTGATGAAAATTAAGGTACATTGTTAACTCTTAGCAAAAAAGGAACCATTCGCTCCATCCCTTTCTCTGAGTAGAATGACAAAAAGGCAAGAGCTTAGTCCATCCTGAAGCACTGGCCTCTCTCCTCTCCTTTGAGGGGAAGAGCCATTTTCTCACCCAGGCACTCAAAAGGCCAGAAGCTGTGCCACAGCAGAGAGAAAAGAGGGGATTGGTGTTTCTTTTAGGTTCTCCTGGGATAAGCTAAGATCTCAACTTTTGCCACTCTACTCAGAAAAGGGATAGCTCCTTTTTCTGATAAGGTACGTACAGTAGAGTCCTGGTTATCCGACGCTCCGGATTAACTGACGTCACGGCTGCCTGGGGGCGTGGCTGCAGGCATTTCCACGCCCCCAGACACGCCCTGACATGCCCCCAGGCCCGCCTCAACACGCCCCTGACACGCCCCAAAAATGGCAGCCGCCACGGGGCTCCGTGTCATCCGACATTTCAGTTATCCGACCCTGTGCCCGCCGGTTTAGGTCGGATAACCAGGACTCTACTGTACTTACATTGGCCCATGGATAAGTTGACCTATATTTTTTGAGTCAATTTTTGGGCTAAAATTTTCAGACTTATATATGAGTATACATAGTAGTCATATTCTTTCTCTGTTATCCAAAAGAAGACAGATCTGTGTTGATTATCCACAAGTATTTGTAAGTAAACCTACTTTTTTATGCCTTACAAAAAAGACAGAGAGCTCCTCCAGGAGAGAGAAAAAGGCCCTAACAGGCCATGTTTTGTTCCTCTACAAACTAATTTTATTTTGGATATCCACATGATGTTTTCTCCACCCCAAATTATTTCCTGGAAATCTCAGCATTACCAAGGATTTTCATTCCTGCTTCCCAGGTCAGTTTAAATGAACCCAGTATTTTATGACATGAAATGGGTCTCTATTTGGGTATCTCTTTCTATTATCCCAGAACTAGCTAAGATGACCACCACCAGTAAACACAGCTATTGTTTCCAGGACATGGATTCAACAGAAATCAAACAAAGGAAAGAGGTATACAAAAGTAAAATGATTCCTAATACTATTCGATGAGTGTAAAATTGCAAAAGAGAGCTTGTGGGGTGTAGTAGTTTGAGTGTTGGATTATGACTCTGGAGTCCAGGGTTCAAATTTCCTCTTAGCCATAGAAACCCACTGGGTAACCTTAAGCAAGTTGCACTCTCTCAGCCTCAGATGTGACACGTCAGTGGGAGGAGAAGCATGCAGAACACAAGGGAGGGGGAAGTGGGGGACACCCAAGACATTTCACGAATGTGGGAATATGTAGGCAAAATCAGAAGAAAAAGAACTGGAAAGAGATTCTTTTCCCTTCTGGATGAATTCCATGTTTGTCTTCCTTTCTCTGCTAGACCTTGAGGGGAACAAGAGATGGTGGGATGTGGTCATTTTTCACCTTCTGCCTTGCAAATTTTCCCACTTTGAGATATCCATTCCTGTCTGTCATATTTCTCAACAGCAGATTACATAAAATAGTAAAAATAAATTAAACACAATAAAAAGCAATTATAACTTCAATTACAACAAGAAAAACAGAAGTCATTACCAGAGAAGAAATCATAAATATGAAACCAAAACCATCTATGAAACACGCTGCAATGCTTGGACAATTTTTGTAAAAAATATCTTCACCTGCTGCTGAAAGGATATCAAGGGAGGCTACAGACAAGATCCTTTGGGGGAAAGGGCATTATACAAATGCAGGAAACCTCTCTTCATTCTGTTCCCATCACACTTGGGAAAGTAGAAGGACCTGGAGCTAGAATATCCTCATGAAGACAGTGAGACTCAAGCAGGCGGACTCATGTTGCGACACGTTCAGCTTTGGTTTTTCAGCAGGATTTTAAATTTATTGGCTCAGAAAGCTAGTGTGATATAGTGATCTGTTGTGTTGGACTATACTCTGAGAGACCAAGGTACAAATCCCTGCTCAGCCTTGGAAACTCACTAGGTGACTTAGGCAAGCAAGACACTCTTAGCCTCAGAGGAAGGCAATGGCAAACTCCCACTGAATAAATTTTAGAGGATTTTTTTTCAGTATGTTGACTGTAAGACACACTGAGAGGTTATAAATATTTAAATAAATAAAACAAAACAAACTTGCTTGTTTACATTAGCCTGTAGAATACTTAGAAATACAGCAAGGCCAGTTGGTTTCTCAGCTGTAACGCACAAGTATCTTTTCTGTACTTTGCTCACTGTGGTGCAGTTCTTCCTGATGAAGTCTCTGTTCAATACATAACAAGCAAATGCAAACAAATAAGAATTATTGTCACCTCAAAACGTTTCCTGTACAGAAAATTATTCTAGCACATGTGACTTAAACAAACAAAAACATACTCTGAGGAGAGAGCAGAAGGTGAGCTGTGTTTTGGGGTGTCAACCTTGACTCTTCAACTGTGGGTTTGTTTTTGTTTTGTTTTTTTAAGCTTGTGCAGTGCCTTTTGTTTGTTTTTTTGCTATCCTCAAGTACATGGTCTCAGGGGACAGAGCTTCTGCTGAGTTAGTGGCTTGCTTATGGGAGCAAAGTTAGCAGTCATTAACTCTATATAGTTGCTGATTTGGTCTTTGGAGCTCATTCTCTGAGGGCCATCTGCAAGCACCTTGTGGCACATGCAGTCATGTTATTAAGAATTATTGCAGTCTGAAAAGGATGAAAAAATAGCTGCAGGGATGGAGGAAGGAGGATCTGTTTCTGCTGCAATGTGTGTGGAATATTTGTCTTCTTGACAGAAAACCTCACTGACTATGCTTGCAATAAGTGCAAACTGGTGGCTCTAGTGGAATAGAAGGTCAAAGCTCTGCAGCTACATGCTGACACTCTTCAACACATCAGAGAACATAAGGACTTCCTGGACAGAACAGAGGGGGAATTGATCCTACAGAACCAACAGGAAGAAATTGTCAATGAAAATGAAGAGGGCTTTAACACTGGAAGAGCACCCTGGAGAATAGGTATCATCAGGAGCAGACCATGCACAAGGGATTTGGAAGTGATCCAGCTAAGCACTCACTTCTTATATCTTCCTGAAGCTGACAATGGTGAAGAGGTGCAAGCAGGAAACCAGCAGCAAAAGATACCTCATGCCAGGGAAGAAGCCAACCTAACCACCAACTGCAGCAAGAAGAAAAGAAAGGTGCTGGTAGTAGGAAATTCATCGCTGGGGTGGGGGTATTATTTGCCAGCCATACAAAATGAATCAGGAAGTATGCTGTCCTCCTGGTGTGCATATCTAGGATGCCACTGACAATTTGCTGAAGTTCATCAAGAACACAGAGCACTACCTCTTTCTTCTGATTCATGTGGGCACCAACAACACTGCAAAGAATGCTTTTGAGCAGATCGTCTTGGACTATGAAGCTCTGAGCAGGAAAGAAGAGAGTTTAGAGGCACAGGTGGTATTCTCACCAATTCTAGAAGTGAAAGTTAGAGGACCACATGGGACTGGAAGATACTGCAGGTGAATGACTGGATATGCAGACAGTGTTGATGGGATTGCTCTGGCCTTTGGGACCATTGTCTCCGCTTCTTAGATGAAGGTCTACTGGCTACAGATGGGTTACACCTCAAACACTGGAAAGAATGTCTTTGGCAAAATAATAATAATAATGATGGGGGGGAGTTTAAACTAAATCTTTGGGGTATTGGAGATGATAGCTTAACATCTATTCAAAAGCAAGCTCCAAAAGCAAGGGGGTTTTCAAATATATTGAGAGTGATGAAGGACTGGTGAGACCACTACTCAATCACAACCAAATAATAAACAGGTAACAACAAAAAGGCAGAACTGCTCAATACCTATTTTGCTTCCAATTTTTCACCAAAAAGAGGACAATGTGCTTCCATGCATCAGCAGAGTCCTTGGTTACAATCTAGGTTACAAACAAGATTGATAAGGAGTCAGTCAGGAATAACCTAGTTGGCCTAAATGGACTCAAAGAGGAATGAAAGTGAGCAAACATTGTCCCTTTCTTCCAGAAAGGCAAAACAGAAAATTCAGGAAACTACAGAGCCAGTCAGCTTGACCTCAATATCAGGAAATATATTAGAATGGATTATACAGGAGTCTGTTTGCCAGTATCTTGATGACAAAGGAGTGTTTAGTAGGAGACAGAATGGGTTTGTCAAGAGCAAATCCTGCCAGATTAACCATATATATATATATATAAAATCATGTCACTAGTTTAGTAAATGGTGGGAACGCTGTGGATGTCATCTATATGGATTTCAGCAAAGGTCCCCTCTGATATTTTGATTAGCCTCAAAAAGAGACTGGACAGCCTACCTGCTGGGGATGCTTTAGGTGTAAATCATGCATTGAGCAAGGGGATTGAATCTGATGGCCCAAAGGACTCCTTACAACTCAATGATTTTATAAAGTAGTCAGGTTAGATCTGGGGTATGAATTATGGAGTCCTCCAGATACTGTTGGCCTATAGCTCCCATCATCTCTCCACAATGGTCTACTGGTTAGAGCTGCTGGGATGTGCAGTCTAACAACATCCAGAGGACCATGAGATTCCCACCCGTGGGTTATTGCCTATCCAGGGCTGCTTTTCATATTATGCTAACAAATGAAAGTGCCTGATAATGCTCGCAAGCATAATGTGAAAATTACAACAACACAGGGTCATTTTTACCCAGCAGACCCACAAACTGCAGCACTGCTTTGTGCAGCCGGCCTGTTTTGCCATTCAGAATTCTGCTCTTGAAGCCAGTTGTTATCCAGTGCTGCCATTTTAACATTTCATTTATACACATATAGGCCAGTGAATTTCAAGAGTGCACCCAGGGGAGGATTTTAATATAGATCTGAAATGTAGATGCCGAAGAGGAGTCTTTAATGAACACTGCACTATGCTGCACAGTCAATGAATTTAAATTACAGATACGAGTGAGAGAGGCTCTCTGTTGTTCCTATTTTTATTTACTGTAGCTGTTGAGCTGCAATTAACAGATCCAGGCAGTACAAGAAGTTAGAGCAATAACAAATTATTGTATACAAAGGATACAGAAAGCACAGTCAGTAACATGCATTTCTCTTTAGCGTACATCCTGTAATGAATTAATTGATGAATTTGGGAGGGTTCCTGGGTTCCTAATAGAGCAGAAGAAAGAGGGAGGCCATACATACATACATACATACATACATACATACATACATACTATAGATAAAAAAGGGCCACAGCTTTTTTCCCACACCATTGCCACTGAAATGACACACACACATAGAGGGACACGGGAGGGGGAGAGAGAGAGATTTAGCTGCTTCCCTGACTGATGTCTGTCGTGTTTGATACTTTTGAAAATGCATCTACATTTATCTGCATATTTATCACATTTTCTCAAAATGAAGCTTTATAGAATGACTCAAAATGTGCTCTGCTTATGGTGAAAGATTTGGTAACATTGCACTGTGTAAGTTAATCAGAAACACAGCACAGCTGGCTACAATTTACTTAAACAGAAAAACAGTCATAAGATAGCCTTATCAGACTTTATCCTGGAACTGATCCTTTCATGTGTTTCCTCTCTACACCAATGGCTTTTAAAAAAGAGATGACCATTTTTAGCCTTGGGGGCCACCCTGACCCCCCCCCAAAGAATGTACCTGCCGTAGGGGAGGGTTGAAACATTTTTTGACTGCTTCCAGATTTGAAGAATCAGGGCCTAAAATAGGTTGTGCCTCCAGAAATGGGTCAAAATGACCAGTCAGCTGCTTTAGAAGCTTCTCAGGGTACAATTAGTGCTACTTTTAGGGGACCTCAATGAGGGCAGTATGTATGTCCAGAAAGCCAGCCACAGTTCACAGCCCCTAAACAGAATCTATAGTAACAACCACAGTAAAGGTTTACAGAAACCTGTTTTTCAGTCAATTACCATTCTTGTTTCAGCAGTCCTGATCAACAGTAAATTCAGAATATCAGTTCAAGGGAGTATCCAGCTGCATAGTCAGTGTACAAAGCAAGAGTCAAGTTTTTTCAGAACCACAAACCGGGGATCAAAAGAAGAACATATTGCTTCCACTAGAAATGTCAGTTGCCTGCAACAGACTTCTCCCTACCCCACCTCTTGTATTTATTGGCCATTTGTGTGAGTTCACAGGTGCCTACTGAAAGAACCAGTTAGAGATGAGCAGCCTGTTCTTCTTGAATGTCAGGAAGCCTGGACTGAAGAGAATCTTCTGTGCAAAATTTTTACTTTTTTTTTCAACAGAAAACTGCTTATTTTGTGCACAACAACATTTTTCTGTACCATATATGGCTTTTTATGCAGAAATTATGCACAAAAATGATATTTCCTGTGCAAAAATGCCATTGATGAATTTTTCAAGAAGTCCCGAACTATAAATAGCCTTTAAAAACATAAGTATTTGAAGACTTTCCTTGTGTGTGAGTGTCCCTGCAAGTGACCTGCTGACTTGTGACGGCCCAGTGAATTTTTCATAGGTTTTTCTTTGACAAGGAATAGTCAGAGGTTGTTTTGTCAGTTGCTTCCTCTGAAATATAGCCTACAGCACCTGGTATTTGTTGGCAGCCTCCCATCCAAGTACCAACGAGGGATGAACCTGCTTAGTTTCCAAGTTCAAATGAGATATTTAGGGTACTTGAACTTTGCCTTGCAGTGGGAAGTAAACTGCTAAAATTACTTGTTCCTCCCTAAAAATATTATATCCCTATCATACATGCTGCACTTCTTGCTGGGCTGTATCCAGATATCTCAGTCTTTTAAAACATACAGCATCTTGGCCTTTTGGGAGCATGAAGATACCACCAGAAGAACACCAGCAACTTAAAAAGGATTCTGGGGATAGTGATACACCAATCACAGAATGCCTGGAAGGTAAATTGCACAAGGAAACACTAAAGAAATTGCTCATAAATGCTTACCAGCTTAAGGAGGAACAAGGATTTTCAATAGAATTTGCTGATGCTAAAAAGAATTGCGGAAATACGAGGTAAACATTCATATCTTTTTCTGTCCTTCTATATAGCTGATATACAGAAATGTTTCAAGTTAATTTCTACCAGTGGGAAAGCCTTCACTTGCTCAAGACTTCAAGATGTTCAAGACTTCTGTTAAAGACCCAGGACTGCAAGGAAGGCAAAAGCCTCACTACCTCAGCATTTTTGCAGTGGGATCAGTTGCCTAGGTCTTGGTTCCAGAATAAAGCTAAAATGATATACAAGTTTAATAGAAAAATTAGGTAAACCATGACTGCATATTCACCATTTTTCTATAGGTAGAAGAAAGTGAGGCCTTCAACAAAGTGTGGCAATGTGGACTGTTCCCATTCTTGGTGCCAGCCAGTCGGCTAGCCAGCTAGTGCCTCTTCCATGATATTTGAATCCATCCCACTCCAGTTTTCTGTTTTAACTCCACCAGTCAGACAGCATTGTTGGGGTATGTGAGAAACAGTAGTCCATCTAATAAGCAGAGTAATTAATATACTCAAACAGGAGGTGAACAACAGCCAGCCTTGTACCACCAGCAACATCTACGCAACGGTTTAGAGGAGGAAAAACAGCAGGCTTAGTCTTTTTAGTAAAAACATATGAAATAGATTTACTTACAGATACCAAAGGTTTCATATTATCTCATGGTGAGAAGCTCTGTAATGTGCTGTTCAAATCTGGAGGAGACAGAGAGAACTGTAGGCTACAAAATGGAGGATAATTTCATGCTCACTGGAGACTAATCACTGCAAAAAGAGAATGTGGCTCAATAAGCTGGAAATGCCATGAATAAATGCCATGCCTTACTCCTAGAGCAAACTAGGATGTGCTGAGTATAGGTATGCTAAGGTTGCTATGTTTAACAAACATTGTAGTCACTGAGCATGCTCAACCTCCTTGCATTTCTCAAGAGTCCTCCCCTTGCTTTGATTAATACTTCTATAAATCTCGGAATTCCTCCAATCTGACAGATACCTACCCCATATGTGTGGTGCTGTTTTGGCTATATAAACAACAGTGTTCAAAGCATGAGCATCAAAAAGAAGGGAAAAGATGAACACATACATTTCACCTAGCACGGCAATAAAGAATATTTTACCAGGCATTTTCTGCCTGTTGCACAGCTGTTGATAGTGTACAGGTATGTAAATATGCATGATGGGATGTTTCAAGGCTTCAGATCCAACTGGGGTAGGGCTGGGTAACTTCCACAGGGATGATGGCTGATCCTCCCTCTATCTAAAACTTGGAGGACCACACAGGTGCCCCCTCCCAGATCCCCATTTATTTTTGTTTTGTTTTGTTTTGACTTCTACCCTGTAAGCGATATGGGAGGCAAATTATTCATAGTTTTATACCCTCCAATTCTCCTAATTAAATCTATGTTGTCCCACTTTTTCAGCTGCTTTTAAAATATCCTAATGTCTCTCTCCTGCTGCTTTTCCCCTTTGACCTTAGCTTATTTCAGTTGGTGCAGACTAAATTCAAAGTGCAAAAATGACTTTCACCCAGTTAACTCAACAGAGAGGGAGAGCATAGGTGAGAGTGGAGTCCTGCCCTTCTCAGTAAGCTCAGGCAAAAGCAAACTGCTGCACTTTCAACAAGCTTGTCTGTTCTCCCTCATTAATACTTTGCCATCTTGAGCCCATTCTTACATTGCTTGGCTGTACATGTTTTGGTTTTCATCTGAGAAATGTTGGAAGGTATACATTTTCAGGGAAAGGCTAGAAGTGGTAGAGTTCCTTTCTGGTACTGAATACACACATCCAGGTCAAAAACTTTTTGGAAAGAGAGAGGGTGAAGTTGCTCCATGCTCCCTGGTAGATTTGAGGGAGCTTTTAAAGTCAAATTTCAAATGGGGGCATAGAAGGCCACAAGGGTCCCACAGGCCACCCTTGAATCACCTCTAAACAAGGTGATTCATTGGCTCTGTATTTCATCAGGCTTCTTAAAGAGACTGGACTATGAATATTGACTTTCCCCTGCAATAGCAACAGTTCTCATTAAAATGTTAATGAATGTTCCCCCATGCCAAATGCTTAGTAGCTGGGAGCTCTCAGTTTGAGCATAAGTGTAGTAGGAGAGACACTTAGAATGCAAGGAGACGCTTGCATCTGCTTTCAAGAAAGCTTGGCAGACTTTTATTGAAACTGACAGGTCCCTTGGATTGCCAAGATTTTGGTTGTCACAAAATTAGAAGACACTGTCTGTTTGTTGTCAGGAGGCTGTTTTCTCAAATAGGGTGGATTCTGAAAGCAAAAGACAGGGAAGCAAATGATAACTAGTGCTGATTCCATTTCAAGAAAGCTGAAAAAAGAAGACAGGAAAGGCACTGCAAAATAAAATCACTTTGAGGTGGAACTGGTACTGAATTAAACTAGAAACTGGAGCTAATGAAACACATCTGATTCAAACCTTGTCCCTTCCTCTTACTAAATGATATCTTAAATCCAGATTAAATCCATAGTCCTTTCTCCATTCTCATATGCTCTGTTATGAGTTATGTTTGTTAAATATTAATTGCAAGTAGACTTTGATACATCAGGAAGGGAGTTTCCTCTTGTCATAGCCTGCCGTCGTGCAGGGAAGGGCAATCAGTTGCCTGAACCCGATGTTTTAGAGAAGTCAGGTCTCATTTTTTATTATTATTATTCTTTTTTATTAAAATAGAGAAAAGAGAGGGGGGAAACAAACAGAAAATGACATATACAAATAATATATATAAAAAATATTGCAGAACACCAGGAACGCTTTTATAGTAATATAACATAGTACCCACAAATCCTCTCTGTCATTCTGCCGTACCCGTTACCATAGACATTGTTAGTGTAAATAAACACATTACTAAAAGAAGCCACCCTTATCTAACTTCCTCAATTCCCGATTATATGTTGTTCACCTACAGTGGAGTCATTTATCACTACTATGCTTATAAATTCAATGAAATATCATTGAACATAAGATTCTGGTACTATGTACATAGTTTTCCATATAGTAGGATATAGAATTGTTACTTTAAGTAGCTCATTTGTGTTGTGAGGGTTTGATTAAATAAGTGCTAATGCTAGGAATATTTCTAACACTAATAGTAATGTTACCCTGATTTCTGGGGGTCCCATGAGAGACATCTAAGTGTGCTCCAAATTACAAAGTTGGGAATTAGTCAAAAGAGCACAAGCTAACAATATGAGAGGCAGGGCAACGCAGCGAGATCTTTCACCCAATGTCTATGGGGTCAGGCTGAGTCAAGGAGCAAACAGAAGTAAATAATAATTGTTGTTTTTATTAAAATACAGCCAAACAAGTGTATGCAACACACTCACACAGAGAACTATAGAAATAAAGGTTGGAGCTGGATAGAGGGATTTTTAGATGAGGTTTTGGTATGGGAGATACTACACCTGTCCTGAAGCCCAGGTAGTCAGAAGAAAAAGTTCATGGAAATAGAGTTTCTCAGCACGTGGAGCTGAGGGGAAGGCTCGGCAAACGAAGTGGCAGCAAGGCGGGATGGAAGCCAGGAGTGATCCAAGGAAGCGCTTAAAGTCAGGGGTTCTTATAGGGGAAAATGTGGTCGTAGGCTAGTCCGTCCTTGGGGACAACAATGAGTTTCGGGCAGGAGACAAAGCTTCCGAAAGGTCAGAATTTTACATGATTGAGTTAAGACTGAATTGTCAGTAGAGTAGCCAGTATGCAAACACGGAGTGCTTGACATTTGAGTATTCGGCTCGTCAAGCTGCCTGCTCGGGGCAGGGAGTTCTTTGTAAGCAGCGTGCATACATAATGTGGTACTTGCCTTGAGGTCTCCTGAAGCGGTGGGTCGGCTATTTCTGGCCTGCCTGTATTTGTTTGGAATATTACAGTGATTAGCGGCCGTGCTTGTATGCGAGCTTGTCCAGGGGACTCGCAAGCACGTGGAGGACAGAGGGGTATAGTAGACCAATTTATTAATATCAAAATGATATCTAATATCCCACAAGTCCAGACTAGGAACTACAGTAACAGTAGCTCTTTGTTAGAACCAGTTTGGTTCTTGTTTAACTTCTTTATTTGTGGGGAGAACTCCATTTCTTACTTATATAGTTAATCACTTGCAGCCATTCTTCTTCTAGATTAGCAGTTGAATTTCTGTTTATATTGTGAGATAGCATGTCATATTCTTTCATTTCATTTAAGCTTAGTAACTATTGTTTGTGGTTGGGAATGTCTCTAGTTTTCCAGAGTTTGGCAAATTTGATTCTTGCAGTGGAGACCATATAAAGTAAAATCTGCCAATATTTCTTGAGAAACTGTTTCTCAAACATGTGAGTCAAGTTTAAGAGAAAAAACTCTTGATGTAATGGAATCATAGTCTGAAATATCTCTGACATAGTTTCATGTATCTTTAACCAGTACTTTTTTTGAAGTGGGACATGTCCACTATCAGTGGTAGAATGTGCCTATATTTTGTTGTGAGCTATCTGGCTACAACATCTGTCACCCTGTTGATCGCAAGGATTGATTCGGCTGATCTGGCTGGCTAGGCGGGTGTCCCCTTCCTCCCTCACCACTCCATGTGCGTCCCACCCAAAGCTATGTGCTCAATGGAAGAGGACAACCATCCCAGATAGAAGGAGTATACTGTTCCTCAGTCAAGGGTCTGGTCAGGAGTAGGTTTTTTTAGCACCTGTGCCATTGTCTCCCTCTTCTTGTATTGAACTTGTATTGAACACAGATTATTCTGTTGGGTTCTGCTGCTGTGTTTTTCTGTCTTTTAACAAAGAAATAATTGTTTCAAGTCAGTTTGTCTTCAAGCTGATTGCCTTTTCTTTCCTTGTTTTTTGAGCTATTCTTGTTAATTGTCCATTTTTTAAACCTATAGCCTGTAAAGTCCCCCACATAGAGATTTAGTGCCTGGAAGAGCTTTCCCCCAAACCAGTAAATTCAGTGCATAGCTCTCATCATAGCCCCATGTAATGGTACCATCATATCTGACTTTAGAGCAGAAGTCCAGGACACCCTTTGATAAAGGATGGTTTCTCTCATGCAGCAGGACTGACTTACCAAATTTTGTAGTAAGTACAAACTTATATGTGGTATTGCCATCTAAAATGAGGAGGCTGTTATGCCGGCTATGATATCCCAAATGGGAGCTCCTAGATATCGCTTTGATATCACTTAATTTGGCTCTGGCTAGACTGTGCTCGGTGGCCCCGCTGCACGTGTTTGGGTAGTTTTCCGAAACAGGCACGTACCGGCTGCGGCTGATCAGTAGTTCACATTCCATTCTCCATTCAAGCCAGCAATTCCTAAGCCTCACGTAGCTTCAGGGAACACCCATACCCATACTCCACAATAGTGGCGTGGTTTCCCGCCAAACCATACTTTTCAGAGGGCCATCAACTCTCTGGCCACTCTTTTGTTTTTCAAAGCAAATCCCATCATGTGGACACTGACCTCACTAGATCCTTTTGTCTAGCATCGAAACTCCTTTTATTCCTATTTGGTTTGCCATAGCCGACAGGCGTATTCCACCGTATAAAAAGTCCTCATTTTGGAACTTCTTTGGTTCCCCTTGAACATCCATCTCGTCCTGCTGCCGGTTAGTTCAAGAGTTCCCCGCGGCATCCAGCTGAGTCCATCTTCCTCCACTCTCGTTTCTTCAGGACAACGTGACTAGGTGTCGTATCACCCGTTTTTCCTTTAACTTCTTTTCTTTTCCTTTAAGTTAGTTCGTGTGTGTGTGTTGCTCATTTTGCAGTGTATGTTTAATAAAGTTGTTACCTGTTCATTTTGAAACCTTCTGGACTGTCTCTCTGGCCTGAAGCTGTAGACGTAGGGTGAAAGATCTCACTTCGTTACCCTGCCTCTCGCTAGCAAAACCAGTGCTCTGAATTCTAATTTCCCCATCTTTGGTATTTAATTGGCAAAGCCGGGCGCCCCTCGCGGGACCCCCAATTTTCAGGGTAACAAGGCTACAGCAAGGTTAAGGAACTTCTCATCAGCATGATTGCTCCCACTGATTATATCACATCCATGGTAGGGATAGACATCCTTGGCTACTTAATCCTCATGAAGGAAGATGAATACTTACAATAGTTTTCTTAGTGCCGAAGGAGAAAACAAATATTCATCTTCAGTATTCTCCATGTATCCAAACATCCTGAAATGTTGCATAGGATTATTCAGTGCTGAGAAACATATGGGACTTTTACACAAAATGCTTATTTCTCAGCAGGAAACCCAATCTCTTCTTTGCAAACAGGACTTCTGTGCAGAACTCTCCCACAATATTGGAATGCTTGAATATTAGGAGACAATTGTGCAAAATTCTTCCAGCTAATGGGAAACATGTTTTCTGACCTGAGAGCAAATAATTAATTTTTCTCCTTATCCCCACAGGAAATTATGTTCTGGGAGGCAAGGAACAAAGCTGTTTTTTTTCTCCTACTTTTCTGCAGTTTTAGTGTTGTGGGCACCTTAAGAAAAAAAGACCTTTTGAGATCAGTGGCTCGCTCTCCCAAGCAACCATGAAGGGGATCAAGCTGTGTAGGTAACTAAAGCCTTTTCCTATAGCTTACAGCTTTTTCCACCTCATAATCAGCTGTCATGTGTTGAAATTTCTCTCTTCTACACAGCTATAAAATTTAATCGCTCTCCCTTTTTTGCACTTAGATATCCCCACCTGACCAGCCTGGCTAATTAAGTAACTTTTCTTCTGCAAGGTAATTTTACCTTTTTTAACAGTTTGTTTGTATTAATACTTTTTTTAAAAAAGTTAGAAATGAAAAGATTGCTTTGGTAGCAGATTGCTTCAGTAGCAAAACATTTTTTTAAAAAAGGTACAGTGAGGTTAAATACTCCCATTTAAGTATATTTAAATACTTCCATTTTTTTTTTAGCACTGTGCTTGATTACTAAACTTCCTTATCCCCTGTTTTTCTTCATCTTTAATCGTTAATAAAACAGTAGAGATACCTGAACAGAATGAGGTTTGCCACATATTTTTATGATACTGTTTTTGTTCGCTTGGGATCTTCCTGGTAGGCCAAAAACAACAAACTGCCCAAAAGCAGGCAAAAATTTCCTCATCATGGCTTGGGACAAAAAGAGAAAAGCTTCATTGGTTAAACTCTTGGCAGGAGAAAGTTTTTTTTTTAAATAAAACAACCATAGATAAGATTTGTAAAAGTGAGAATCCATTTTTGGGTCACTTCTAGGGCAGGACTGGGGGTTGAATTGCCGCTCCTGCTGTGTTGCCAAAACAGCCCATTTTAAACAACCACTTTCAGTTTAGAATAAAGCACAAGTGGATAATATGCTTTGTTTTGAAAGTGTGTTGCATTTCTGGAAAGGTTTCAGGAGCACAATTCCATGGCTAAATCAGTGGGAGAGACCTTTGGTGACACCTGCAAAGACTACAGGGAAGAAGTACATGGAGTCCATATGTTGCTGCCCTGGCTGTAAGTACTTTGTGGTTTCATAAGATATGAAGCCATGGTGGGTATTTAGTGGATGGTACTGAACTGGCAGGCAGTGCAAGAACAAGCTGTCGTAACATAAGAAAAAGTGGTTTCTGCTAATTCTCACTACTTAAAGGCATTACATAGAGACCACTTCTAGCATTCTCTGTGTAGTATTTATGAGCATACTTCAGATATCAGATTGAGAATTAGAAAACTAGAACTGAAAAAGCTGCTTTTGGAAACACTGAAAATTTTTATCACATAGAAGCTAAAATACATACGATATAAAATACGTAAAAATACAATGAAAGTAGTCTGAGAAAATCCAGACTGTGAGAGCACAAATACTGTGAGGACACTGTTGGGAGGGGGGTGCTGTTGTTGAGCACCACGCAACACATCTAGTTGTTTCAAAGACTAAAAGAAACTCAAGTGCAAATTGTCCCTGGGATTTTTTTCCATGAAACTCATAATCTTCTCAGTGTCACTTGTGCTAACCTGGGCAGACATTGCTTCTTCACATCCACTACTTGAAGCAGGAAGCTCTGTGTTTTAGTCTTAGATTTCTTGCAAGTAAACTCGGAGAAGCTTACCTTGTAAAAGTTAAATTAAAGTGTCTTCCCATGAGTTCTTATTTATTCTTTGTTTGGTTTGACTTTCATTGTATTTTTTTGTATACCATATATTCCCCATACAGGGGAAACAAGAAAAGGTGTGTAGCTAGGGGGGAAGGGCAAAATGAGGACATGCCCTCCCCAGATTTTGTCCCAATTTTTCCTTCTACTCTTAAATTTCTGGCATTGCTGAGAATGAGACAATGAACATTGTTCCCACTCAGAATTCTTTATATTTGCTGTGTTCACATTCTCTTGGTAACTTTTGCAGCCCCTTTTATTTGGATGCTCAAACTGTATTTCTAAATGTTGGACTAAAGTTTTGGGTTACTGAAATGCAAGAAGTCTGCAGATTGAAGGAAAATTTCATTAGGAGGGCAGAATTCTTATTTGGAAGAGGCAACGTCCATATTTTGCTTCCCTGGATCTACACCCCAGAACAGGCCTCAGAACCAGAGGCGTACCTAGGGTAGGGCAACTGGGGCGCTTGCCTCAGGTGCCAATACCAGGGGGCAGAAAAAAGTGGGACCCCCCCTCCTGCCCAGACTTGGCCCACTGCCACCCCTGCCTAGGTCCTTCCTGGCCCAGGGTGGGGGCAACAGTGGCAGCAGCACCTAGGGGCACAACTTCAACACTTTCCCTAGCCACTGTTGAGCCTAGATATGCCACTGCTCAGATCCTTGTTAGATTCCATTCCCATATGGCTCAGCCAACATGGCCAATGTCCAGGAGAGTCACAGAATGGTCTAGCTTTGCATACACCAACCCAGCTTTATCCTAGGGTGCATGAAATATGCTGTAGTCTCCAAAAGCTTATCCCTACTGGTTAAGCTTTAAGGTACCACAAAACTCAACTAACAAAACTCAGATTAACATGGCTATTCCTTGGAACAAAGATAGGGAAAATGAACCTGATTGGGACCCATTTTGTGGCCCTGAAGTTCAGATCCCCTCCCTTTATTTGGCCAATAAACCAGCCAAAAAAAACCAAAAACATAGTCATAAAATTCTGGCATTTTGACTCTTCTGACCCTACACTATTCTCCAAAACTCCACAAAGGAAAACCCTCCATGGGAATTGGGCATACTTCAGCCAACATCCAGAGCTAGAAGTGATTTCACATCACTTCCAATTGCTCTAGGAATGGCCACATGGCCTGTGGCCCCTTACATAGCTGCCCAATTCTGCCCTAAAATTAATACTAAGGAAAGGGAACACTATGCATTTCTTCAAGTTGACTTCACTGTCTACCCAGTATCTTCCAACATTTCAGAGATGAGCCACATCAGAATATGGTCCAAAAGATGTGACCAGGCAGCAAGAAAGCGACAGTTATTGATAAAGAAGTACATAAAACTACTATTTTAATCGGGGGGGGGCACTGGAATTTACATATCAAATTTAGGGAGGGCAAGACTCTTCCCCTCCTGCTGAGCTGAGTACAAACTCCTTTTGGACTTTGAACTCAGTTTGTAGCAACTCAAGTAAGCTGAGGATAAAGGGGGAAAGTGGGAGGAGGAGAGGGAAGCTGAGACATTCTAAAAGCAGCTGAGAAAGTGGGGCAATAGAAGATTAACTGGAGCCATTGCTGTCAAACTGGGACAGTCTGAAGATATGCAGTATCTATAACTGAAATTGTGTTATAGGAGACAGTTTAACGGCTAGCAAATATGAGATCAGCTCCTAATCGGGTGCTGCAGTGGTGGACTCAGAATTCTAATGTAGTTTATTTCATTGCTGAGTTCTGGTAATCAAGCTCTGGACCCTCACATGTTTATCTAATTTTTTTAAGCCGCCGGAAATTCATGTAAATAGAAGGGTTTGAACAGGAGCAGTTGCCATTTTTTACACAGTCTGCCACTCATGTTAGCATTAAAGAATTGGTTCATTTTACATCCAGGGTTTTGTCCAGTCCTCTCCTAGTACTAGGCTGTTTCCTGATTTATTCTTATGAGAGCCAGTAGCTCATGAAATTTTGGCCTCCTAACATAGTGCCTTGTTTATAGTGGACAAAATGTTTGCCTAGGCTGATCACATGCATAGGTGGGCACAGATATTATGCCTCTTCTTAACAGCAGTAAAGAGGAGGGGATTTCAGCAAATGCAATTTGTGTTGAAGGAATGAAGGAAAGAATGTATTTGCTTCACTTCTTTCTTTAAATAAAGAAGAAATTTCACGCTGAAACTGACTATCTCTTCATTATCAGAGATTTTCTATTATTAAATAGAAAGTACTGTGTGTTTGTTTGTGACAATCACTTGCAATTACTTGGAGATAATCTGGATTTTATAATTGATTAGTTCATTTAACCTTCATCCTCGTAAAGAAGACTCTTTGATCCCTAGGAGTCACATTTCACTGCAGAATTGATTCATAACTAAAAATACTGCATAAGGCAAGTATTTTACAGCATTGTCCTCAGAAGAGTTTCAGCCAATGGCCATATTCTTTTAAACTGATTTTATTTTATGTCTCCCTGAGTTCCTTGGATATAAAGTGGGATTTAAATATTCAAATGAATGAACTAACAGATAAAAATGGATTGAAACAAAAATTGTCCTATTTAAATTGGCTTTTTAAAAAAGGGACTATTGGAAGCTATTAAAATGTTCCAGCTCATGGAAACAAGTGTTTCCTAACTGGGGTGTTTGGTGGTTGTGGAATACTCTTGATTTTGAACCCACAGACACTCCTAAAGACATGGGGCATTATTACACCCTGAAATACACTATATTTCAGAGGAATGAACTAACAAAACCATCTCTGAGTGTTTCTTGCCGAAAAAAACCCTATGAAATTTGTGGGGTCACCATAAGTTGACAGGCAACTTGAAGACACACACACACACACACACACACACACTATGTTGACATCTCATTGGGGCCATAAAATATCCAGGATTCAGACACTGGGAATACACACAGAAAGTAAATGTTGTCATTGGCTGCTGTATTTGTTTGTTGTTAAAAAAAAAATGGATTACATTTTTGTTGGTATGGATCATTCTGTTGCAATTCCCAAAACCAACCTTTTATTCCAAACTAGACAGTGTTAAAACTAGGATACGTAATAACAACTACTCTATGGTTCTATACTTGCAGTTTCTATTGTGTTCCCTAGCCATTCCTCTTCTTCTCTACCTGGGGCATGGGGATAGGGTGGAGAAACAAGACTTTGGTTAGAGTTTCATGAAGAGCATTTCATCAAAACACTCTCCCTTTAAGAAAGAAAACTGGAGCTCAGTGCAAATGTACTGAAAAGATCTGCACGCTGATCAGACAAATTGCTTAGAGTTTCTTGAGAGCTAAATGACTATTGACTAAGTTGTCTGTGATGGTAACAGCCTTTTAGAGGAACTAAAATCAATTTGGATCTGAAGGTGACACAAAGAGACACCAATAGGTAGTAAGGAAGGTGTTCTGTGGTGACAGCTCTCATTTCTTTCTAGTAGTCTGAAAGAGCCCATTGACAGTGAAGGGTTGATTTTGGCTTTGTTTTGTTTTGTTTTTTAAAATTAGCCGGGAGAAAAGTCAAGTATTTTTAAAATCTGCAGTACCATCTTCAGCCACATGACTGTCAGCTGGAAGACCAAATAGTCAACTGAAAAGAGTTTTAAAAAAATGGAAAAGGCTCAAGTTCTATCCATTGCATTTATATAGAAATTTGATGAATTTGGTAAGTTCTTATGAAACACAAATTGAACAAATTGAACTGATTGCATCCCTTGTTTATGGAACAAAAATAGATTTGCTAATTAATTGCATATTCTATATGTTGCACTTACCTCAATGATCAAACATTTTGTTTCTTCTAGTATTCTGTTTGTATTTTTAATAAAAGAGTGGGGTAGAAGGAACCTGTGAAAAGAAAGAGGTGATAACCTTAATTTAGTACTATGGTAGAAAACATTAGAACACAAAGCTGGGCTTTGACCAGCTACTCGCTCCATATTCTCTGGCAGGATGGCTCTGCTGAACATTCAATTTATTAACATCTCACGTTCTTTCCATCCCACTTAGGAGATAATGTTAACATTTGGGCAAGCTCCTTTGCAGAAAAAGAACCAAATGAATTTTCACCTCTCCCTCAAAATAAATTCTGAAATGGGGACATTCATTGTGACCACCCCCATAGCTACATACCTCAAGCCTTAAAAAAGTAATAATCAGGTTGCCGTACTGATCCATAGGCAGCTGCATGCATAGGCATGGAGCGACTGGGTTCACCTCCCTATTCTGCCATCAAGTTCACTAGGTGATATTTAGCCAACCAGTCTCTGACTCAAGCCGAACAAACAAAAGGATCATATGGGGGTTTGACTCATGGTCTGTTCCAGCTATATGATTCTATGATTCAATGTCAGACCTATCTTTTAAACCACTGCCACCATTGCCCTATGACACTGCAAATACTGCTCTGTCAGATGGTGAAGTGGCTAGTGGGTTCCATGCCAGTGAGGTGGTAAATCCACTTTGGCCTTTGATCTGAACTCTAAGAAGCAATCCAAGGTATTGAAGTCTATCTCCAAATCTCAGGAGGTGTCGAAGTGCTAACCCCTGTTCTGAAAATAGGTTCAGCTTGTGGACAGCTCCTTTGAAATCTGAACTCAAGTGCAGAGCATATTCACTGCCAGTAGTCAGATGTCATCATTACTTCTGGTTCCTCACATCCTCCTTCAAGTGCACACTTGGCTGTACTGATACACAACTGCCATACGCAGGAACAGCCAACCTCTGAGTAATAAGGCTAATAATAATAATAATAATGCAATAATGATGATGATGATGATGATGATGATGATGATGATGATGATGGTCAAACCATTGGCCACAACTGCCAAGGGTTGAGGGGGACACACTGGCCTCAGTGGGATTTTAGAGATCTACATCCACCCCTGGAACCTCAATATTTTAAGAAATGTTTTGGAGCATGATGCATTTGCTGTGTTTTTGAGGGACTTCTTTGGTCATTTTGTGCCCCAGAGAAATGTTTTTAAAAGAACAGGAAGAGAATGGAACATTTTAAAAAGTGGGCTGGGGATCTCAAATATGATCAAGGGGTGTGTGTGTGTGCATGCAGCCCATGGACCACATTTTCTCCAATGCTGCCATAGGGGCATGACCATCAATTTTATAGACATCTAGGAACTTCTGGAGACAATTGTCTGGCCACTGGGGAAAAGTGCAACTTTTGGACTAGATACGGAATGTTGGGTTTAGTCTGGCCCAGCAAAAACCTTCTTATGCCCGTATAGGACGAATTATATATGGGTAATAAAGACAACAGCCAGGCTGTTCATCTGTCAGGTCCAGAGCCACATGAAGCCATTTCTCACTACTTGTTTGTGTAACCCTTGATAACCTTGAAATATTCAGAATGCCCAAGAGGAGGAGAAGCCTTGTAGCCTTTCGCTTCACTTAGTCACATATAACGTGTATGAGTCAATGCAAAAGAAAAACAGCACGCTCTCTCTTGCCTTCAGAGACCTCCTGTCATGCATATACATCACAGGCTGTTTTCTTTGCACTCTCTGCATCAGGCACTGTCAGCAAGTATCATGAATGTACATATTATTCTAAAGTTTCAACACTGTGGCAATAGGGGAACTTTACAAGTCTACATATCCGAGTGACGCCCAAAACTTGTTCCTGGATTTTTATGGCATATGTAGATTACAACTGAATTTGTTTCTGGTCTACTGAATCCCACAAGCATCACTGTGCCTTGATGGTTTAATTTTTTCCAGCTGCTACTTTTTGCTGGAGGGAGAAACATACTCTAGTAGGTGCCCTAATGTAGCACATCACCACGATCAAGAATATTTGCCTACTTTCTGGTCATCAGCCCATCATCAGGTGCCTAGACACCACTTTACCACACTGCTTCTCTTTGTACTTAGAACCAGTTTTATGCAGCCATGTCCACTACTGCCTAATTGCAGCAGGGATGATGTGCAAATAAGTCAGCATGAATGTAAATGTAGAAGAAAGTGAAATTGACAGATCCATCCACCCCATTAATGCAGTCCTTGTGGATCCCAGGAAAAGGATGCTATGAGAACATGACCATGGGGCCTATGAAAGCCACCTAACAGAAACCAGCCACATTCCATGTTGCTTCCATCTCCTATAGGCACAGAGCCCAGAATGAAGGGTGGTAGGGCTCAAGCCCCTCCCAAAACTAGGCTGGAGGGCTGAGCCTCACTCCCAAATGATGAGGCAAATTGGACTACCACGATTCCTATGCAGTGGATAATTCTCCTCAGGAATTACCAATCAGAAATGTATTCTTTATTTATTTATTTACTTACTTATTCATTTATTGAATGTATACCCCACCTGTCTCCCAAGATGGGAGCCAAGCCAGCTATGTACTAAATGATCAAGTACATACACACAAAACCATGATTACCATTGAGCCCTCTCAGGAATAAAAAAGGGTGCCCATAATCTATCCTATCCACACTTGCTAGGGAATAAACTACAGTGAACAACACATGGGGGCACTTTTAAGCAGATACTGTATTTGTAAGAGTCTTCATATTTAAGGATGACTAAATGATAATGAATAAAAGAAGTAATTTGCCCTTCCCTTCACTGTGCCCTACACCTGATTCTCTATACCTCAAGTTGGGTAGATACGCATATTTTTGCATTTTTCCATTAAGAGTATTATGTGTGCAATCCTGCGTCTTTTAACATAGCTCCATAGATTTTGCTTTTAAAATAGAAGAATGGAGAGATGGCTGCGACAGGAGAACATATAGGCGCCATTGCATTCACTTTATAGGGTGTTACATATTGTTTCCCATTGCTTGATATATTAAATGATTTTTTTTTCATTTTTGTAATACTTCCTTTATTAGTTTGCTATTGCTTAATGGTGGTCAGATTTTTTCCTCCTTCTGTTACTGCTATTGGTTGTGGTTGCTATGGAATCTTCATTTGTTTACTCGGTTTCTATTCTGCCTTTCTCCTCACAAGGGATCAAAAGCAGCTTAACAAAAGTTAAAATAGAAGTTGGCTAATATGTACTTTACAAAAGTTACAAGAAATGAAAAATCAGTACTGTTAAAAACAGATAGTTAAATACAGTTCAAAATACATTTAAAGCATAATTAAAAACAAACATGATAAAAGCATATCCCACCACTATCAACTCTAATTTACTATATAATTTAAACATAAACCAAATACCTCCCTAAATAAGGTCTTAACCTGCTGCTAGAAAGAGAGCAGGGAGGGGGCTAATTAGATTGCTGGGGAAGGGAGTTCCACAGGCTGGGAGCAGCCACGGAGAAGGCTGTCTCCTGTATCCTTCTATGATGGTGGTAGAGCTAATTGGAGACTAATTGGAAAGAAGACATTTCTAGCATAAACTGATGAAGAAACTTGTGGTAGATATTTCTTCCTTCCTGCTGTTCTCAGAGTTGGTACTGGATTCTTTTATGTTTTTTCCAATGAGATTCAAGGGTCAATTGAAAAAAAATTCAAAGAAGGAGGGAGAAAAAACATAGGGATCAGAGAGGAAAATTTACCCTTCTCTCATAATAATACAACTCATTGAGGTATTCCAGTAACTTACAGAGGATTCAGGGCCAGGCTTTTTGACACACAATGCATAATGAATTAATGGGAATCAATATCAAAGGATGTGGTTAGAGGCTGTAACTTAGGTGGCCTTAAAAAAGAAACAGACAAAAGCCCTGTTCAGGTGAATGGGGGATGCCAATGAGCACCCCAGGATATTGCAGTGGCTTACAGGTACGCATGGAAAGCCAGCATGGCATAGTGGTTTGTGTGCTGGAGAACAGAGTTCAAGTTCCCGCTTAGGCACAGAAACCCAGTGGGTGACCTTGGGAAAGTCACACACTCTCAGCCTCAGAGAAACACAAAGACAAACGCCCTCTGAAGAGAACTTCCCATGAAAAATCTGTGATAAGTTTGCATTAGAATCACCAGAAGCCAGAGGTGACTTGAAGACACACAACAGCAAGAGGTGCTCACCAATTGGCCTTGATTGCATCCTCTTTGAATTACTATAACACACTCTATGTGGGGCTGCCCTTTGGAAACTGTTCAGAAACTTCAGTGGGTCTCAAATCCTCCTGCCAGGTTGTTGACTGGGGCAGATTACAGGGAGCATATATCTTCACTGCTGAAAGAACTCCACTGGCTGCTAATCCATTTTGGGCAGAATTCAAAGTACTGGTTATGATCTTTCAAATCTTTACACAGCTTGGGCCCAGTCTATTTAAAAGACTGTGTATGAATCAGCCTGAATTCTGAAATCATCGAGGGAGGGCTTTCTTTCAGTGCTGTTGGATACCTACATGTACTTTTATGCTAAAACAGACTAACATGTCGGTCTCTTTGAATCCTATTGCTTACTTCAATTAGAGTAGATCCATTGACTTGACAGGATTTGTGTAAGTGTTGACTGACTATTCAACAATAGATTCAATGAATCTACTGCAGTTGATCTAGCCAGCATGATGTAGTGGTCTGAGTATTGGACTATGACTCTGGAGACCAAGGTTCCAATCCCCTCTCAACCATGGAAACCCACTGGGTAACCTCAGGCAAGTCACACTCTCTCAGCCTCAGAGGAAGCAAAAACAATCCTTCCTCTGAACAAATCTTGCCAAGAAACCCCCATTATAGGTTCACTTCAGGGTTGCCATAAGTCAGAAACACCTTGAAGGTACATAGCAGTAACAGCAACAGACTCTAATTGGGACTATTAAGGGAGTTGAGGCTTAGATTGTTATGAGAATGATGTTACCTTCAGTAAAGTCAATTAGTTATATTTAGAGATTCTAGCTTTTTAAGCCCAGTTAATCTCTTTCTCATAAATTACTGATGTGAGTACCAGGAAACACAGAGGAGAAATGGATACTATGAGAATGCTCAGGGTGTTGTTTTTTTTAAATGATGTTTTCAAACATAAATGGGGAATAATTATTTCAGATGAAATTGCTAATACTCACTTTGGTCTAGTTTTGAATGGTGGAGCACTTTAGATAAGCCTGTTGAAAATGATGAAGCCAGCTGCATTCTAATGCTAATAACTTTGTTTTGTCATTACGATTTAATTATGAATTCTTTGAAGGAAAATTTTCTTTGCTAGAAAGGGCAGGTGCCTCTATCTGTGTACATTACTGGCTAACTTTTGTGCAGACCTAGGCAGCCAGGTCAGGTGAAGTTATGAATCAATTATGTTGTACATAAAATGTATATCAGCATCTGAGAAAAACAAAAGAATGGATTCTGATATCTTTCACTTTCTTGGCTCTTGTTGCAGGAGGTAATCAGACGAAGAGAATCAACATGGTGTAGCCGGGGTTGAATGCTGGACAAGGACATTGGAAGACCAGAGTTTGAGTATCTACTCAGATGTGGAAAGCCACTGGGGAACCTTGGGCAAATCACACTCTCTTAGCCTTGAAAGTCAAAGGCAAATCACCTGTGAAGAAAATTCTGCCAATTCTGTGATAGGTTTGCCCTAGGATGGTCCTAACATAAATAATATGGTGCTTGCTCAATATTTCTTTGTACAGCATAGTCCCATATATAGCAGCTTCTGTTTACCAGCTGGCTATATAGTACGACCCAATTCGCTAGCCAGACTCAGATCAATGCAAAGCAAAATCCTCCAGTGTCACACAACTTGATTCAGTCAGTAGGGTCAGTTCAAATTAAGGGTACTTGTGGCCAGAACTTTATCTTTTTTTACTAGCTAGCTTTCCATCTGGTTCCTAATATTTTCCAGCCTACTTTAGTTCTTAAACTTGTGCAGAGTTTTTAAAGTTTAATTATCACCTGGTATCTGAAGAGTCCTTGCAGCACGAATTCTCTGCTTGAGTGCTAAGAAAAACATAAACAACACTATACAACAGTAGTGAAACGCTGAAGCTACAGTGAATAGCATCTTGCTCCATATTTTATTGTCATCTCTCACCAGACCAGCTGACAAAGTAGAATGGGTGCACCTTGTGAGGAGGTGACATAAGTGACCCTAAGAGTGGAGAAGGAGAAAACTTGACAAGATGGTAACTTTGATAGTAACTTTGTGCCCCATGAAACATGTTGTTTTGCTTTTACTGCAGTGATATCTGATAATATGTGAATTAAAGATCCGACCATCTGTTTCCTCTGACAGTCTTCATCTCATGCTCCTAAAAGCATCACACATCCTCTATTTTTGGATCCCATGCATATTACCCACACATATTTTGCATCCCATACATATTTACCTTTTTTCCTGACAGATGAAAGAGTCAATAATCTTCTTAACTTTGGTTCTAAGCATCTGCAAGGAAGAATTCTCCAGACACCTTTTTCCTATCTTCCAGTGGCTAGAAACACTGCTTTAAAAAGCTGTCAGATTTCACTTCTCTTTAAATCTTTAGTCACTTCCATCACCCTTTTTCATGCCTTTTCTTATTCATAACAGAAGCTGCTGAGGCGTCTCGTGGTTCTGTCTAGAAAAATTGAATTAGTTCCTTTCAGCTGAAGGAGATAATGTTGCTCTCAGTACAAAAATAGATGACTATTTAAAAAGAATTTTGAGGGGGGAGGGAATCCTCAGTGGCTCTTTTTAAAGAGGCTTATGTTCAGGCAATTAATTTTAGACAAATTGAAAACTTCAAGGTAGAGCCAAAACTTGAGGTTATTTTTTGTGAACATTTTTATCCCTTGTAGAAAGCACACACACACACACTTCTGGGAACTTTTCAAGAAATGGATTTCAAAATTGGTGAAAGTATGTTCAACTGTGCAGACAGGGTATCAGCTTTCCAGAATGGAGTTGGTGAACCATTTCCACACTACACTGTTACAGTGCTATTATTCCACTTTCAACATCCTATAGAATCCTGGGGTTTGCAGTTTAGTGAGAGGCATCTTTGGCCTCAGAATTCCACAGAATTTTGAAAGTGGAATAATAGCACTATAACAGTGTAGTGCAGAAATAGACAAAGAAAGCGTCATTGGATCAGGCTAAAGGTCTATCTAGTTCATTGTCCTGTCTTGCATTGTAGCCAACACACAGGAAGACTAGAAACAGTGTTACTGCAGGTTAGGCCTCCTTGGAGATAGCATAAAGATATCATTTTGATATCAATAATTTGGCTCTCTTCCACCATCCCTCTTTGTGTTTGTGAGGCCCCCAAACAAGCACAGAACTAGGCTTGGCCATCAAATGCTGCAATATCCCAAGACAATACAGGCAGGCCAGAAATAGCCAGATCACCGCTTTAGGAGACCTCTCTGCAAACACCCTCATTATGTATGCACACTGTTTACAAAGGACTCCCGGCCCCGAGCAGGCAGCTTGGCAAGCTGAATACTCCAATGCCAAGCACTCTGCATTTGCATACTGGCTGCTTCTTTGTCAATTCGGACTTAACTCAATCATGCTAAATTCTGACCTTTCCAAAGCTTTGTCTCGCTCAAGAAACTCATTGTTTTCCCCAAGTATGGAATAGCCTGCAGTTACATTTCTCCCTATAAAAACCTCTGATTCTGAGACCTTCCTTGGATCGCTCCCGAGTTCCAGACCTCGTTGCTGCCACTTTGCTTGGCCAGCTTCCCCTCAGCTACACGTGCTGAGCCACATCGAACCCCAGCATCGCTCTCTATTCTTCCAGGCTTCAGGACAGGTTTCGTATCACCCAATTCAACAATCCCTCTCAAAAGCCCTCTATACCACTCCAACCTTTACTTTCTTTAGTTACTTGTGTGATTGTGTGTGTTGCATACACTGTGTGTCTCTATTTAATAAAATCTCAATTATTCTTAAACTCCGATTTGCTTCTTGGCTTGGCCTGACCCCGTAGACATTGGGTAAAAGATTCCGCTGCGTTGCCCTGCCTCTCACATTGCTAGCTTGTGCTCTTTGACTAATTTCCCCAACTTGTTTAATTGTGAGCGCATTTAGGTGTCCCTCACAGGACCCCCAATAAACAGGGTAACAGCAGGATCTGAGAATGTTTCTGCTGTTGTTTCTCCCTGATGGATCCTCAGATAAGCTGTTTCTGAACCTGAAAATGATATGAACCACTGAGAGACTCATCCTTCATGAATTTGTCTAATCTTACTTGAAAGATCTTTGCTTTGTACTTGCTTTGTACCCTCTGAAGTGCATCCAGCGTGGACACAAGAGAGGTGTTTTCCAGTGGCCAGTGTTTCCCAATGTTTTAATTTTGTGTGTAAGGTCTTATTGCAAGTCAACATAAGTCTCACTTATGGAAGAAAAGCAGGATATAATTTAGACAAATAGAAAAACAAATGAAAGCATCTCGGTGGCCATCACCATATGGTCAGGCTGGAAATTCCAGTTTTTAAATGGACTATTTTCAGGCATTCAGAACTTGTACTCGTGAAGACGAGTGGTAATAAGTACCCACCATGACCATTCTGAATTGTGGGATTGCCTTTTCAGTAGAAATTTAACGACATTTAGGGTTCTTTCACACTGTATATTTACTGCAATATGAATTCACTTTAACTGCCATGGATCCCACTGGCATTTGTAATTTAGTGAGGCATTAGAGCTTTATGCCTAAGAGTTTTAAATAGCCATCCCTAAACTGCAAGTCCCAAGATTCCACAGGATGAAATCAAGGCAGTTAAAGTGGAATCATGGCACTATAATTGCATAATATGTAGTAAGTAGTAGGAAGGCCCCTTAGATTTTTCTTTATCCTCTTCCATGGTGAGTCTGATACTGATACCTCTCCCCATTCTCATCATTAGCTGATTATCTGGACACCAAAGGGAAGTGAGGAGGGCAGCCCACAACTGTGCAGAGCATCCAAAGATGTGTATGCAGATTCCCCATAAACACATCCAGTACATAACAGATGAAATAGATTAATGTCACTCCCATTTAACCAACCATCCTGTCATTTTCTTGATTCGTGTTCATTAAATGTGGTGTATATCATGCAACAAGAATATTTATCTAGAAAGATATAGTATGCCAAGAACTTTCTGAGGCAACATAGCTTTTGCTATTCTTGAGTTTCGGAACAGCTGAAGTCCCTATTATTTTTGGTTTATGGTCTTTGGCTGTTTAGATTACTTTTTCCAGCGAACATCTCCTCTGTTCTTGCTGTGTACAATCCAATATTTTGAGATAGATTCTCCAGATAGTATCTTTGTTGCTGTCTCACTGAAATGAGCACAGCAAAAGTAAATTAAAGATTAGGAAACATGCAGGTCTTGTAGCCTTTTAAAGGACCAATTTTGTACTGTGTAAGCTTTTTGTGGGTATGAAAAGCTGATGCTACAAGGCTTGTTGTGTTTGCAACAACAGACAAGGAGGGCTAACCCCCTGTAAATTAAAGTCCAACCCTTCATCTTAGTTGGGCTTAGACTTTTCTTATATATACATAATTCTATTACAAACCAGAAAACATAAATATTAGCAATTTTAAATTAAAAAGTGAATTGATTGATAAGGAGAAAAAAATACACAGATAAATAATTCATGCCTTTCTTAAATGTTTGATGATGTGACTTTTTCTTCCTTTTTGAATTCTAATTGAAAATCCTTTTGCTGCCTCTTTTAAACAGAACCATGCCAGAAAGCTTCATGGCTCAGGGGATTACTAATGGACCACAGACACATTCAGTTCCAGGTCACTAGATCAAGATATGAATTGGTCTTTTTGTGACTAAAATATTACTAGAGGGCAAATTTCTGTTTCCTTGTCCAGTGATACCTACAGTATCTTGTATAATAACCATCTGTCTGAAACCGATAACACTAAAAGCTTATTGTAGTGAGGCAGGGCTCTGCTGCTAGGCAGATGGGAAGACTTATTAAGACCTACTATTATCCTGTTAAAGATTATAATAGAAACACAGAAATTGTTCTGTTGGATAATGCCAAGGCTCGCTATTCTAGGTACAAGTCCCAGGCCATGTTGGTGTGATGCATTGTTCCTCGTTCACTGCATCTCCTCAATTGCTGTCCTTGTCCCAAAGAGAGGGACTGACAGACCAAATCAGCGTTCAGAATACAGGAGACCCAAGAAGTCCAGTTGATCCTTTTACCTTTTTATTTCAGCCTCTTAGCTACATTTTTTTAGAAGGTTGTCCCCCGCACCCAAAAACCAGAATTGGATCCATTTGCCAAATATGCCTCACTCTTTTAAAGAACTATGTAATTAAATGGCCTGATCAGACCAAATTTCTGACAATAATTATGCATTGTGTCTAGAACTTATCTATGTTCCTTTTACTATTTTCAGCCTATTTAATTATATGACTCTTTGAGTACTAATGGTTTGCACCTGACAGAATAAGAGAGAAAACTTGAAGTGTTTCCCATTTTCCCCTCCATACTGCCTTCTAAGCCAGAAGGACACCATGCCTAAAGTGACAATGTTATTTCATGGCTGTCACAAAATCTTAGCACTGTCAGCCCTCTGCTGAAGTATTGGAACATGGGGAGACCCAAGGCCAACCTCATGACTCCACCAAGACAGCCTCACCATGTGCCCCTTGGTGCATGCTTTCATGTGAGTGCAGTGGTAAATCTACTCAAGGTTTTCATCCAAACAATAAAAGTCCCATGCAAAATACTGATTCCCCCAAAAGAGATCCAGAACCTTGAATACCTCCTTTAACAATCCAGAAGGAATCAATCATTTTACTAGCACAAAAGCCACCTGTTTCCAGTGACTGTGCCATGCCACCATCACAGCTGCGATGTACTGCGGCAGCAGCTTTTACTGCCCTTGTTCTGCCAGACATGTTTGTTCAGGGCATTCTGTTGTAGGGCATCTAATAGCTGCTCAATACAGTCCAGAGCTAAAACACTATAGTTAACTAAACATGTCCAGAAAGAAGAGGAGGAAGAGAGGACCAGTGAGAGTGAACCCCTGCAGCAAGCAGGTGCTCTCTGATGCCAGGGTGGCAAGCAAGAACATCCATGCCCAAGCTAGTTGCTGGTCCTCATTTTTGTATTATATTATGCTTACATAATGTGGGTCCCATATTCAGTGACAGACAGAATATAAAATGATGGGAGGGAGGGTGTGAGGGATAAAATATTTCATTTTTGTCTTCAAGTCATTTTGGACTTATGGGGACCCTAAGATGAACTTATCACAGGATTTTCTAGGGTTGAGAGTGTGTGACATGCCCAAGGTCACCTATTGGGTTTCCATGGCTGAGTGGGAAATTGAACCTGGGTCTCCAGGTTGCAGTCCAATGGTCAAACCTCTACACCACACTAGCTCTCAACAATATTACATACAGCAGAATAATACTGAGGTTGCTTCCATATTCCTGCAACCTAGCATTGCTTTGCATTGGCCCACCCTTCATTCTCCCATGGCTGGACATCTTTTTTCATTATCCAAGGGTAAAGTATAAGAACTCCTCCCTACTCCTCAGTCCCTTTCTAGCTTGTTTGAAAAGGCTTTGCTATTCTATTTTAAGAAAATATTTCCCACAAGGCATGGGAGGGAATAGACTTTGATCTCTCCCACTTACCTTGCTTTGGCCAGCACTTTGTACGGCAGTTTTATCCTTGCCTTGATCTGAGAGCTTCTGCTTATGAGCAATCCCTTTCCTTTTAAAAAATAACAACCACAGGCTCTGCTGCTAGTACTGCTGCAGTTGTTCCTTCACCACTAGAAATCAAAAAGCTGTAGTAAGATTTTTTGAAAATCATGAAAAAAAGTAAAGCACACTGCAGCTCTGCTCCCAAATTGGATCAAAGATGCAGTGTTTTCTATGCCCCTTTAACTATATTGACTTCAAAGAGGGGAAAACTTTTTTTTTCCCTATTAACAGATGCTCCAAGGCAAAATCAACTAGTTTTCAGACTGTACGCAAGTTGAAGATGACATCATATGGAAGTACCCTGAAAAAAACAGACAACACAGCAAATTGATCTCTGCACAAAAGCTTCTTCTGAAATTGTCCTTGGATCTGTATTTAATTGATAGGTTTTCTGAGTTACAGAAGCAGCATTGAGATATTATCAAAGTAAGCTCAGACCCAACTGTGCTGTGTAGCCTGCCCCTCCCCTCAGCACCTACATCTCACAGTCCTTTCCCCTGGCATCTGTGCATTCAGCACAAACAGCTGTAGCAACGAGTACTTTGCACTTCCATGGTTTCCATGGAAGCTAGAAGGCTAATGTGGCAGGGTTCCAGCTGTCATGGAAGCCTTCCTGTGTAGAGCTCTATGGGTGAGGGTCTCCTCGTTGCAGAGATTCAGGCCATTTCCACACTACACTGTTACAGTGCTATTATTCCACTTTCAAAATCCTATGGAATCCTGGGGTTTGCAGTCTAGGGAGCAGCATTTAGAATTCTCCGCCAGAGAGTCCTTTGGCATCAGCAAACTACAAACCGCAGAATTGCACAGGATGTTGAAAGTGAAATAATAGCACTATAACAATGTAGTGTGGACATGGCCTCAGTCTGAACAAAGCAGCCCTCAGTTTGAGGTGCTAGAGTATGTGAGTGCCAATTGGTACAGGATTATTCAGTGGCCGTAGGTCCCCATTGCCAAGTCAATATTTTTCATATGGTCCAATTAGGGTCTACATGCGCCCAATTGATTATATAATTAAGGGTGCAGCCCCCTAGTTGAGATCCTCTTGCAGCCCTTATGTTCCTGAAATTATGACTTGGTCTAGAGGGTTTGGGATAGGGGAACTAGGATGAGACAGATGTTCCACAGTATATCTCCTTGCTGCTCATGCTGGGAGTGGTTAAGGGCTCTTTCTGCAGGAGGACTCCATCCCAGCACGCGGAAGGGAGAGAAGCAGAACCACAATGACACTTCTACCAGATGTTGTCGTGATCACAGTCCCGTCCTTCTCCCATCACCAGCTGGCATGATTGTGGGGTAAATCATTGATCAATTTTCTCCATCAACAACTCCCAATTGCATAACAGTCCCACACATACATGCCCTGTGGAAAGCACAGAAGCATGATGGAGCTGCTTCCTAGCCCAGTGCAGCATGGGAAAGAGCCCAGCTGTGCTGGGGAAGGAAGAGGTGTGTTCCTTGTGCTCCCTTCTGCAGGGAGTGGCCTGGTGCAGAGGTGAGCATTCCTGTCGCACTCCCTTCCCAGCAAAGGTGCTGCTGGGATTGCGACTGGAAGACTACGAGAAAAGGTGCGGTGTGGAAAAGGCCAAGGTGTAACTCTGTGATCTTTCTGCAGTATGGATTCCACTTCCAGGAATTCCCTTTCCTTTGCTGATCATGAACTACTTGAGATTTCTGCTTGACTTTCTCCTTGTGATTCTTTCTTGCGTATTCCAGTCCCTTCCCATGACTGCCTAAGGGAACTCTTTCTTTGAGTAAACCTTGAACTCTTGTCCCAGGAGTGCTGTGTGTTTAGTTTTGGTAGACATTCTGTCCAGGGAGCTAAGTGGATACTGCATTATGTAGATTCTCTTTCCTCTTCTTTGTGAAAAGCATGAGGGGATTAAAATTCTGAATATCCCTGCCTAAGAACTTGAAGGAGTGGAACCATTTCTAGCTGTACCACTGGGGCTGATGCATTAGAGTCTGTCGTGTTATTGTGCATGAGGGGTGTGTGAGAGAGATCCCAAGTCTGTGGTCCCCATTAGCTTGAGTTCATGACTGTTTTTGGTGTGGTTAGCATGGGTAAGACATCACCAGTGCAATCTCTGATTGGTGAACCCTGGTGTTGTTCCCAGAGAAGGTGCAGGTATGCCAGCTATTGAACTTTTTTTTGTTGTTGTTGCTTTCTTCTCACTTCCTAGACTGAATGTACATAAGGCATGGTGTCCATTTCCCTCACTTCAGCTCTGGTATGTATGTCATTTAACATTGCTCTGCTAACCGCAGTGGCAGTGCAAGACATCCCGCCATTTGAGTCAGAAGGACACAGACTACCCTGCCTCCTTCTCCTCACCCCTTCCCCCTCATTGACCTGCTCTGGGAGGAAGGTGCTCCTTCTTCAGAGTGAGACATTGTGGGGCCCAGTAGACTGCAGCACACATCCACCTGTAAGAAGTTCACCTTGTCTCAGGGGAGGGCCAGCACCTGCTCATTGAGAAATGTACCCAGTTAATTGGATAAATGCTGGAGCCATAGAATCTGCATTCACTTACCAAATACAGATATAAATCCTTGACTATTTTGTCAGTACCTGTAGCAAGAAACAGTGTTTTTGTGTAGGAAGCCCATTGTCTATGCAGAAAACAGTGGTTCTACACCAGTGGTTCTCAACTTGTGGGTCGCGACCCCTTTTGGGGGGTTGAACGACCCTTTCACAGGGGTCACCTAAGACCATCGGAAAACACATATTTCCGATGGTCTTAGGCTCCATTCCCTCCTTGGTGGTGGTGTGCAAGCGCGAGCCACACGCTCGCGTCCTCCTGCCCCCTCCTGCATATCAGATATTTACATTACGATTCATAACAGTAGCAAAATTACAGTTATGAAGTAGCAACGAAAATAATTTTATGGTTGGAGGTCACCACAACATGAGGAACTGTATTAAAGGGTCGCGGCATTAGGAAGGTTGAGAACCACTGTTCTATACACACACACCCCAGAAAAGTTTTTCTTGATGCAGGATGCTCAAATAACAGGGAAAAAAATTCTCACTGGCCTATTGTCTTCCTGATAGGGTTTTCCAATGGTTGGGAAACCCGTTTTTTGACCACAGAATAAATATTTATGAATATTCTTTTTATCCCTAATGCCAAAGCACTCCTTACTCTTACGCTTTTTAACTCAACAAAAAAAAAAGGTTCAGCATAGTCTGGCTTTATTATAAAGAAACAGCATTCTCCAGGTCACTTTAATTTTCTGTTATCCAACTCTGGCACATTTTGATATAAGAAACTGAGCCTGTTCATATTGCATTCCAAATGTGTTCTGAAAGCTGGCATAATCTATCCTAATAATAATGGAATTAGGATATTTGCTCTTTTATTTCTACTCCCCTTCCTCATAACTCCTGATATTGAATTTGCTTTGTTTTATTATTGCAGAACCCTGAGTTTGCTTCCAGTGACCTTTTCACTATGATCACATGAAGAGTTTTCAGCCCATTGAAATCTTGTGGCTATACAGCATCATGTAGGAGAAGAGCTTCCCTTTGCAGCATAACCTTTCTCCATCTTACCCAATGTTATACCTCTGAGCTTTTCCCTTGTGGTGCTCTTGCTGTCAAATGTAATTAACCAGGTTTAGCAGAACACATGTGTGTAGCAGAGTGATCCTTCCTGTCCTTCACTGTCTTCTGATGCTTCAGCCTGTTAATGTATCACCAACCTGCCTTATAAGAAGAAGAGTTTTAATGTGGTTCTTACTGTGTTTTCTTTTGAATCATTTTGTTTACAGGGATCAGGTACCAATCAGTAAGGTTCTGGAAGAAATAAAAAGTTGGGAACAATACTCGATTTATTGAATTATTTTGAAGTTTGCAGGCTATTTTTAACATTCAAGACATTGGAATACTGGAGAAAGTAAGCCAACATTGTCAATAAAATCATGAGAGGGCAGAACAGGGAAGTTACTTTTGCCCATTGTTCTTTTCCTAGCACCAGTCCCCTACCTTCCTATGCTCTGGAGGTCAAATGTCTACCCCTGAAAGTACCTGGAGGTTCACCACTGAAGACCTTCACTTTCCCAGTCCTTTGAGGGTGATGGGATCAGGGATGTGATCAGGGCAGGGCAGGGCAGGGCCAGCTAGCACATCCCTACTCTTAATTCCAAATATATTCCAGAGCATGGATTGATAGTGATTCAGAAATAGGTGAGGCTATCTGGGGGAAGGATCACAGCTCAACAATACCGTGCAGAAGGTCCCTGTTCCTGTCATCACCACTTAAAAGGCAATGAGAAAAACCTCGGCCCAAGATCCTAGAGAACTGCTTTCAGTTGGAATAGATAAATAGGCTGCCTTGGAATAAGGCAGCTTAACAAATGCCTTTATACCTTCCTAAGGAAGGAGGGGGCAAATTCAGTGGCTCCAGTGGTAAGTTTTGTGCTTCTGGGTCTCACCGTGAGTGCTGCCTCCCTCACTGTCACATACCACCAGAATTTAGAGATGCAACTTGCCCAAAATACGCTTGTGGTAAAACGCGCTGTTGATGTGTGCTTTCAGGTCATTTCCTACTTATGGCGACCCTAAGATGACCCTATCACAGGGTTTTCCAGGGCTGAGAGTGTATGATGCACCCAGTTTCACCTAGTGGGTTTCCACAGCCAAGTGGGGAATCAAACCTCAGCTTCCAAGTTTATAGTTCAGCTCTCAAACCACTACATCACACTGGTTCCCTCACTAAAATGCATATCCTCCCAACATTTTACAGATGAAAACTGGGACACATATGATCAAGGAACATAAGAGCATGATCAAGATGTCAAACATTAATGGGGAA
The DNA here is from genome assembly GCA_948474755.1 of Ctenosaura bakeri. Taxonomy (NCBI): domain Eukaryota; kingdom Metazoa; phylum Chordata; class Lepidosauria; order Squamata; family Iguanidae; genus Ctenosaura; species Ctenosaura bakeri. The sequence goes on along the minus strand of CAOLHI010003508.1, from coordinate 100,398 downwards.
GAATGCACAAGCTAAGAGGCAGCAGTTTGCTTTTGCTTCAGCCTACTGGAAAGGCAGGATTTTGCTCCCTCTTCTTCTCTCTCTGCTGCTGAGTTTATTTATTTCTTTGATTTGTTTTCTATTTCTCCCAAATGGGATTCAAAGTGAAGTTAATTGAGTGCAAACTAGTTTAGCACTTTGAACTCAATCTGCATTAAGCTGAGAACAAAGGGGAAAAGTGAAAGAAGAAGAGAGAAACTGGGACATCTTAAAAGCAACTGAAAAAATGTGGAATGGCAGAGGATTAATCACAACTGTCCCTGCCAAATTGGGATGGAGGGTATGAAAACAAGGTGGTTCAGGAATGGGCATTTTGTTTTTAAGAAGAACCTTGTTCCTAGAAGCTTTTGGAAAGTACATTCCCTGACTTACCAGGAATGTCAATTTTCAAACTGCAGGTTGCAGGTTAAGTAATAACAGGTACCATGTTCCAGGTGGGTTTCTTTCCCAGAAGCTCATGCAGTTTTCTCATGCTCTGGAACTGAGTAGAAAAGCCAGCCAGTGAGAAACAAGCTGCTTACCTGGCAGAGGTTGGATCCAGGAGCACATGAAACTTCCTTGAGGTCTACGCCATTGAGGTCTATAAGCAGATCCTTCCATGACACCAACAGTAAACCAGCTACTATTGTTATCCCTACTCTCCCCCCCACCTCAGTTTTTAGATTTTGGATAGATGATTGTTTTATTGGTGGTATTGTTACACCCCAAAGTAATCCCAAGAGAGAACCCCTAAAATTGGCTTGGCTCCCCCAACCTGGATATTGGTTAGCAAAGGTCAGTTGCAGTTAAAAACAAAATTGGTGTTGAATGGGAAATCCCTAAAACAATACCATCTCCCTCTGCTGTATGGGAATGTAGACAATGTCCTTTAGGTTAAAAGACTGACCTATTGTTCCAAGTCACGTATCTCTAGGCAGACAATAGACTCGCTCCTGGACACTGTCACACCCCAAGCTACGCTGATGAACTGTGCGAAGACAGACAATCAAAACCCTATCAATTTGGAATTTTAAACCTATCACGCACCTGGACTTCCCAGAACGAAACAATATCGAGGAGGGGTCATGAGATTTGCTTAACATTATATTCCGCACTCATCGCCCATTAAGGATACTTTGCTAGCTGATACCTGGCCTGAGAACTGAAATTGGCTATAAAACTCCCCACTTTTGGAGCCTCTTTGGAGAGCCTCCTAGATCGGACAGAAGGGCCCTTTTCCCTGCTACTGAAGCCTCCCATACAAGCCTCTGCTGAGAGCCAAACGTGACTTGAGTCCCCACTCATCCGCAAGACCCCGCTGCTACCATCTGTCCAGCCCGGGATCCAGCCTCCCTTTGGTTCTTTACACCGAGCCTGCGCTAATCTTCTCCTTCTCCCAGGACATCTAGACTAAGGCCCGTATGCCCGCTCTCTCTCCCACTTGGTCGCTTATTTCCAACTTTATTTCTGTAGCCTTTGTATGATTGCAAAAATAACATGTGTATGTGACTCCCTCTGTTAGTTTTTGTTTAATAAAAACCATTTTAGATCATTTCTCTGACTTTTGCGTGGTTCTGACCCTGTAGACATAGGGTTGAAGATCCCTTGCCCTGACCTCTCGCAAGTTTTGCTGGGTGGCTCTGCTAATTCCTTAATTTTTGAAGCCTGGTTTGGGTGTCCTCAAGATACCCCCAATTTTCAGGGTAACAGTATTGCATTGTTAATACTGATTTTCACAACAATCAAAACCTATCCAGGTGGTGTAGATGGCAGATCATCTATTGTATTATTGTAGCAAGCCATATTTCAGGTAATTAATACAAGACATTATAGCCAATTGGGGCATAATTGAGCCCAATGGTGCAGCAAGAAATGTACATGATGAAGCCAAGGACTGACAGGTGTATCATTGGCCTGAGAAGACATCCAGCTTTATGCTACATCAAGGAGCATAACCAGCACTTAATATGGAGTGTACTTCATGTGGGCTCATGCCCCAGAGCTGGCTTTAAGTGCCAAAGTCTAGCCTTGAATTAGAAAAGAGAGATGTAAACGGAATTTCTATTAGTTTTCTGTATGACAATAGTGAGCCTGTTCTCAGAGTACTAATTGACAGGCAGCCAAAAACTGGAGGGATTGATCAGCAGTCTAGAGGAACTTCATAGTTTGCAGCAGTAAGCAAGCTGGCTGGAGTATTCTAGGAACGATGATCCAAAAAAATAAGTTCTCTGTGCTCTGGGACTGAGCATGCTCAGTGAACATAGAATGATGGCTAACTCTTGGAGTAGGGAAAAACTAGTGGCTTTTCCAGATTATACAATTGTAGCACCATGGTTCCACTTTGATTGTCATGTCTGTGTCCTATGGAACCTTGGCATTTGTAGTTTAGAGAGAGACATTTAGGATTCTCGGCTAGAGAATGCTGGCACATCACCAAACTTCAAACAAATATGAGGGAAAACAGAACTGACAGGTGTGCTCGTCCTCTGTGTGGCCATTTCTGCACTACCCTGTTATAGTGCTATTATTCCACTTTCAACATCCTATGGAGTTTTGGGGTTTGTAGTTTACTGAGGCCAAAGAGATTTCTAACTGAGAATTCTAAATGCTCCTCCCTAAACTGCAAACCCTAGGATTCCATAGAATGTTGAAAGTGAAATAATAGCACTATAACAAGGTAGTGTGGAAACAGCCTTAGAGAGACTATTAGAGAGTTAGGGAGTTTAAGCAGCCTTTCACAATTAGTTCTTTTGGAATGACATCAGAATCTATATTCTTCATTCAGTTTTGATTGTGATAGAGCTGATATTGTAGGGATAATATATGTGTGTGTGTTCTCATTAGCATATGAGGTACTATACTTAAGAAAATGTATGATGTTTCTCTCCTTTATTGTACGTTATCTAGGAGATCCATATAAGAAACTCAGAATATTACATGTTCTTAAGGTACTGCTGTATCAGCTGATTCAAAGGAGTAACAGATGAAGACTTCCAAGCTGGTAGTAGTAACATTTGGCTTTGATCTGTGCTTTCTTAGTGTTTTGTTACATTATGCCTGACATCAAAACCATTGCAGAAACACAAGCCATAAATTTTTCATCACTTGGATGGTACCAAGACACAAGAAGAAAATTTATTCCTGAACTAAAATAAATGTAAATAGAGGGAGAGGAGAGCATACGATGATCGCCTGTCTTTTCTGTTTTCCACCTGGCTGGCTGGCTCAGTTTTCTCTGCTGTCTTCAGCATTTCAGTAACCTCTGCTATTAAAGGGCATTCTTGAATAGAAATAAGATGGCATTCAAAGATTATTTAATGTTTACTCTGCTTGAGAGGATTCAAGGAGAGCAAACATATATAACCTTCTGCTTGTCTTTTTCCCCATCAGTCAAATCTCACACTGTGTCTTGCACGAACTAATGTTAAACCTAAAATTACATCTTTTTAAAAGACAAGATTGGACAGCTGACCCAACTGAAAAATAATTATCCATGAAGAATGTGTTTCAGGCAATCAAAACAATGACTTTTCTAAATGCCAATGTTTCAGCTGAGGTAATGCATTATCCTGAAAATTCTTACCTGAATCACGTACAGGATGCCACGGCCATTATTTTATTGTTGTGTGCCTTCAAGTCATTTCTGATTTATGGCAACCCTAAGGTGAAGCTATGATGGGGTTTTCTGGGGCTGTGAGAGTGCGATGTGCACAAGGTCACCCAGTGGGTTTTATCTCAGTACAAATGCTTATCAAGGAAGAGTTAACAGTTGTCGCTAACATTAAAAAAAAAAACCACCACCAGTATTTGGAAAAACATAATACAGAGGTAGCTGCTAATAACATATGGCTAAAGCATTTTAACTATGCTATGGCTAAGGAACTTGTTTTGGCCTTGAAGGCAGCAAAACTGCCTCCTAGGCCACCTCATGCTGGGGACTGGATGGGTGGGCCCTTCCTCTCCCCTTTCCCCTCGAAATGTCACACTTTTCCAAACATACTATCCAAAGGGCAGTCCTTCTACAGTGCTGAGCAGGGAAACTTATCTCCAGACATTGTACCGATGGCCCCACTCAAGGATAATTTCATGGGGTGGACCCCACAGGAAAGAGAGATAGAAGGGACCAAGAGAGAAACGAAGTTTTTGAAAAACCTTTTTGGAGGGTCACAACTTGGTCAGAAAGTCCTTTGCCAGGTACCTGAAGTCAGTATTGTTGTTATTAGCTTTATTTATACCCCACCTTCTCCCAAAACTGGAAGCCAAGGTGACTTACAAATTAAAACAAGTACGATTGAGTGAAAACATAATGAAAATGGAATTAAACTAATAACAATGCTAAAAACAATTTAAGGCATTTAAGGCATACAATTAAAAACTTTTAATACAATATATTTCAAATAATGTGGCAGGCTTTCAAAAGGCTTTTCCTTAAAAACCTTCAATTCTCAACAGCCTATTGGGATTTAAAAAAACATCTTTGCCTGCTGCTGAAAGGAGAACAAGGAGGGTGCTGGTCTAGCCTCCCAAGGAACAGAGTTCTAAAGCCTAGGGGCAGCCACTCAGAAGGCCCTGCAGTGGATCTTGGGTGTGTATTCTGACTCATCTTGACCTTTATCTTTCTCAGGCCCTTTCCGTACAAGGTTGATACATCGCAGTAGCGTTGCATTGTTGCTTTTACATCTGCACATTAAACCGGTTTGACATCGTTCTGTCCTCTGTAGTTCCACATGAGTTGAGATCTTAGCATGGTTAACATTGATATTAAATTGATGCATTGTAAAAATGGAAAAACTCTGATGTAAACAACCCAAACCGTTTCTGCTGCATTTTTTCCTACATGCAGAAGCGTTACAGTGATTCACACACTTGCGCTAAAACGTAGCAATGGTTTCTACAACTTTTTTTTAGAAAAATTGACCAATCAGCAGCAGCAGGGTGGAGCAAGGGAAGAGAATAGGAGTTCCACGAGAATTGATGATGCAGAAGGTACAAACAATTTTCTCTGCTTTACTTCAATAGAAACCGGAGGGCATGCAGATAGGAATCGAGGTAAGTCGGAGTAAAAAACACCACTCACGACATGCGGTGAAATGCTCCTCCACTCTGGTGTGGAAATGGCCTCAGTCTTTATTGTGGCGCACAGGGAGAAAGTTTGTTCTTCAGTTTGTATTTTTGTATATTTGATGGGGTTCGGGTAAAAGGTCCTGATGTAGAGAAACAACACAAGAAACCACAGAATGGAGAAAGGGAAAGACACATCCTTCTACCAACAACAGCAACCGTACTACCAACTGCCTTTGCCATCTATTCAATTTTCTCTTTCCAAGCTTTCTCTGTCTCTTGCATATTTCCTATTGCTTGCTGTGTCCTGCCCAGTTCTCTGTCCCTCCCTCCCAAATCTGCCTCCCTTCCTTGCCACCTACCTGTTTCCTCCTCTACTCACTTTCCTAATAATCCTTGTCTCCATTATTTTCTTTCCTTTACCCTCTAGCCCTCCCACCATCATCCCAGCATTCTGACACATCCCATAAAGGACTTGGATACCACTTCATTTTAATTTTGATTTTAATTTATGGAGGTAGTTAAAATTGATGACTGGGGTTAATTAGCTGAAGAGGAATGGTTTGCATTTTGGTGCTCGGGTTGTGTAGATATTGGGAAACTAATTGAGATTTGCCTGTGGCTTGATTTTGAATTAGTGCTCAGTTTGAATTCAAAAGCCCTGTGTGTTTGGGTTGGTTGTGTGTGTATGGGGGGAGGAGAGACGGGCATAGACAAAAGAAACAATTACCGGTTACTATCTTATTTTTCAGTTTTAGAAAATGATTGCCAAGTCAACGATAACTGAATAAGAACCGGCTTTGTGTGAAATGTGGCAGGGTTTAAATTAATTGAAAAACTTCTTTAGCTGGTGGGTTTGGAAGAGAAATTGATTGGCTGGCTTTTTAAATGGATTCTAGTAATTATTTATAAATTTCCTTATGTAGATATAGCCTAGCATATACAAATGTGACACCGATTTCTGCCCTGTCAACCAGGACACATACCGGTATTTTCTAAGCACCTAATTTTTGGGTGAGATACCGATTCTCTCCACCCTTATTTCACTTCCATTCCACCCCGTAACAGGAAAATGAGACTCTCAGATACAATGGCTTTGAAAAATTCTGTAAGTGGTAAAATCCCACCGTGCAGCTGCCTTGATGAAATCTAACTAAAAGCTCTATAAATGACAGCAAAGAACATTTATTCCAGATGTAAGAGCATTTCCTTAAATGCAACATTATAGCACAATCTTTTTTTTTTTCTATGTCAAAATGGTAAAGCCATTTTGGGATGTAGGGTTGTTATATTCTGGTTTTTCCATAAAACTGTCCCTGAAGCTCCCGCCCAGGTCTTTATAAAACATGCCAAGTTGCAACTTTTATGGAACAAAACTCCCACAACAAATATATGTTTACACAGAATGGTTTTACACACATTGCTACTTAGAATCCTGTGACAAAGAAAAATGTCAGTCAACATAGAATAGATGTTTCTGTGTTTCTATTATGACATATTTTTGCTTTTCAAGATTACTGCTAAGCACGTTAATGAGCTTCATTTTGACAAGGAAATACATCTCAACATTATGATTTCTTTGACACAGATTTTTTTTCCCCTGCTGGAGATAATTAATGTTACTAACATTTCTCTTGTTCAAAGATGAATTTGCTTTTCCAACACAACAGACTAGCCATACAGCTGCCTCCCTCTGTAACACAGCAAGCTCAAAGAAATGTGGGTACCTTTAGGCACACAGACAAGGTGCAGCCTTGTTTGAATCCATTTAATTTTCCCCTGAACTTTAGCACTGTGGATTTTCCCCAGGGGAGAACTTCCACCAGCAGTACAGACATGGCCTCCATGAGATTGGTTTGGCAGCATATGCCCATTTTCTTTTTGAGAACTCCTTCCTCATACACTGGGGCACTCCAGTAGGCAGGAAGGTAGGGTTATAAATACAGTCTCTTACTAAATGTTTGAACAAAAAACTTCTGTATTGTTTGGACACTTCCAAAGTTTTTCATGAGCAACCCAATTGAACAGTCTCTCACCTCATTTTTTTTTGTAACTCTGACTGCTTCCAGAAAGATGGTTCCTAGTGCCATCTGTTGAAACATATTATGCCATGATTTCAGGTTCCCTCTTTAGTGGAAACTTGATCTACAAGCATTCTAGGTTGTTGTCATGGCATTAGACATGATGCCAATGGAAGAAATTCCAAAATTCGGTACACTAAAAGTCCAGCCATTCAATTTGACCTCCTTTCCTCTCCATTTTGATTCCATTGCCATCTCTACCTTTAGGAGTCATGTTCAAAGACAGTCATGTTAGTCTGTATCAGTATACACAGTATACAAAAGGATCTTGTAGTGCCTTTCCCCCCCAAATTTATATATATTATTTTCATTAGATTGTAATAAAGTAAGCGAACATATTTGCGTAAATCAAAATCGCGGTTCAAACATGTTCTGCAATATTACATGATAGGATATAAAACAATAATATCCATTGGGAAAAATAATAGGGACAGATGTTTGCTATTTACATAACAATGTCACATATGAAAACAGCAAGGAAAAAAACGACAAAAAAGGGTCTCGACACAGAAAAACACATTTAGACTTCACACGATGTCAGTGCCACAGACTGGGCCAAGCTCAGATCTTGTTCTAAACCCTTCAAAGTTCTGTTTGGTTTTCATATCAATTTAGTTTTGATACACTCTAGAGTTAATTACTCATCAATCCATCTTTGTTTGCTAATACTTGGCAGTTGTTCAGAATCTTCCCTCTATCCCATCATACCAATTATGTATTAACCCTTCAGTTAGTTAATTCATTTTCTAATCAAATACCTATTATAATAGTCTCATACTTAAGAAAGTTCCATTTCCACGGTTATTTGTAACTTTACGCTTTCTATTCCTTATCTCCAATGATAACTTTCCTTCATTATTGTGATATATTTTTTCTTCCTTTTCTTAAAGCACATTTTACACAATTATACATGCTTAATACCTACACATTGTTTTATAATTCCCTCTGCAGATAATTTGTGAGTGGTTGCCATGTTTGAAAAAAAATATAATTGGATCTGTTTTCTAACAAATACGTTAGCTTGTCCATTTCTGTCACCTCTGTGAGTTTCTCCAGTCATTCCCCTATAGATGGAATTGATTCCTTCCACCAGTATCTAGCAAATACGATTCTGGCTGTTGTGACCATATACCATATTTGCAATCACCCCCTTTTAGATCAGTTATTCCTAATAGGAACAATTTAAGATCTAAATTGAACCTTATCTCTAATATCCTTTGGATGACTGCTCGAACCATAAACCAGAATTTCTGTGTTCTATTACAACCCTACAACCCCACCATTGGTACCTTTTTCTTTATGACATCTCCAACATTTGTTATTTGCATTTTTGAACATCCTAGCTATCCTTGCAAGGAGAAGATACCATTTGAACATAACCTTCAGGGCATTCTCTTGTAAGCTATATGATCTTGTAAATCTACTGATTCTTTTCCAGGCTTTTTCCTATTCTGTAAGTCCAATATTGTGTCCTATGTCTGTCGCCCATTTTACCATATATTCTTTAATTGTTTCTTCTTCCAGATCAAATCTAAGCAACATTTGGTATATCCTTGATGATAACTTTTGGTTTCCTTTCTTTAGCTCTAATTCAAATTCTGTTGGGTTTCGTATTAATTCCACCTTCTTTCAAATCTTTTTAAAATCTTTCTTGGATCTGAAGATATAGAAACCAGTGTACTGTCATTCCTTCCTGTTGTAATCTCTGGCGACTTGTAAAGGGACTGTCGGATTACATGATTATTAAACATTTTTTGAACTTTAACTTTCTGATACCACAGATAAGAGTGCCGCACAAAAAAAAGTTCATGACCTTCTAAGGCTAATAGCCTTGGGGCGTTTAAGCATATCCATCATTTTATCCAAACTACGCAGGATGCAGCATAATAGATTTTCATATTTGGCATAGAAAATCCACCTCTTTTTCTAAGATCTGTCATTGGCTTTAGTTTAAACCTTAGTTTTTTACCCAGCCACAAAAAAATCTGATAGGTCTTTAGTACAGTCCTTAAACTGGGATCTTGTAGTGCCTTTGAGGCAGAGGGAAAAAGGTTTTCGTAGCATAAGCTTTTGTAGATTCACAGAACTAATTTGCTTTAAATTGTACATATGTTTTAGTTCCAGGAAACATTTGTTTGCAACCTAAGGACAAAGCTTCTTGTCTGATCTCCTGATTTATATGAGAATAAATGCATATTAAAGCCTACTGTAAATTCCTTGCAGGCCCTAAGCAACACCTGCTTTGACATAAGTTGTTTGATCTGCGCAGAAACATATAAAAAGAAACATGAAGGAGCATGTTGTGTATTTGTTTGTATTCACTTTGATTTTTTAAAAAGTCACTTTAAGTCACAGGTGGGTTATAGGTGCTGTTGTTGTTGTTCTTATCATTTATAACAATGGTGTACTTGAGGTATGCAGAGAAAAAAGAGTGGGAGGGGACAAAGAGAGTAAAAGGAATACAGTCAGACTCCTGGAACAATGGTAAAACCATCAACCCATTAGTCTACCTTTCAACACTATGATGCTCTCCACACATTATGAACTACAACTCCCTTGAGCTCCTTCTAAGATGACTAATGGTCAGACGCAATGGGGGATGCAGCTGAAGGAAATATGTGACATTTATCATCATCATCATCATCATCATCATCATCATCATCATCATCATCACACCTGACCTTGTCTGATTTCAGAAACTCAGCAGAATCAGGAGGCCTGGTTTGTACTTGAATGGAAGACCAACAGTGCCAGCGAGTGTCAAGATCTTAGAGGTAGGTGGGGTTGGGAATAGAATCTGCCTAAAACCCTGGAGAGTTGTTGCCAGTCAGAGTTGGCAATACTGAGTGAAATGGGCCAGGGATCTGACTCAGTGCAAGGCAGCATCCTGGGTTCCTACAGGAAAAGGTGGCTAAAGAAAACTCACCGCTCCTCCTTTATTTATATCCCATCTTTCACCCCCTGAATTGGGTCTCAAGGAGCTTATGAACTCTTCTGATGCTGCACCAGACATCTTGATTTTTTTTGCTTCACTGATCTAAGGTGTTTTAAAAACACATCTGTCACAAAAGAGAAGGACTTAAAAAGAAAGAGACGTCCCATTGACAGGGAGTTCATTTCTTGAGAAGGAAGTAACAAATCTACACAGCAGGGTCAGATCTGATCCTGATTTTTTGATCTGTTTTTGATTTATATGCCATCTTTCTCTGGAATATATGTTATATTTATCTTTCTAAACTGTGTTTTTAAATTTTCTGATACTTTAATTCTTTCTTTTTTTAAAAAAAATATTTGAATAGTATTTGATATCATTTTGTTGCAGGATGTCTTGAGTGTGATTGGTAGGAGAAGGATTTCAGGCCTGGGTGGCCTTTTATAGAAGAGTTCAATCCCCCAGATAGCCTGGACCCAGCAAAAGTGGCTTTATTACCAACACGTGGGTGGCATTTGGAGAGAAAATGAGAGCACAATCATCTGTTTTACAGATTTGAATGCCACTTTTACACTTCACAAATATGGCCTGCATTATTGGTGGAGATTTGGAAATGGAGCCATTAGATTCAAGGCTTCCCAGTTTGATGAGTGTAACCTCAGCAGAACCAGAAGCCTGGGAGAATGAATGAAAGTGGTTGTTTTTTGTTTTGTTTTTTTCTGGGTCAGTTCTAAATGTATTATTCATTCTCTCTGTGCATTATTCTTTCCGTCAGGGAAAAGAAGACTCTGGAGTTGGAATGAGAGGACAAGGAAATCATGGAGAGACTCAGATGCACTCCAGAGAGCACACAGAGATGTTTTATGCAGAAGATATTTAAATCACAACTTCATCTGACTGCAGCACATGGAGGAATTGCTCATCTTTTGCATTATGCAGGGAGATATGATATTCTTGATAGCAAGGGGACACTCTCTGGCTTTCTGCTTATGCATTGTGACTTTGTGAGCATTTCTGGCTTTCATGAGACAGTATGAGTAGCAGTACACACATACATAATATCTCTTGCAGAAAGCCCAACATTTATTTCTGTTGATGGTTAAACAGAGTGATATTGGAGGAACTCTATAAAATTTAGTTAATATACAGTTATGGACTATCCAAAGCATTTCTCACACATCCTTTTGTGCTTAATTAGGTACGGTAAATCTCTTTCCAGGGTTAAAATGATACTGGGATGGTGCATCAGAAAATCCAGTTGGCAGACTTCCATGTTTTAAAGGAGCTTTTCTGATTTCATGCTCTGTCTGAAAATGCAGACTGCTAAAATGAGGAAATCTGGGCAGTGATAAAATTATTGTGAGCATGAAAAGTCGGTAATCTCTTTCCTTTGATTATCAGTTTGTAGTGTGGCTAATTTAACAGTGCTGCAGATTTTACTGAGCAGTGATATGAATAGGTAGCAGCTGTAACAATGGCACAATGGTTCAGAAAAGGGATAAAGAATGGTAAATAACAAGGAAATAGCTGCCAGCACTGGTGTGTGTGTGATCTTTCTAAAAAGGAGACAAATTACAGAGCTGAGTAAAACAAAATAGCAGATCGAGAAACTAGGCCCTGTAACCTTACAAAAGAGTTCACCAAGTTTCTTATGCTTTGTATTAAGTGAATTTATCCATCCCTTTAGTTAATGAGATTTCTCTCTGTCATGCCCACAAGGTCTTCTGTATTTAATATCCAATGGTTAGTGCCTGATTCTATTTTCATTGTCTTCTTCTTAGTTACATTGCACTAGCCAGAACATTAAAAATGACAGCCAGGATCCAAAGAGGCCTTTGTGTATACTTAAAACATCTCTCTGTAGGCAGTGAGACTTCTGCTACAATTTCCTTTTCCAGCTGCTACTTCATGGACTGCATCTCCTGACTTTCAGAAATGAGTTTTAAGGAGGAAAGCTTCAGAAGACTTGGTGCACACATCCATTTGTTCATTAAAGACTTCTAAAATCTCCTTCACCCTTACTGCAAGATGTAATGATGGCTGCTAGTTTGGAAGACTTTGAAAGGGAATTAGACAAATTCATCACATATATATTTCTTCCTGTGTGCCTCTGTATATCCGTGCCAGGGGGACACAAGAACAACAGTGCTACTGCATAATCCTGGCCTTTGGCCTGATCCAGCACGGCTCTCCTGCTGTAGGTAGAGATAGCAGGATGGCAGATCAATAAACAATAAAGTCAAACCCACATCAACCTAACAAACAGGAAGAAAAGGAATAGAAATAACAGAAGAAGTGGAATCAGCAAATTAAAATGCTTTTGGCAGACAAAATGGATTTGTGCTGGCATTCTTGTGCTGCTTGGTGCCAGTCACACCTTCAAGAGAAGAGTATTCACATTGGTCCGCTACAGCCAATAAAATTTTCTCCTTTTTTGACCCTCAATATACCCAAGACAATTGTCAAGGAGCCTCTGTGACATTCTTAACTTATAGACAGAGGCAGATGTTATTGCTCCTTTTTTTAACATAGATAACTTAAGTAAACAACAGCAGTCTGATGACAATCACTCATACTATGTTTAGCCGGAGAGTTTTGAAGAGACTTGTCACCTATGATAGTGTAATTCCAGGTTTTTAGAATACTTGCTCGTACAGTGGCAACAGCACTATTTCAGGCTGGGAACTTGGAAGACTTGCAGCATACAGTGGTATTCATCTGTAACAACATTAGTTTAATTAGATAGGCAATGGAAGATCAGCTGGCAGCTTATGACTGTGTCTAATCTCTAAAAAGAATGATCTCATCACTGGTAGCTGTATCTTATTTTAGGACACCAGTCCAGATTGATTCAGTCTCAATCAGACCAAAAGTCTATCTACTTTAGAATTATGTTCATACTGGCCACCCAGATGTCGATGGGAACTCCCCAGGTAGGATGAGAGGGCCATCTTACCTTCTTGTCCATGATCTCCAGCAACCGGTTTTGAGAAGTATACTGCCTTTGATACTCATGGCAATATATAGCCATCATCAATGTTAGCCACTGATGGCCTTGTCTTCTCCAAATTTGTCTCATCTCCTTAAGAGCCCTGGTGGCACAGTGGTTAAATGCTGGTACTGCAGCCGCAACATTGCAGGGCTCCAGGTTGACTCAGTCTTCCATCCCTCCATAGGTCAGTAAAATGAGTACCCAACGTTTGGGGGGGCAATTAGCTATAAACACATTGTAAAACTGCTTAGAGAGTACTTTGCACTGATAAGCAGTACAGAAATGTAACTTCTATTGCTATTGCTATCGTCTTACAGCTTTCCAAGTTTGTGGCTATCACTACATCTTGTAGTGATGAATTCCATGGTTTAACTACGTATTGAACTGTTATCTGTCCTAAATTCAACTTATTTGAATGACAGCAGGTTATAGGAAAAGGAGAGAAATATTTCCATTTTCACTTTCTCTGCAAAAAATGCATGATTTTGTACACCTCTGTCATGTCTCCCTTACTTGTAGCTTTCCTAAGTGAAAAAGCCCTAGACATTGCAACATTTCCTCTATCCCCTTGATAATTTTGCTTTCTGCCTTTTTGGCAATTTTTCAGCACTGTAGTGATCAGAATTGAACACAGCATTGAGTTTCAAATTTGGTTACACCATTATATGAGTAATAAGTAAATTGACAGCAGTTCCATGTGGAAAAAATGTTTTCAGTTTCTAGGGAACTGAGATATTCCACACTGCAATGTTACATCTCTCATTTGAATTCTGTGTGCACTTCATGGATTTGCATACTTTAGGACTGACCCTGTGGCCTTCCAGATGTTGCAGGAATGCTGTTCCTAGCAGTTATAGCCAGTGGAGAAGGATGTTGAGAGTCACATCCAGGATCACAGGGCCAAAAATTGCCCATCCAGAATGTAAACATTCGTATCTATATGTAGTGTACCTATGGATTCAGGAGCACATTAAAAATGAAGCTCATACAACCACCTGGCCTCCATTTTATTATGGTGGACAACTTCCCTTGAGAAGATCAGTACTTCTGGCCCAGAGATCCCTAAGAATACTATCTGAAAAACAGAATGTCCTCCAGAAATGTGGAGTTTGGCCCTTGCTTGTTCTAGGTACTTTCCAAAATGTGAGTGAAGGTCTGAAGCCAATAGTTCAGGCATGAAGTTGTATACAGCCTTGGAGTAAGCAATGATTTTAGCACAGCATCCACACATCATTCCATCTTCCTTTTTGCACGGCATTTGCCATGTGAAAAGGCCCCTCAAGCATCGCACAAATGTGAGGAGCAGTCCACATGATGCACTCACAATCGCACAACACTCCAGGTGCTGGCAGGCGCTGAGCGCACACTTTTACATTTTTGGCTGTGAGCCCAAAATGGTGCGCTATCACGCATTGCTCCGGGACCCCGCACATACTTGCCGTGTGTGGGGGGCTCTGGAGCCATGGCACTCGCACTTCCTGCCCCAGTGCAGTCTGGGAAACTCACAGGCTACACTGCAGAAGGAAGAGACGGGGCTCTTGTGCAAGCAGGCAGCAGCTGCAGAGCTGAAGGAACCAGGATGAGAGAGCCTCTTGCTAGAGGCTGTTCACGTGATCCCCACACCCCAGCTCTGCAACAAGATGCATTGTAGAAAGGGCCCACGTGTATGGACACTTTTCATGATTTAGCATGGTTCTCTCAGGGTGATTGTGATAACTGACGTAGTTCTTAAAGAGCTATGTGTTTACACAGTCTCAGCAGGTGCAGATGGACAAAGCACACTCTACATCACTGTTCTCTCAGCCTCGTTTTTGAGAACAGTTCATGAAAGTGAGCAATTTTCCTACCATGTGAAGAAAATCACCACCTTCAGATTATATGTCTTAAAAGAAGGCAAATTCCTACACTGCTTCAGTGTTTTTTCATAAGTGGTAGTTAATAGTGCCAACATATGTATTTGAGAATGGAACTCAGAAGGCCTCTAACTGTTAGGAGTGACAGATACACCTGCACCAGAGTCCTTTCCTATTGTACCATGACTTGTTTTGCTTTTAGACTTTGGCTTAGCTGCAGAAGGCCTTTTGTGGGTGCATATGAGTGTGTGTATAAACTGTTTCTTACCACAAGAGATTTCTCAATTATGTTCTTAACTGCTCTAGTAGGAAACCTCATTGATGAGGTTGCTGGCAATCTTGCATGGCAATGAAAGTGGCAGAACTCACCTGTTTACTTGTAGCTACATCTGAATCACAAAATGAGAAATGTATTATTGAGAGCTGTGTGTGGCTGCCCTATGTTTTGGCTCAGTTGCTGAGAACGTAAGTTAATGGGTAATTGAAGTCAAGAAAGAATGCAAGTTGCAGCTATCTCTCAAGGTGGCAGCTGAGAATAATATTCTACTTGGAAGATAAATACCAAGAATTGACGGAAGGGAAGGGATGAGAAAAAGGACAGGGTTTTTTTTTTTAGCCCTTCCAGTGAAAGCATGACATTTCTGCTTTTGGCAGCAATTGGCAAAAAGTAGCCCAGGGAAATATAAATAAATGTTGTTACTTTGGAAGACAGAAATTGTTTTAAAGACCCAAGGAACTTATTCTTGTCCCTGCTTAAATCTCCCACATGCTTTCTCCTCACAAGGAAGCTGACTGTGTCGATGTTGTCCTTGGGAATTGGGTAACATGAAGCAGCAGATGCGGTAAGGTGATACTGGCTCAGTTATTCACAGCTTTGGAAACCATTGTCTCAATCCAACTGTTAATCTCAACTAGAGCAAACCCGCTGAATCAAAAGGATTTACTTGAGTGTTGATTTACCATTCCATGTGTTTATTTCTGTTGGGACTAGCAATTGAGTTTAGGCATGTAGAGATAATTGCAGCATATCTGCAATGCAACATATTCTAATAGGCAGACACAGAAATAGGATAAATAAACAAGTAGCAATACGAAAGTACAATAACATTATGCTTCTCTAAGAAGAAACAGGAAAAAACATTTACCATTTTCTCTATAGAAAATCTAGAAGTGAATAAAGAGAATTAACAATAAAGAGAAAATCAGTGCTAGACTTTTCCTTCCTTTCAGTTTGCACATTTATTCAAAACTCATTGTTTTAAACGAAACAGCATTAAAATCCAATAAATGGTGACAAGGAGGCAGAAGTAGAAAACAAAGACCATGGGACATCTCTGTACTGGTCTTCCAAACTATCTTTCATTAAACCTGAATTTTTGTTTTCTTGTGTACTTGAAAAAAACCTCAAAATCAGAATTTGCACCACTGGTCTGAAATAACTGTAATAGTGCATGTGTAGATGAGCTTTGTAAAGTTTTTATTTCTTCAGGAACAGGTGGTTTATCAGTTGGCTGTAAGTATACCTCCATAATTTTGTCTTGAAATTCCTTTTTTATTCCTCCCTGTGCTAGATTCTCCAGATGATCTGTTCACCAACATTTCTTCTGGCACCATGTAACATATGTGTGGGTGATGGCAGTGGGACCAAGATCTGAACAGCGTTGTGGAGCAGCTGGCAAAGTCCATGGGCCAAATGGAATTGTTACAGCCAGTTACCAGAGTCCCCTGTTCAAATGATGATGATTGGTTTTTCTTATTCTTCTTCCTTGCACCTGATGTGGTCCAAACAAACTGAAGGAAGGTGACTGTTGTCCTCATCTTCAAAAAAGGAAATGGGCAACTAGTGACCAGTCACTTGGCATCAGTCGCAGGAAAGGTTCTAGAACAGATCATTAAACAGTCGGTCTGTCATCTCTTAGGCCCTTTTCGCATTGAGGCTTCTCGCGCGAGAGGGGGAGGGCGGCTCGCGCGAGAAGGCTCCTCTGGGAGGTTGCTGTTTTCCCCTCCTTCCTTCTGCAGGCGAAGGAAGGAGGGGGAAGCGGCAGCCTCCCGCGAGCCGCCCTCCCCCCTGGGCGAAGCAGGAGGCTGTCGCGTCCGTCCGTCCCCTGCTCGCGCGAAGGAGGAGGCTGTCACGTCCGTCCCCCCGCTCGTGCGGAGGAGGAGGCTGTCGCGTCTGTCGCGCTAGCGCCCCGCCCCTTCCTTCCGCAGGGACGGAGGGAAGGAAGCGCGACCCGGCCACCTCCCCGACGTTCTGCACAGGAGGTAAGTGCGCGTGGGCGCCGGGAGCGTTGCGCAAGCGCGGATGATTTTCGCTTTGAGGCGAAAATCAAAAAACCTGTGATCGCGCCACTGCAGCCCCGTGAGCGCGGCGGAAGTGGGAGTGCATCGTGCAGAGCGACGCTCCCACTCCCGCGAGGCTCACAGGGCTGTTGTGCGACAGAAAGTCCGTGCGAAAAGGAAAGGAATGCTATGATTATAGTGAGCCAACATGGGTTTTTCAAAAACAAGTCATGCCGGATTAATCTTCTCTCTTTTTTTCCCCTTTTGACAGAGTTACAATCTTGATACATCAGGGAAATGCTGTGGAAATAGTATATCTTGATTTCAGTAAGGCTTTTGACAAGGTTCCCGATTATATTCTTGTACCCAACCTGATATAATGTTGGCTAGACAGTTCAAGAAGGATATTAACAAGCTAGAATGTGTTCAGAGGTTGGCAATCAAAATAGTCAAGGATTTGGAAACTTGGCAGGAAGAATCTGGGTAAGGTAAGTTTAGCTTGGAGAAGGGAAGATCGAGAGGGGATACTACAGCCATATTTAAATACCTCAACGGAGTCATGTACAACATGGGGCAAGTTTGTTTTCAGAGACCAGAACATGAACCGAAGACTTCAAACTACAAAAGAGAGAAAGAGAGATTTCACCTAAACATTAGGAAGAACTTCTTTACTATATGAGCAGTTCAAGAGTGAAATGGGCTGTCTTGAAGGATTTTGAACCGAGGATGGATGGACGTGTCTCCAGAGTGCTTTAGTTGTGTGTTCTTGCATGGTAGGGGCTTCAGCTAGATGGCCCTTACAGTTCCTTCCATCTCTGTGATTCTCCATGTTGTTACCTATTTGCCCTCCAAGGATGTGAGCAATAACAGGACCAAAGAGAAACAGCTTGCAGTAGTAGCCTTTGCTTACTTTGGCTGGGAGAAGACTGAGTCCAAAGGCTGAGTCCAAAAGACTGAGTCCAAACTATTGGGGAGAGGTGTGTGAGGAAGTGGAGCTACTGCAAGAGAAGAAGGCTGTGAGAGGCCAACAACAAAAATCCCATGGAATGAGAAATTACTTGGGGTGTTTGATAAAGCAAAGAAGAAAACTACAAGGCTTATGTTACAATTGCTAGTTCCAGCTAGAATACACATGAACTGCTGAGTAGTAAGTCAACATTTATGCCAACCCACTGATTCTACATGTCTACTTTGGTTGGGACTAACAATTGGATTTCAGTCAGATGCTTTAAATGAGATGCAGCAGTGACTTTCACAGAGCAGACTGATTTGAAATCTGCCAGCCAGCATTTCTCACTATGGCAGATGGAAATGGCAAATATTCTGGGAGGCTGGGAGGGGATTTTTTTTCCTCCATGCACTGCAATGTTTGTTCACAAACAACTTTCACTTGATTTCAGCAGACAAGTATGAGCCAAGTATTTCAGCAGACAAGTATGAGTATCTGACCTTGTTACAATGGCAAAGCATGTGACTAATAAGTGCAGAAATGTGGAAGTTAATTCCTAGTATACTTAGCCAAATGCTGAATTCAAACAGCATCCCCTAATGATTAGCTATTCTTTTTTTTAAAAAAAATCAGACACTACTTTAAAGATGTTATAGATGAATAAGCCAAGTTCATGAATGCATGTATAGTTAATATGCCAAAAGTTCAAAATATCAGTTGATCAAGCTTTTCATAACGAATCCTTCAGTTCTTGGAAACATCTGTCTGCTGCATTAAGAATAACTGTAGCTAGGGCTAGATTCAGCTTTGTGGTAGTAAGTCTGCCTGAATGTGCAGTTATGCAGAGAAGTCAGATGCAACTGGATGCTTGTTAGTATTCCCTTTTCTCATGTAAAGTGTACAGAACCCTTATCTTTCCCATTTTGGTTGGATTATTTTGGACACTTAAATTCATATGCCCCTCTGAAGATGGTGTCTTTTAAAGGACCCTTGAAACATGTTTAAATGAGTTTGTTGGTGATATTACGACTGGTCCGCATGTTAGACTAATCTCAAAGCTGGACTGGCTGTATGGAATTTTCACCAGAGGTCTATGAGAAAACAGGGTTCATTATTTGATTTTTTTTTTAGTCTGCATGTTGGGAAAATGTCTCAGCTGTATGTGAATCGTAGAATCATAGAAATGTAGAGTTGGAAGAGACCACAGGGGCCATCCAGTCCAACCCCCTGCCATGCAGGAGCACCCTCAAAGCACTCCCAACAGATGGCCATCCAGCCTCTGCTTAAAAACCTCCAAAGAAGGAGACTCCACTACACTCCGAGGCAGCGTATTCCACTGCTGGACAGCCCTGACCATCAGGAAGTTCTTCCGGATTATAGTCTTTATAGCTAAGAGTTTGTGTTGTTGTGGGGGTGGGGGTGTTTCAGTAGAAAGTGATTACAACAATTTTGCAAGTTCTTCTTGCAGGATTTAGTCTGCTGTTTGCAATAGCAGGGATCAAAATGTCTGTGATCTTGCATACTTACAAGTATCAGGTGAACTAATTCAGTGCACATATACTGCAGGCAAAACATTCAGTTTTCAAATACTCCAGGACCTAAATATACCCGCTCAAACCCTCAGTTCCATGGTTACTGAAGCAGCAGCCCAGGAGCTAAGCATGTTGAGCATGACAGAAGGACAGGTGTTGTGTGAATTCACAGATGACCACTCAAAGAACCACAGTGAGCAACTTTTTCTTCTTCTTCATGGTCTCTGTGACTCACACAATGGGAGACTAGCAAGCTACTAACCCAGGTGATGAGTGAGTCTTGTGACACTGGAATACAGGAGTACAGAACTGCTATCCCAAAAACAGCATCAGCCCCTGACTTTGAGTCCCATCTGGAGAGACATTATGGAGAAACTGGCGGACCTTTCTTGTGTCTTGAGTAACAAAGAAAGAGTCTTTGGGATTCTCAAATTCTAAGCAATGAAGTGTCCATTTGAATTCAGAAGATAGGTTCTGCGTGAATGCACATAGTATGATGTCCTGATTCAGATGGAAGCAGAGACCACTTTAGGGAGAAAAGAAATGTCTTGTCTGAGGACAACCTTGTCCTTGTGAAAACATTGATAGGGACCTTTGATGTGCACAGAGTTCCACAGCCTGCCTAGCCAATGTTATTGCCACAAGGAAAGCATTCTTCCATGTCAGGAGATGAATGTCACATGTTAACATTGGTTCAAATGCTCTGTGAGAGAGCTGTGGAATGACAAGTTCCAAACTCCATTGGACCATGGGAGCCTGAATTGGAGGGTTCAGCTTCTTGTTGCCCTTCAAGAAACATTTAACAAGAGGGCACTGGAAACAGAATTATTTTCCTGACAACTGGAACCGATGGGATATAGCAGCAAGGTAGTATTTGGTAGATGAAAGTGAGAGGCCCTTTTCAGATAAAGACAGCAGAAAGAAAATGTGCTGAATCTGGGCTGCATCAAGAGATATGTGCCAGGCAGCCAAGAATGAAAGAGTTTCTCCCACTTATAGCAAGAGGATCTTCTAGTAGAAGGCTTTAGAGTGGCCACAAGAATTTGATGAAGCAATGTCAACAAAAGATGCTAAGGATGGATCCTGCAGGCCATCAGCTTGAGGGAGTCCATGTTGGAGTACTAAATCCAGCTGCTGTGAAGAGTCAGGAGATCCAGGGAAGCTTGAGGGAAGCTTGAAGTAAACTGCACAAGACAGATGAAGAATATGGGTGAACCACAGTTTCCTCAATCACCAGATAGTCACCAGAATGCAGTTTGCTCTGTCCCTGGTAAACCTGGAAAGGACCCTCACGACGAGGGAGAAGGGTGAAAAACATACATGGCAATGCTCCCCGAGTGGTACAGGAAAGCATTGCCTAGCAAACCTTTCTCCTTCCAAATCCTGGAGCAGAACATCGTGTACTGGGCATTCTGAGGTGACATGAAGATGTTGATCTGTGGCATGCCCAACATTCAAAACACAGGCTGGAGACCGTTGGGATAGAGCATCTATTCATGGCAGGACACCATTGTTCTGCTCAGATCTTCTGTCAAGATGTTCTCCTCTCCTGGGGGATGGATTGTGGAGAGTAAGATGGCTCTGTGCATGCACCAGTCCCAGATCCATAAAGTGAGATTCAGAAGGGTGACCAACTGCATGCCACCTTGTTTGTTCAGGTAATAAACCACCATAGTATTGTTGGATATGCATTGGTGGACATGATAGGGAGGACAGGAATGTTGGTGGCTGAAGTGGATACCTGAGGTTTGTTGGTGGAGGAAGTAGCTACAGGATGAGCTTGCATTTCTGTAGATAGGGAAGATGAAACCATCTTGCAAGAGGGACAGGTTCTTGTAGGTGAGCAGGACCAAAGATGGTGCTTAGAAGAGTGAGAATACCTGCTTGGATACAGTGAATATCCATACCTCATTGTATACTGATGGGAGAAAATCCAACCGTAATAATCTTGGGATGGACTTTGATCCCAATAGGCATACCAGTGACAGGATAGACCAGAGTGCCCAGAGTAATAGTACGTAGAATCATTAGCACTCTACAAATTCTTCAGAAAAGGAATCACCTTCTGAAGGGGAAGGAGAATATTTATGACATCTTGGAGACATCTTGCGATGTCTACAGCCAGACTGCTTGGACTCAACAACCTCAGGAGAGGATTAGTGGAAACATCTGGATCTATGATGAATCAGAGAAGGATGGTTTCTAGCCCTTGAACCAGATGAAACAGAGGACCAGGATGAATCCTAAGAAGGATGGAGGCCTACACAAAGCAGGTGGTGAAGGCAGAAGAGGAGCATCCCTGGAAGGATGAATCCCAATAGATGATGATCAAAACTCAGATTGAGCTGGAAGAGCCCAGAGAATGCTGAGGCCTATGATATGGAGAGTCAATCATCTCACTATTTGACATGGCCACTTGCTGGACAGTCTCCAGAGATGGATGTGGAGTTGAGGGCTGAAGAGTTCAAACTGGAAAAGAACGAGATGATGACCAGTCTGCAGATGCTGGTCTGGAGACAATAGTAGAGACCACTAAAGAAGGCAGTTGAGGCTTAGAAGAATCTTTAGACTTTTTTTTTTATGGTGCCTGCATTTGGCATGCTTTGAAACCAATTCAAGATCAACTGAGTGTTCTAGTGTCAAGAGAACCCTGGTATGAGAAGTCTCGACTTTCCAATACTGACCACAGGATAGGATGCAAGACACTTGGCACCCTCAGCAGCAGAATCTTTGGTACAAGGTCACTTGAGCACAGCTCAAGGGGCAGATGAGAGAGGAGAAAGCCCCAAGGAGGTGTGTGGAATCGATGATGTACTGGACATTGAAGGAACATCCGGACATGTCAAGTCTGGCATGTATATAGGAGGGCCATCAGGGGCAGAAAGCTATTTTTGCAGGCCTGTGGAGTCATCACTTTACAATGTGAGCATGATCCAATATTGTAATTTTCTCCCAGGCACATAAGGCAACAGGAGTGGTCACAGGTAACTAGGATCTTTGCTTTACAAGTGGAACATTCTTAAAATATTTGGATGGCAAGGGTAATGGAGAATCAGTAAACAGGGGAGCCATGAGATGGTAAGCCAAGAGAAAAGCCAAGAAATAGTGCAGGTCAAAACGTAAAGAACAAAGTTACTGATCCAAATGGCAGAAGAAAGCTGGAAAAGAAGAAACAAGTCAAGTCAAAAGCCTAACAACTGAAGTCAAAATGAACAGCCAGCTATTCCTTTCAATGCTGCTGCTGTGGTGGGCAAAAAGGAGCTGAGGGTTTGAGTGGGAAAACAGCTGGTTATATGTACCAGTGCAGGAAGGGCTACCACCAAAACACTTGCATAACAGCTCTAGAAGATTCCAAACAATGCACTGCGCAGGTGTAGTAAACCCATTTGTGTGAGTCATTTCTGCACTAGACTGTTATAGCACTCTTATTCCACTCTCAACATCCTGTGGAATTCTGGGGTGTGTAGTTTTCTGAGGCCCAAGAGCTCTCTGGCTGAGAATTCTAAAGGCCCCTCCCTAAACTGCAAACCCCAGGATTCCATAGGATGTTGAAAGTGGAGTATTAGCACTATAACAGCCTAGTGCAGAAATAGCCACAGAGATCACGAAATAGAAACACATTTTTCAATATACTTTTTCTGAAAATTTTTGAATATATTTTCCATCTCTAACAGGTTGTTATTTTCTACTTAACTGTGCATCTTGTTGTTATTAGTAGCAGCAGAAAGCAGATAAGATCTATTTACCTGCCTTCCTCTAACCAGAACACTTATGCTTTCAACGGACACATGACAGTTGAAAGCCCAGCCATTAAAGTTTTCATTCATTAGTGTAGCTTCATGTTAAGAAAAAAGGCTTTGCTGGATTTCCCAGTAGGATTCCTGTGACATACAGAAAAAGACTAGTGACCTGAGCTTCAAAATGTCCTGAGCATTTGTGTACTGCTCTCCTTCTTTATTCCACCAGCAATGTCCATGGTATCTAAAACGGACTCTCAGATCAATCTTACTTGCATCTACTTAAAAGTACATCTCACTGACTGCAGCGGCCTTACTTGCAGGTAAATGTATTTACAAATGTAGCCAGTCAGGGACCGCATCTCAGGGGTAGCTTGCCTCCTGGTTTTCTAAACAGGAGATTTATGCCAGTATTAGAAACAGCGGGTATAGCAGATCTATTTTGTAAAGCTCTAAGGTCTGGGGAAAAACAGTGATTCAATCAAAATATTGTGAAATCACCCAGAAATCCAACATGAAGCCATTTTGTGAAATGCCTTTCTTTATTTTCTCTAAAACATGTTGCTAATTCTTCACTATGACTACTTGAGAGTGAGTCCCACTGGCCTCCATGGAACTTCCTTCTGATTAGCCATCCAGACCTCACTATTATTCTCCAGTTCTCTTCATGCCTCCCTGACAGTGGCAGGGATACCTTTTAAACCTTTGACTGGACTTTTCAATCAATCATAGGGCAGGAGGAATTGCAAGACATTCTTATTTTAAAGGGAATGATACATTGTGATATGGAGCCGGTTCTTTTTTAAAAAATAGAATTGCATGGAATGGATCGGCACATTGTAACTTTATATTTTAAACATGTTCAAGAAGGCAGGGCTTAGCAGCACACTTGGACATTTCCCAAAGGGTATGAAGACTGTAGAAAACTCACTGGTCTCCTGTCCCATCTACTTACTTTTAACACAAAGAAGTGATAGCAGCAGCTGTTCCCCTCTTCCCAGAAAAAGAAAACAAAACAGTGTTGAGTCAGCATGTGCTCCTCCTGCATCCATTATTTAACATTACTGCAGCGTCAAACAGCTTGACACTAAAGAGAATGGGCATTCTCTACAATTTACCTGCCCCTCCCCCACACACATACAATGGGTTTTCTTCAAAAACATGTAGTTCAGAAATTGGACTAGCAAATTAAGCTCACAGTTATCTTCCAATGACCAATATAAAATAAAGTACACTAAATACAAGATAACAAGATGAAGAATATCATGACCTTGACAGATTGGAGAACTGGCCCAAAGCTAACAAAATGAATTTCAACAGAGAGAAAAGTAAGGTCCTACACCTAGGCAAAAAAATAATGGAATGCACAAATATAGGATGGGGAACACGTGGCTGGATAACAGTAAGTGTGAAAGGGATCTAGAAGTCTTAGTGGACCACAAGCTGAACATGAGTCAGCAGTGTGATGTGGCAGCCAAAAAAGCCAATGCAATTCTTGGTTGCATCAATAGGAGTATGGTGTCTAGATCAAGGGAGGTAATGGTACTACTCTATTCTGCTTTGGTTAGACCTCATCTGGAATACTGTGTCCAGTTCTGGGCACCTCATTTCAAGAAGGATATTGACAAGCTGAAGTGTGTCCAGACGAGGGCGAACAAAATGGTGAAGGGTTTGAAAGCCATGTCCTATGAGAAGCAACTGAGGGAGCTGGGTATGTTTAGTCTGCAGAAGAGAAGGTTAAGAGAGGACATGATAGCTATGTTTAAATATTTGAAGGGATGTCACGTTGAGGAGGGAGCGGGTTTGTTTTCCGCTGCTCCAGAGACTAGGACAAGGAGCAATGGATTCAAGCTGCAGGAAAGGAGATTCTACCTGAACCTCTGGAAGAACTTCTTGACAGTCAGAACTGTCCAGCAGTGGAATATGCTGCCTAAAAGTGTGGTGGAGTCTCCTTCTTTGGAGTTTTAAGCAGAGGCTGGATGGCCATTTGTTGGGGTTGCTTTGATGTGGGTTCCTGCATGGCAGCGAGTTGGACTGGATGGCCCCTGTGGTCTCTTCTATGAGTCTATGATTCTATGATAATCACTATGTGGGCAAGCATTTCTAACATTTCTAAAGGTAAAGAAATGCTGACTTCTCCTTCTTAGGGTAACGCTGGGTTTTGTGGGATTCCAGATGCATTGTGATAAAATTAATATGGTGGGTGAAGCAGAGAACATGTTGGCAAAAGACTAGTTTTTTTAACTATTGCTGCTATACACATACACACACCCTTGTGCTAGAAGGAGAGGGGATTAAGCAACTCTTGGCCATTATAATCTGCTCCCATCAGGCAAGCATGGCAATAAAGTGAATGAAAGCGAACAGCAGAAAGCAGCAGCACTGGAAAGGGGTCTTGCCAGGCAGTTTCCCCAGTGAGTTACTGTGGTGGTAGTGATGGTCATGAGAACTGTAGGATATCATCCCTCAGCAAAGTGGCAGTCTCTAGTTTTTGGACTGAGGAGCACAGTGCAGAGTAATTTTACATCTATTTTTGAAATGAAAGGAGAAGTTTATTTTTCTCCGATGGAAAATGTCCTTGCTCTCCAGGGCAATTTCCCTTAGAAAGAGAAAGTGTAACAGTCTGCTATTACTGCTTGTTCTGATCAGTCATCCAGACCAGATTTCAAAACAGAGGGAGAAAGTAATAGAGTGTGCACATATATTCGTCATTGTGGGCTGAGCACGTCCATGCAGGGTCTAAAGTAAGCTGTAAGAAGATAACAATCAACAATGAATTGTCTGGGAAAGACTTGCAGACTGGATCATTAGCCATTTTTCTGTCTTTGAACATCCAACTGAATGTACTGATTATTGGGACTTTCATTTGCTGGTCTCTGTTCCTAAAATGTCTCCTGGGGTCATTGTTTGCAATGCGTTATGCTATAACTTCATCCTAGTAATCAAATATATGAACAACAATTCCCCTCCCTGTTCAAGTACAGTGCTTAAAAATTTTGGATTCCTGATAATAAGCCGTTGGGTTGTGATCAGAGATTGACAGTCCTTACAAAATGACAGCTGCACTAAGAATCATGCAGTGAAAGTGATGCCAACACTGGTTCATCCAATTTAATCCATGTATTGGTAATGTATTTCTTGGCATGTATTAAAAGCCACATTACAAGACATACCTTTCATGTGGATGGTGGGACAGCTATCAGTTCGGTAGCCATTATCTTATTTGCAGGGCTTATAGAACAAAATTGGTCAAACAGTCTGATATCTTTACAGAGTTATGTGTACAACTTCACTGTTGTTGTTGGCATTGATCTAATACTTCTTGGCCAAAAACCTCAAAGTCAACACCCAAGCTCATACCCTGAAACTCTTTGAGTGGCCAATGGCTCATAGGTCCAATTTACTATCTTATTTCCAACATCCAGGATCTGCATTGTCAGGTATCTGCCAAGGCCCACACCTTGTGTTAGAGATAGCAACATTTGACTTTTAATAAAACTCAACTGAATAACCTCAAAGGAGATGGTAGAGACCTCATCTACTACTCCCAGAATCTGCTAGGGGGAAATTAAAAACATTTCATTCTGTTCCTCCCCTATGGTCTGCCAGCACTGAGACCTTCTGAGCTTGCTTCTGAAAGAGGTAGCACTCAGCATCCAGCATCTTGAATTGGATTAAGAAAACTGGTAGAAACCAGTAATAGGACTTTAAGTGACTTTTAAGTCAACAAAGCATAACCTGTAGAGCAGGAAGCAGATACCAATTAACCTTAAAAGACATGATCCTAAATTGTGAGGCATCCTTTTATACCAGTGAGAGTAGAGATTTGTTCACAGCATCTCCATTACAAAATTCAGAGGGAGGAGCATGGAATACCTTTCACTGCAGTCTTTTACCTCATTGGAAGTAAGTCTTAGTGATTTCACTAGATCTTGTTTGTAGGCAAGTATATATGCTTGATGTGGTGGACTAAATATTGTAGTATCAGGAGTATCTAGGAGAAATTATCCTTGTATCTGCATCTGATGATATGGGCTCCAGCCGGTGAAAACTTATACCAAATAAAACTTTTTAATCTCTAAGGTGAGAAAATTCTGTTACTTCAGGATCAGTTTAGAGTAGGTAATTATTATTAGTCTCATCCTTAAAATCTTAAGTGTACCCTTCCAAATCAAGATTTCTGAATGTTTGATTGTGATTTCCTTTCACCTTCAAGAGAAGACTGATGGTTTGTGGCTGCTGGTTTATTATTATTCTATCACCAGGAGACAGACTGTTTTTCTAAAAAACTGAGAGGTGGATTTTGACCCACTTCCCACTCACTCCCAGCCCAGATCCAGAGCCTACAAGGGAGGGGAAACCAGTGCAAATTACTAGGGCCTGGCACTTTGGAAGGGGACCAGATCCCAACTTTGTTACATATGTTTTTTCTTTCTCAGTAGTATCATTATATGTCAATTGTTGTAGGAGTGGTAAATTCAAAGAAAACAATAATGATATCCAAAATTTGAAATCCTATGTAAAAAAATTTAGGATTTCCACCAGGGCCTCAAAACTACTGCCTAAAGGATCAGTAAAAGAAGCTGGACTCTTTGGGAGTTGCTCCCTCAGCCATCAAGTGAAGTGGCAAAGGGAAAAAGTCCTCCTGTTTCAGCCAAGCCAGTCTCCAAGCACAGGAGAACTTCCTCCATTTCCCCCCACACCAAAAGGTTGCCTCATTGTCACCCCTCACCCACTGCCTTGTTTGCTACTGGAAATGCTTGGGGCCCACTCACTTGGAGACATCCCTCACCACAGCAGCAGGTCTCTTCTCAGTCTACAGGAAGTCAAAGAGGGGAATAAGACAAGTCCCCCTTCTTCAGATCCTTCTTCATGTATAACTGGGAGCCCCTTTCCACTCAGCCCAAAACCACCATCCTCCTGGCTTGGAGATGCTTTTTTGGCCAGCCCACCAGCCCAATATCATATACTGGCAGGCTTCACTGGTTGTACAGATATGCTGCTGGCAAACAGCTGGACAAACAGGCCAATAATTTTTTTCATAGGGTCCACCAGGCTGTTCTTGGCCTTGATTTCCGAAGCATAGGGAATTTAGCTGTATTTTTCTTGCTTCCTTTCACATTCACTTGTATTATGGCTTTTGTAGCTCTTTGGTTACAGAATTTGCTCAAAAACATTGCACTAATTACTAACAGCTACCATTTTTGCATAATTAGAAAACTCTGGGAAAATGTGTAGTTCCAGTATCCAGATGTTTTGAATCCATCATGCATACAACGGAATGCATCCCAGGACAAAAGGCATTTTCTTCACTATCAGCTGCTACAACATAACTTACCCAGAGTTTTTTGCTGTTTCACAGTATTCCAGGAAGAGATAGACATGCATAAAAATTCTAAGCACAGCAACAAAAGACAGCAATCTGCTATTTGTGGAAGTTCTGTCCTAAAGTTACTCGTTCAAAGGTTTCGGGAAAAGGAGAGTACACACCTAGCTGATTTTTCATAGAAGAATTCTGGTCTTTCTCTTCCACAAGCTAGTGTCACGCATCTCTCTAGATTGAGCATGTTTTGTATCATTACAGTAAAAGAAAGTAAGAAATTTATGATGAACCACATTCTATCTTGTCCACAAGGTAGTTACTTGTCTTCTGATTTAACTACAAATTACTTCAAGGCCATATGGATAAAAAATTGAAGAAAGAAAAAGTGGGTTACCAGGAAATAATTGTTCATGACTTGGGTCCAAAAAGCATCATCTCCCTCTGGCTACTTACCAAAAAGCCTTTGTTTGCTTTGTGTTTACGATTTGTGTTATGTACAATTTGTTTTGTAAACTGGAACAATAAAAATTGGAAACACACACACATTTTTCAATTTGTGTTGCCACAATTTACCACATTTCAAATTTACAGTGTTTCTCCTAAAATAAATAAATAAATGAAAATCTCACCCACAGTGCATTGTTATCCCAGCACACCTGTTTGGTTGAGCAGGGTGGAAAAGCAAGAAGGGAGAGGCATCCCCCCCCACACACACACACACAAAGTGAGCCAGCAAAGGCATTTGGAGTTTCTGAGTACTAAGAAAATGGTGGGTGGATTGTTTTTCTTTGACCTGCTTAGGTGGTGATAATGGGAAGGTGAAGAAAGCAACTTCAGACTTGGCTTTGCTGAAAGAGGGTATTAATGGAAATTTCTTTCACATGCTTAGAAGGAGGTGCATGAGGAGGAGAAAGAAACTTGAATCTTGACATCATTTGAGGGAAGGGGATTCCTTTGCCTGTTTAGAACAAAGAAGAAGGAAGGAAGAAGCTTGAATCTTGCCATTGTTAGGAGGAAGGGCTTTCCTTTATATAATAAGAAGTGTACGAGGAAGAAGGAAACTGGAGTCATGGAATTTTAAGTGGTTGGAAGGGGTTTCCTCTGCTTGCCTAGTGGGGTGGGGGTGGGGGTGAGCAACTGGTGTCTGCTTTCTTCACATGGGAAGCTTGCTGGAGAGGACTAATCAGGAGAAGTGCTGCCTCCCTCTTGTTGTGCCATCTGCACCTGCTACAGAAGACAGCAGAAGATGTTCTGCCTTTCTCTCCTGATGTGCTTTCTTCCCCTGGGAAGACTTCTGAAGAAGGCACAGCAGAATAACATAGTTCTACCAGTTGCTTGTGCTCTCTCTCTCTTTCTGTGCTCCTCTGAAGAGGAACTATCCCTAATGGCAAGCCAGCTCCTCCATAGCCAAACCCCCTTGGGATGAACAGGTTGCTTACCTGTAACTGTGGTTCTTCGAGTGGTCATCTGTGCCATCATACACTAGGAGCTTTAGCGCCTGCGCGGTAGCGTTCGGAAACTTCTAGAGCTTGTTCGCTTGGCGGGAACCCCTCCCCCACGCCGGTACTGCGCATGCTCCTCCCGCCGAGCAACGGTCTCTCCTCAGTTCTGTCGTCCGCCGTAGAACCTACAGGGACCTGAGAAAGAGGGGAGGAAGGGCGGGTGTGTATGATGGCACAGATGACCACTCGAAGAACCACAGTTACAGGTAAGCAACCTGTTCTTCTTCTTCGTGGTCTCTGTGCCTTCATACACTAGGAGACTGTGTAGCTTACCAGTCGGACGGCGGGTCAGGTCCTACAGCACGGAAGCCAACACCTCACGTCCAAACCGGGCATCTCTGCGCGACCGGCAGTCGAGCCTGTAGTGGCGCACGAAGGTCGATGGTTGGGACCAGGTCGCCACACGGCAGAGTTCATGCAGGTCAACTCCTCGCAGGAGGGCCGCAGAAGTAGCCACAGCTCTGGTGGAGTGGGCTCGAAGCAGGACTGGCGGAGGCTTCCTCGCGAGCTCATACGCCAGTTCAATAGTCCTTACCACCCACTTGGAGAAGCGCTGGGTGGACACTTTTAGGCCCTTCCGACGTCGCCCATAGCAAACAAAGAGATGCGGCGTCTGTCGGAAGGAAGCAGTCCTGTCCTTGTAGAAAGCCAATGCCCGACGCACGTCCAGGGAGTGGAGGTACCGCTCCAACGGTGTCGTCGGGTTCGGGAAGAAGGCAGGCAGGATGATGTCCTGGTTGAGATGGAAACTGGACACCACCTTTGGCAGGAACGAGATGTCAGGTCTCAGGACCACCTTGTCCCTGTGGAAGACCGTGAAGGGCTCATCGGAACGAAGAGCTGTGATCTCACCCGCTCGCCTTGCTGAGGTCACCGCCACCAGGAAGGCAGTTTTCATTGTCAGGAGCCTGTCATCCGAGGTCGCCATTGGCTCGAAGGGCGGCTTCGTCAGCTGCGAGAGCACCAGCGAGAGGGACCACGGCGGTAGCGGCGGCGATACCGGCGGGTAGAGATGATGAAGTCCTTTCAGGAACCGCTTAACGGTATCGTTCCTGAAGAAGGCCGAGGCAGCAGATCGTGGCGGTTGGTATGCCACGATCGCGGAGAGATACACCTTCAGGGATGGAAACGCCAGGCCCTGTTGCCGGAGGTGCAGGAGGAAGTGCAGGACGGTCGAGAGCCCCGCGGGCGATACCGGCTCACTCCTCTCGTTAGCGAAGGTCAGGAAGCGTCGCCACTTGTATTGATAGTTGCGACGGGTGGATTCCTTCCTGGCCGCGACGAGGACGGTACCGAGCACGGGATCGTCTAGTGCGATATCCTCCAGGCATGGAGGGCCAGGCGTGGCAGGTCCGGATGGAGGACTCGGCCGCCGGAGTGGGAGAGCAGGTCCGGTGTCGGTGGCAACCGGAGCAGGTCGTCTCGTGCGGCTTGTAGCAGGGGTGCGAACCAATGTTGCCTCGGCCAGTACGGGGCTACCAGGATCGCGTCGGCTCGGTCGGCGAGGATCTTCGATATCGTCCGGCCGAGCAGCGGGAACGGCGGGAACGCGTAGAGGAGTTCCCCGGTCCACGGAAACTGGAAAGCGTCCCCGATGGAGGCACGATCGTGGCCCGCTCTGGAACAGAATCGGCGACACTTCGCGTTTTCCCTGGTCGCGAAGAGGTCGATCGATGGTTCGCCCCAGCGGTCCCGAATCAGTCTGAACGCCTCTCCGGAGAGAGACCATTCGTGATGGGATGAGGTGTCCCTGCTGAGGGCGTCTGCCGTGGTGTTCTCCTGCCCGGCCAGGTGAACCGCCACGGGATGCGTGTGCAGGTGAATGCACCATTCCCACAGGTCGAGCGCGATGTCGAGCAGGGTCGTGGAATGAGTCCCACCTTGTCTGTTGATGTAGCAGACGGCGGTGGTGTTGTCCGTCAGAATCAGGACCGTGCGCCCCGCCACGGCATGGCGGAACGCCCGTAGGGCTTTCCAGACGGCGAGCAGCTCCAGCGCGTTGATATGGAGAGCGGTCTCGTCGTCGGTCCATCTGTCGCGGACTCTGAGATCGCCGCAGTGGGCACCCCATCCATACAGGGAGGCGTCGGTCGTTACCGTCACCTTCGGTGTCGGCTGTTGGAAAGGCATCCCTGACATGAGATTGCGTCGCGACTGCCACCATCGGAGGGATGAGCGGACGTCTCCCGGCAGCTGCAGTCGGAGTGTCTGTTCGTCTCGCAGGGGGTCGAATATGCGGACGAACCAGTGTTGAAGAGGTCTTGCTCTCAGCCTGGCGAGATATGTCACAGCGGTCGTCGCAGCCATGTAGCCCAAGAGCTGCTGGACGCTTCTCGCAGATAACGTCGGGGCCGTACGAGCGTGAGCGGCGGCCCGGATCAAGGTTTGTGCTCGAGACTCTGGTAGGTACGCCCTGGCGGAGGTCGAGTCGAGCGTCGCCCCGATGAAGTCCAAGATCCTCGCCGGCTCGAGGTGGGACTTCTTCGGATTCACTCGTAGACCAAGGCGGGTCAGGAGTGACAACGTCATGTGGACGTCGTGGTAAAGTCTCTGTTTGCAGGACGCCACCAACAGCCAATCGTCGAGGTAGGGGAAGACGGAAGCGCCCTTCGTCCGCAGGTAGGATACCACCGGGGCCATGCACTTGGTGAAGACCCTTGGGGCAGTCGAGAGTCCGAACGGCAGCACCTTGTACTGGTAACAGGTGTCGTCGACTGCGAAGCGGAGGTACCGTCTGTGCTGCGGGCGAATGGCGATATGGAAGTATGCGTCTCGGAGATCGATGGAGGCGAACCAGTCCCCTCGATGTAAGAAGGGTAGGATCGACGGTATCGTGACCATCTTGAACCTTTTGGGGCGGATGTAGTAGTTCACCCCTCTGAGGTCTAGGATCGGCCGGAGGGTACCGTCGGCTTTCGGTACCGTGAAGTACCTGGAGAAAAAGCCGGTGGTCTTGGCCTCTTGCGGGAGCCGCTCGATCGCCCCTTTCTGGAGGAGGGATTGGATCTCTTCCAGGAGGGCCGGACTCGACGGCGTGGAGTAGTAAATGCCGCGAGGAGGAATATCGAGAAACTCGATGGCGTAGCCAAGACGGACGATGGAAAGCACCCAAGAGTCCGTAGTGACATACTGCCACTCCGCTAGGTGTCGAGCGAGAGTCGGTCGGTCTCCGAGCGCTGATGGTAGGCTGAAGAGTGGGTATTGGTGGGTCCTGCCAGGCACGTCAAAACCGAGACTTTGTCTCGGAGGAGGACTTCTTCGACGAAGCCGGGCGTCCGCTGAATCGTGCGTCTGGCCGATGAGCCGGAGGACGGTCTCGACTGTCCAGACTGGGCCGAACGCTGGAACGACGAGGTGGAGGATCGTCGCCAGGATGAGCGGAAGGTGGAGGCCCTGCGGGCCTGCGTGGCCGGCTGCAGCCCGATCTTTTTTGCGGTCAGTCTCGCCTTGACAAGATTGTCCAAAGCTTCGTCTGTGGACGAATTGAATAGGCCTTCACCGTCGAAGGGGAGATCTTCAATCCTCCTTCTGGTGTCCTCCTGGATGTCGGCCGGTCGCAGCCAAGCATGGCGGCGGAGGCCGACGGATCCCGCCATGACCCGGGAGGCGATCTCCACTGCGTGCCGGGAGGAGGCCATCTGGTGCCGAGCGATGGAGATAGCCTCATTGAAGATCACGGAGGAGGCTTGGCGGATGTCCTCCGGTACCGCCTCCATCGCCGGTTGCAGGCGATCGAGCACTTTTTTCAGGTATGCCGCGAGGCAAGCCTGAGTGTTGGACAGCCTGATCTGCAAGGAGGCAGCTGAATAGAACCTCCTTGCGTAGGCGTCCAACTTCCTGCCCTCCTTGTCCGGCGGGGTGGTGTGTTGCCTGCCGGAGCCCTTTGTCTGTGCCGACTCGACGACCACAGAGTTCGGTACAGGGTGATTAAAGAGATAACCGGCGTTATCCTTCTGCACCCTGTAGAGGTGTTCTAACCGCTGCGGTATCGGCTAGCCGAGGCCGGTCTATCCCAGGCGGCTTTCACCAGTCTGGATACCCGGGGCAGGAGAGGCAGCGGGGCCGTGGAAGGTCGCTTCTCCTCGAAGACGGAGAAGGCTGGATCGTCGTCCTCCGGCTCCGCATCGGCGATCTTAAGGCCGAGGGTAGTGGCCATGCGGAGCAGCATCGCAGAGAACTGGTGGACGTCCTCTGGAGCAGAATCTGGGATCGGGTCCCCGAATCCCAGCGGAGGAGACTCCTGTGAGGCCGCCTCAGACACCTCTGACTCCGCGCTCGAGTCGTACGACTCCGAGCTCGGTGAGTCCTCTCGTCGCTCGCTTTCCGGCTCCTTCGTCGCCGCAGGTGTTGCCTTCCTAGGCTTCTCCGCAGCCGGGGCGGTGGTAGCAGCAGCGTCCCGCTTGGGATGGCTGACCACTGACTTCACCCTCTTGGTGGTGACCGGGGTAGTCTGGCAGGCTGACGTCGTCGTAGCCCGCTCAGTCACCACCGACTCCGTAGGGCGCGTCGCCGTTGCCGTGACCCTAGGAGGTGGCGATATCGCCCGATACCGTGGTGAAGGCTCCCTCGCCCTATGATATCGAGGAGAGGGAGAGCGGCTGAAGGAGCGGCGGTCCGACGGAGATCGGCTTCGGCGTCGACGGTACCGAGCCTCGTCCCCTCTAGGCGAGCGCGATTCGCGCTGTCGACGAGGTGACCGGGACCTCCGGAAGGTCTCCCAGCGACTCGGGCCACGATGGTACCGATCCCGGTACGATGGCGAATGCGACCGATAGGAGGCCGGGCGCTCTCTCCATTCAGATTCCCTCGCGTACCTGGCCACGTAGGATGCCGAGGTGTATCTGGAGGCAGACGAGCGAGGTTGTTCCTCTCTTGTCTCCCTCGGAGGCGGCGAGGCCACCGGACACTCGGAAGAGCGGGACCGGGACCTAAAGGAGGTCGAACGCCGCTCCGGAGAAGCAGAGGGCTCTCTCTGCTGCAGGTCGGCCGACCTGCGACGGCTAAGAGGGCGGTGGCGCTCCTCCACCAGGGTTGGAGGGTCTGCCACAGGCGAGTCCGGGCGCTGTTGGGGAACGTCCTCAATCTCATCGTCCGAGAGATCGACGGACTCGCCTCGCCCTTTGGAAGGCTGCTGAGTAGGAGGAGGAGTAGGAGGTCGAACGTCCCCAGCCGGGGAGCGCTTCTTCTCCTTCTTCTTCTTCTTCTTCTCCTTCTCCTTGCCCTTGCCTCCGTCCGGAGCAGGGCGCTTTTTAGCAGGCGTCTCCGTAAGGGGAGCCTCAGCCTTCCTCGCCGTCGAGGATCCTTTTGCTGACTTGGCAGCCGCCGACAGCTTCGGGATCCTCGGTAGCGCCGAGATCGGCGTTTTCGCCGGTACCGAGCCCGATACCGACGAGGTGGACGGAACGGCAGCCGCCGATACCGTCGATGGCGTGGTCGTCTTCTTGTCGGCCATCTTGGAAGTGGAGGTCTCGTCTATCGCCCGCAGAGACTGTTCCCAACAATAAGATTTGAGTCTCGCGGAGCGGTTGCGGAGAGTTTGGGGAGTAAAATCCCGGCAAATTGGGCAAGTCCGGATGTTGTGGGACTCACCCAAACAGAAGAGACACTCCTTATGGCCGTCGTTGAGGGCAACCTTGCGGCCGCAGGACACACACTTTTTAAAGAGCGCGGACATAAGACGAAGAACGCCAAACTCCGAAATCCAAAAAGACGAAAAACCGAAGGGGGAGTCCGAAAGAGAGGTCAAAGACAGTCCGAAAGTCCGTAAAACCGTGAAAAACAGCAAGCCAAGCACAACGTGAGAGGAACAAACTGAAGAACCTTCTGTACGCGGCGGCGGACGAGAAAGAACTGAGGAGAGACCGTTGCTCGGCGGGAGGAGCATGCGCAGTACCGGCGTGGGGGAGGGGTTCCCGCCAAGCGAACAAGCTCTAGAAGTTTCCGAACGCTACCGCGCAGGCGCTAAAGCTCCTAGTGTATGAAGGCACAGAGACCACGAAGAAGAACCACAGTTACTTCCTTTTTTTGGTCCTTCTGGAGAGCGTCTGTATTTCTAGCCTGGCAAAGGTAAACTTTTATGCTTCAACATCGCCTTAAAATTGATGGTGGGTTGAATAAAGCTGCTAACATTGTGGCTACTTATGCTCCATCAGAACATATTCCCCAGTCTCCAGCGATTTCCTATGGAACTGGCTCCTTCCTCTCCTCAATTTATGTCAGGATCAGTGTTAGGATGTGCTGTCATCCTGCCATGCTGTGAACTCGATGGTAGTGTTTGCTATACAATAGTAGCATCAATACTTTCTTAGAGCAGAATTTGAGTATTAACACATATCCACTTCCAACTGACAATGTAATCATTAACAATGTATCTGTTTGTGACTATCAACCATGCAACATCAATAGCCTGAGTGGGCAAGTTGCCCCAGGCTCAGTGGCCATTTCCACACTAGACTGTTATAGCACTATTATTCCACTTTCAACATCCTATGGAATCCTGGCCTGAGGTCCCTCCCTAAACTGCAAACCTCAGGATTCCACAGGATGTTGAAAGTGGAATAATAGCACTATAACAGTCTAGGACAGAAATAGGCAATGTCACCTTGAAGCAGCTATTTGGCAGGGGAAGATCAAACAAAGGCATAAACAATGGAAGGAGGAGAGAATGTTATAGGAATGCCTTGATAGCCATATATACAAATTGGCTCCCAAGGTAAAAAGCATGTGAACAATTGTATGTCTGGGAAACAGCCACAAATGGTGGGGTGATCTAACATGCAAGGTGATGACCAGCTAAATTTAAAATGAGAGGGTATAAAGCTTGTCTTCAACTGTAATGCTCCAGTCTCAGCAATGTTTTGGTATTGTTACTGTGTTTCTTGCTTTCTGAAATAAATATTTCTCTTTTGAAACTCTGAGCGAACTTATTCAGTGCAAGTTAGCCAGTACACAACACTAAATTTATATTGTGAGTCCAGGAGTAAATGGATTCTGAAGTAAATTAAGCCAGCCCTGGAGTGGGGCTTCCAAAAATTGAAACAAATACAGATGAAAGTCCACATCGTAACAAAAGTTAAAATATAATTAAACTGTCAATAGCATTAAAACTGATTAAAAACATGCCCATTAAAAAGAAAAACAATAAATATAGATAATACAGAACATTATTAAATGCTTTTGTGTTGTTGTGTGCCTTCAAGTAATTTCTTACTCATGGCAGCCCTAAATTGAACCTATCATGGGGTTTTCTTGCCAAGATTTGTTCAGAGGTGATTTGCCATCCTTTGAGACTGACGCCATTTCCGCACTACACTCTTATATCGCGATTATTCCACTTTCAACATCCTAAGGAATCCGGACAGCCCCTCCCTAAACTGCAAACCCCAGGATTCCATAGGATGTTGAAAGTGGAATAATCACGCTATAAGAGTGTAGTGCAGAAAATGTCTGAGAAAATAGTGACTTGCCCAAGGTCTCCCAGAGGGTTCCCATGGCTGAGTGGGAATTCAAACTCTAGTCTCCAGAGTTGTACTCCAGCACTCGAACCACCATACCATGCAGGCTCTCAAAGACCCTTTGCCCCTGCATAATCAGTCCTCAAAAGCCTGTGGAAACAAAAAAGTTTTTAGCTGCCTATGGAAGGATAACAAAGGAGGTGCCAGTCTAGCCTCTCTGGGAAGGAAATTCCAGAGCCTAGGAGCAGCCACCAAGAAGGTCCTATCCCATGTTCCCACCACATGTACCTGTGATGGTGGTGTTACATAGAGAAGGGTCTCCCCAGAAGATTTCAAAACATGGCCAGGTTCATATGTGGCCTGTCAAGATAGCTTTGACCTAAGCCGTAGTCATCCATGAAGTGGGGGAATAATGCTTGAACTTTTCTCCCCCCCCCCATACTGATCGAGTTGCTTGGAGCATTAGCATGCCACTGCTCTCTTCCTTGGAGGCAAGTGAAGCTGCCATGATAGCAGTACTTGAGATTAGTCAGGCACACAGAGAGAAGAGCTCAGGCATTACTCACTGGATTATCAACACAGACAAGGGCTTTTCTGCAGTAAGTATGGTGTGATGAGGAGTATCTCCAGACCAGGCCAGAGATGTTTCTGTAAACAGAGCATATGATCTCACCCCCGTTTCTAGAGAAATTAAAGAGTGGGTTTTGCAGAAACCAAAGGATATTTCACAGATGGCATACACTTGCATTGTTAAATCTCTGTATGTACAGCTAAGTTAAAACAGTAATTTAAATTAACAATACTGCAGCAATGTGAACAACAACATCATTTTTGGCCTCCTCAGTTTAACTCTCTCTTTATTTGTGTTTCTTGTTCTGCAGGACCATCTGTTTTGCTAAGCGTCTCATTACCTTTAATTATCTTTCCATTTTTCTTGTAAGTCTAATTTTCCTCTGTCTATTAAATTGCTAGAGAAACCATGCAAACAAATTAGATCTGACCCATATATCGTAATGAAGCAAGGGCTTTAATTACCATGATTCCGAGTTAGTCAGTATAATATTATTCCAACATTATGGACACATCTGAGACAGTGGGAACAACTTGGAGATTATTCTACTCATATGGCTGATAACAGGACTCACAATGCTTGCACTTATTTTTTGAAAATAGGTCATTTCGTAGTATAGATGCAAAAAAATCTCCCATCTGTGAGCTCTTGGACTGATCAGTAGCTTTATGCCTAGGCAATGGTTTCATTTTCATTAACCCCAATTTACACTTTTTATTACGCTAATATTTTTTATAAACTAGTCTTTGAGATGCTGTATAATTGGCTCTGTCATGCTGCCATGCATCAGGCAACATAAGCATGACGAAAAGAAATAAAGGCATGGGTGCCTGCAACATGTAGAGTCTTTCATATACCTACTAATTTTTGCAATGTTTCATTTGTTTAATCTGTGTGTGTGTGTGTGTGCAGGTGATTTCAGGTTGCCTCTCGACGTATGGCAACTATCTGAATTTCATACTGTTTTCTTAGGTAAGGAATGCTCAGAGATGGCTTTGCCAGTCCCTTACTCTGAAATACAGCCTATAGCACTTGGTATTCCTTGGTGATCCCCCATCTAAATACTAACCAGGACTGACTTTGCTTAGCTTCTAAGATCAGACAGACTCTGGTGTCTTTAGGGTATTTTACCCAGATATTTATACTCCAATGCTAAGCAAGGCCGAAACCATTATGAAGTAGTTCATAATCTGACTTGTAGCAACTGCTAGATGATCGTGTTTAGTTTAAAAGCCTCGCCTGCTGATTTCTGCAAATTAAATTTCTGGGAAAAGCACTGAAGACCACACTGTTCTCCTGACTGGCTGGTAACCTCGACTGATGAATCATCAGGCCCTCCCAGGCTCTTTGTTTCACATATGAAGTGAACCTAAATGATGCACTCCTTTCAATATGTTTAATAAAACCTGCTGGCCAAGTAGGATTCAGTGCGTAATGAAATGAGCATTACACCTGGAAAGGATTCCAGTCCTGAAGTCAGTTCACAGTGCTGCACGACTGATTTAATGCCACTTAGGCACAGCAGATAATAGCAGAAGGTGTTCTGCTGTGAGCCAGCTTGCCATGCATGGCATA
Organism: Ctenosaura bakeri; assembly: GCA_948474755.1. Classification (NCBI taxonomy): domain Eukaryota; kingdom Metazoa; phylum Chordata; class Lepidosauria; order Squamata; family Iguanidae; genus Ctenosaura; species Ctenosaura bakeri. Next base: position 60,538 of record CAOLHI010003508.1, on the reverse strand, counting down.
AAATACTTTCATGTCAGGGAAAAAGAGTAGCAGTGCGCATCCAAGCAGAAAAGCCCATGGCCCAAAATGACATTGGGAAGAATTTCTGATTGCAAAACTAAACATACGTTTGTGGTCATAGAGGGTGACTGGGGCCACTTATTGCCTTGACATAGCACGCCATATGCAAAACGCAAAGTAAGTAAATAAATTTAAAAAGCACATGCAGAAGATTGGCTCTGTGAACATCAAATGTTGAACAAGGGGTGTGAAATGTCTGCAATATGTTCAGTGAGCTGTAGTGTGATTGAATAAATGACTGAAGGATGGTACAGCTCTGTAGTGTATATTCTATGCACGTACATGGAACAGGCATAAACAGTGGAGGAGGAGAGCAAATGTACATTAATGAGCACCTGTTTTCTTCCCATACAACATCTATGTTAGTAGTTTGCATTTATCACATGTATATCTCACTGCCCTTCCATCATAGAACTTGGTGCATTGGACCTAGGATTCTTAGGTGGTCTCTCATTCAAATAAGCAGTGACCAGACCTAGACCAGTGGATATGGTTGGGGTTCAGCGGGATAACCTCTCAGAACCTCTCTGCTTCTGATTACTTCTGATTACAAAGAGGACCTCATTTCCAAATGTAGTCCTGTAGTTCTGTAGGCTTATTATGTTATGTCAGGCATTTTCTCATTCAAATATACCCTCCAAGAGGAGGCATATCAGCTCAAGCCCAGCCCAGCCCCTCCACTGACATTCTTCTGATGTGAACAGCTATTGTTGGAAAAGGGAAACCTCCTCTATGATGAGTCTTGATTCTAAGGTAAGTTGGGCAGCAGTTCTCAAACTTTGTCCTTATTGGGAAATATGAGAGATTGTAGTTGATCTCTGAAGCACAGCATTTGATGTGCTGAGCAGAAGTTAAAAGCTCACCAGCTCACTCCACCCCACACATAAAATCTCACAGAGAAATAAAACAAACCTTATTCTTCTTCATAAGGTATATAAAGGAGTTTTACTCACAAATACTTGCGCATAATCAACATGTTCATCTTCTTGAAGAAAGTATGGAAAAGAAAGAATGCTATATGGTACCCCATATCCTGGAAGCAGAGGAAATCAGGGCTTTTCTGGCCATAGCACATAGGGGGCAACAACCAGAATCACTCTTAAATATACCACATGCTTTGAGGCAGTGGGAGCACAAAGCTACAAGATGTCTGTGGAAAATAAGACAGTGTGCCCTTTGGATTGGGAAGCAGAATCTTCTTGGTAGTAGCCCTCTGACTTTTTAATTGCTTTTTATCTTTTTAATCACATGTTGTTGTTTTTGTGAACACTGTGAATGTATTCACACAAACATGTTGTGAATGTAATATTGTGAATACTTTAATTCCACTTTAACGTATGATTTTAGCCATTCTTTTTTAATTGTAAGCTGCCTTGAGTCCCAATTTTGGGAGAAAAGTGGGTTATAAATAAATATACTACTACTACTATTACTACTGCTACTGTTATCAATGATAATGATAATGATGGTGTAAAGAAAAAAAATTAGAATAAATTCTGGGTTGTGGAAGTTGAAGTCCAAATTATTTGAAGATCCAAACACTGAGAACTACTGATATAGTTGCCTGAAGCAACACCTCTTAAAGACTCAAGAACCAAAAACTGATCATTCGTAACATTCTGCTGATATGTTTCAGTGGAAATGTCTCCGGAAGGCATAGAAGAGAAAGGCATTCCCACCTTTCTGTTCACCAGGGAAGTACCTTTTCAGTTTTCGGCCAGTCTGTGCTTAAGAGGCAGAGGAGACTTTTTTTTCTCCAAAGGACATTCCATAAGACTGTGGTTTTCTAGATCAGAAGTAAGAATTATGCTACCCACCAGAGGCTGTTGAACTGTAACTCCCACCATTCTTCGCTACTGATTAGGCTGGCTAGGGTTTCTGGAAGGCCTGCCCTAGGTTGATGCAGGGGATAGGAATCTACTAGGGCCTTAATGCCACATATATGTGTAAATAAAGCTTAGATAATAGAAATGACATAAAATTCCTAGTGAGCTGCACCTAAGGAAATGTTTTAATCATTAATTTTGTTTGATTGATATACTTTGTATCTCACATGGCCCTTTTCGCAGCGCCGGCGCTCGCGTGACGGAGGAGGGCGGCTCGCGCAAGAAGCCTTCTCCGGGAGGCTGCCGCTTCCCCCTCCTTCCTTCCACAGGCGAAGGAACGAGCGGGGAAGCGGCAGCCTCCCGGAGGCGGTGGCGGCTCGCACGTCCGTCCATCCCCCCTGCGCGCACGAGAAAGGCACTTGTCCCGTCCATCCCCCCCCGAGCGCGCGAGAAAGGCGCTTGTCGCGTCTGCCCCCCCGTGCGCGCACGCAAAGCAGGATGGGTCGCGTCCGTCACGCTAGCGCCCCATCCCGTCCCTTCCTTCCGCAGGGGCGGAGGGAAGGAAGCGCGACCCGGCCGGCTCCCCGACGCTCCGTACAAGAGGTAAGTGCGCGCAGGCGCCGGGAGCATTGCGCGAGCGCGGGTGATTTTCGCTTCGAAGCGAAAATCAAAAAACCCGCGCTCGCGCCGCTTCAGCCCCTTGAGCTCGGCGGAAGTGGGAGTGCGTTGTGCGGAGCGATGCTCCCACTCCCGCGAGGCTCACGGGGCTGTCGCGCGAGAAAACGCCCGTGTGAAAAGGGCCATAGACTCATATGTATACCATGGTATCCCATTCAGTTTTCTCAAAGGTAGGGTACATGTAAAAAAAAGATGGGCCAATTCAAAGTCATTTGGAGTTTTAAAGGATGAATTAGCCTTGAATTAGGTTTCAGTAAAGCCAACCTAGTTCTTGGCAAGGCATGTTGGGAGTAACTATATAAGAATGTGAGGGCCATATGGTTCCCATCCTTGACCAATAAGGTTCAGGCCAAAGATTGACATCCCTGTGAAGAAGCAAGTTCCAGTTGCTAGTGGTTCAAAACCCAGCTGCATATGCAATACTTTTCTCTGAGCCAAAAGCAGGCAGCATATATAACGCTGGAGTTTTTTAAAGCTTCACTGAAAGCTAATTCAAGGCTAATTCATCCTTTAAAACTCCAAGTGACATGAAATTGGTCCATCTTTTTTTTTTTTTTTTTTACATTTACCCTATCTTTGAGAAAATTGAATGGGATACTGTGGTTAACATATGACACTGATAAATGTCCGTGCAAAAAATAGGCCCCATTCTGTGGGATTTACTGGCAGGTTAGTGCATACAGGACTGCAGTCTTAAGCTGTTTCATCCACAAATAAAAGCCCTGTTCAGGTAATATTTAAGCTATTGGCTTCAACATGCAAATGGTGACAGGATTATAGCAAGTAATTTGAATCTCTGATGTCATGTGGGTCAGAGATCTCGGTCCCTAAGTGTCTGCACATCTAACAATATTCTTTATGGAGCAGAGTTGGAAGAGGGGAGAACCTTAATGAGTCCAGTGATGTGTAGAGGTTTCTGCATAAACAGGAATCCTGATAGTGGAGAGGTCCTTCCTGATGCAGAAGCCTTCATGCACATATCTGTCTGCATGAAGATGTTCACACTGAGGTTGTTCAAGCCATATTATGTGGATGCCTGGATGTAGAAGTATTTGGCACACAGTGTCAGCAGGTGAAGGTGCTTAGCATGGTCCCATTCTCACCTTCTGTGATAAGGTAAAGAGTTTAAATAAATAACCTTAGATCTGCTAGCGTTGCTGGACTTCAACTCCCTGAATCTCTAGGCAGGATGGCCAGTGATCAGGAACTCTGGAAGCTGTAATCCAACAGCAACTGTTGACTCAAGTTTGGAAGTCACTGGCTTAGAAAACACTTGATAGGGTTCTTGTGTAATTTAAAAGAGGATTGATGATAAAATTAAAAATAGCTCAATGGAGAGAAAACAGGCTTTCCATGTGGAGTGTTCCAAGTGTTGGCATCTGCTATTAAACTGCATCAGGTAACAAGTAATGTAAAAGTCCTATTCTGTAGATCTTGGAGGGGTACTGCTGACAGGGGTGACGATTTAAGGCAGCTTTGGTCCAAGTAGGTAAGACAGGGTTGGGTAGGCAAATTGTTTCTAAGGCAGTCTCCCACTCCTAATTTTGACTGTCTGGTATGAAAGGGGACAACACATGACCCATGTGTATGACATACTGTAGACTCCATCTGATTTGACACAGACACCTTCCAGAGGCACAAAAAGCTCCACACAAGGAAAAATGTGGTCCTGAGTCTCCTTTAAAACAAGTTGGTATTGACAGATTTCAGTGCAGGCAGAAGCCACTCCCCTTCTTGGCTATATGATGACTCAGGATAAAGAGCAATAAAAGACAAATAATAACATTTCAACAGCATTAGCAACAGAAAATAGCTTTTTTTCAAACCTGTGACACCTAAAATTATCACCATGTTTTTCCTGTATAATTTTTAATAACTATGCAGATGAAGAAGACAGTGGAGCTTTGAAAGTTTGCATAATGCATTTTATGCTATGGAGTTGGACCAATAAAGCTATCGCTGCTTGCAGATTTGGGATTTTGTTGTATTTTGCCACACAGACAACATGGCTACCCCACAATACATGTATATTTTCTTTAAACCATGGTTCTCCCCTCCCCTCCCCAAAAAAGATACATCTTTTTTTACTCAAAAATAAGGTTTTACAGAACTAGAAGTAGATTTCCAGGGAACAGTGTATACTCCAGATCCCCCTTCAGAGGAAAACTTGCCTACTCTTGATTGATGGTTTTATTTGATCAACCTGCTTACTTTCTTACCTGTGGAGCACTGTAACTAGAGAACTGGCTCTATATAATGCTCATTTACTTGTCTGTACAATTTATCAAAGCTTGAAAATGTTTCTGAATAGTCATAATTGGAAGTTTGAAACATGGGTACCCATGACAACCACTGCACTTTGCCTTTTGTGCCATTATATATTCCTAGATATGTTGTTAAGATTCAGGCTTTAGTTCAGTAATTCCCAAACTGAGTGCCCACGAGGGCACACTACAGCACCATACAACACTGTGTGAGAATGCTATTGAGAGAAGGAGGCACAGAAAACAAATAAATATGTTAAAATTATGGCATGCTACAGTGAACTCAAAATTCTTGTTTGCCTGCTTCTATGGTCTAGCATTGCCTCATTCCAGTAACCTATGCTAGTCTGAGTCATTTTGCAGCATGTATTTGTTTTGGGGATGATTTAATAGTCCCAATCATCACCAGTGCAAAGGTACCACTGAGCTGCCCACCTTCAGAAGAGACTGCCTATTGTCCCTGCATGAAGCATTGCTCTAGGCTTGCTTCTTTTCAACCAAGGAGCCAGTCCAGATTGGAGATTCAAGTGGGACGACAGACATTCAGTACCCCAGTGATAGAGCCCAAGCTTTGCCTACAGAAAGTTCCACATTCAGGAGGAGTAGGAAAAACTCTCTCAAACTGCAAGGGGCTGCTGGAAGTTCCTGAAGAACAGAGCTAGAGAACCTTTTGGCTCTTCAGATATTTTCTACTTCAACTCCAAGAAGCCATGACCAGTGAGTGACAAGTGACTGTGAGAGTTCCAGAGCCCTGCCGCAAAGCGACCGGGCACACTAGATGGTCCTGTGATCTGACTTGGTATCAGGCAGCTCCCTGCGTGACTTAGAAAAGACAATTCTTCCTTCATATTAAACATACTGTGCAATGTCTGTTATTACTACTTTCTTCCAAAAATAATAATTAAAGAAAAAAGACTGTGTAGGGAGTAAGAAGTCTGATATGTTCAGCTTGGAGAAGAGCAATGAGAGGTGACATGATAGCTGTCTTTAAATACCTGAAGGGATGTCATGTAAAAGATGGAGCAAGTTTGTTTTCAGCTGCACCAGAGACTAGAACATGAACCAATGGTTTCAGATCACAAGAAAAGAGATTCCGCATAAACATTATGAAAAATATCTTTACAGTAAGAACTGTTTGACAGTGGAATAGACTGCCTTGGGGAGTCATAGACTCTTCTTTTTTGGAGGTCTTTAAGCAGAAGTTGGATGGGCATCTTTCAGGAGTTTGTTAGTTTTGTATTCCTGCATGGAAGAGAATTGGACTGGATGGCTCTTGTGGCTCCTTCCAGTTCTAAGACTCTATGATTCTATGAGTGGTCTGCCAATCTGAGTGGTAAAAGGATGCAGACCAAAGGTACCTAGACCTTTCCCCTCCAATTCTCCCCTCCCCTGCCACAAATCTCCTGTTCCAAACTATTTTCTCACTTTATGAGAACAGAAATGAGGGCTGGAATCTTGTTGTTGTCTTACATGTGTAAGTTCCTCCATGGCAGCAGTGGGGAAGGTTAGCCCCAGATCCTAATTTTGCAATCCTTTATATCCCCACCAGTCTTTCAACAATTCCCCACTCCATTTTTTTTAAAAAAAGTCACTACACAGAAAGCCCTCCAAGCATATGAAAACACTCCTACTTCATCCCCTACACCCCACTGAGAACCTTCCACTATCCCTGAATGTCTCTGTTTTCATGGCAATCTCTTAAAATGGTGAAAGTGAATGACTTCTAATCACCATTTTGAGAATGACTGCAGAGGAAAATGAGTCTTCAGGAGCGTGTGTGTACAGCATGGCTTGTGGGAGTGGTGGTTCTGTGGGAGAATTGGGTCCTGAGCCCCACACCGCTGTCCATCCTTTGCCCTTTGGAGATGCAAAATTGGTTCTGGTTGCCATTTTGATAAGGACTGCAGAGGAAACAGAGCTATTTGAGCTTCCTGTAGGGGTGGGTGCAGCATGTGAAGAAACTGGCCCCATGCAGTTGCCCACAGAATTTCACAGAAGGGGTAAGACAATGTTGCTTTCCATTTGTAACCCCCATGTGGTTTCCCCATTTTTTTTCCTTTCCACAAAAATCCATGAAGTAGAAAAAATGGGCTAATCATGCAAATTCTTTCAAGTGGCAGCACTTTGTTGTCGTGTAATTCAAGTAATTCCACCTTATGGCAGCCCTAAGGTTGTTTCCACCTTAAGGCAACCCTATCATGGGGTTTTCTTGGCAATATTTGTTCAGGGAGATTGGCATTGCTTTCTCTGAGGCCAAGAAAGTGTGACTTGCTCAAGGTCACCAAGTGGGTGTTCTTGGCTGAGGGGAATTTGAACTCTGGATTCTCAGAGTTCTAGTCCAACACTCAAACCACTGTCACACTAGCTCTTCTGGAAAAACTGGGTACCTGGAATATCTGAAAGCACTCCCATTTTTGCCCCCTTGTAATGCTTAGCAATGATACCAATAGAGAAACTAGAAGGTTCACCAATGTCAAGTAATATTCCTTTGGCCTTTGTTACTTAGTGGTTGTTTGAGCCATATTCATGTGCATATTTATTTATAGTTAGACCTGGTCCACAGCAAGATGCTCTTCCCTTCTCCATCTCAACAAGTAAGAATGTTGTGAGTTTTACTTCAACACTGTTCAAAAACACACAGTTCATTCTCCATGGCAACCATCCAGTTGCCAGATGCAGGTATCATCCCACACACAAGTGTTTACTGGAAATATGCGTTGAGCAGATTTACTCTGGGTAGCCAAGAGAGCACCAGCAAGGACACTTCTGTGATCTTCCTTTGTTTCTCAGCTCACATATCGTCCTTGGGCTGATTTTGAAGCAATGCACTGTGAAAAGGATAAACAGAGGATACAACTGCCGTCAGGGGCTCTCTCTGTGTGAGGGACTTGGATGAGGCTGGCATCTAGCCCGGTAAGCAGTTCTATGATAGAGATCAGATATGTTGCATGTAGAAGGTCTCAAGTTAAATCCCCAGAATTTCAAATGAAAGGAAAAAGGATCAGATTGCAGATGATGGGAAAGATTTCTCTTGACTGAGACCACAGAGAACATCTGCCAGAGCATAATGAGTCAGATTTGCTGTTGTCAGCTCCCCTTTCTACTTTCTTATCACAGAGAGCAGACTTCGGAGGCCAGGATTACACTATACTGAATTCTGATCTGAACAAATCATAATTTACATGCACAACAAGTGCATTTCCAAGATAGGAAATGTAGTTAGCAAAGGCCAAGGCACACTTAATTTTGCCATCCTCTTCCATACACACATGTGCAAGATTTGAGTGTGAATGCAGGAAGAACACATGCTAGATTGCTTTTTTTGCCACTTCAGTCAGGAAGTTAAGAAAGAACATATTTGATCCGAATGGAAAGCATTGCCTGTACCCAGAAAACTAGAGTGTCAAGAAAGGCCTTATCACTGATATCATTGCTTTATATCTGCATATAGAAAGCAATTATATCAGTGAGAATGCTAAATTAAGGCCCTTCTTATGTGAGTTCAATAGCCGTTTGCAGCTTAAAGTGGTAGGCAAAGGAATGACTGATCCTTTGGATCAATTTTACCTCATTGAACCAGCTCATACATGGAGTTAAATTCATATTAATTTAAATATAACAAAGCTAATCCAAATATGATATAACAGATGCCTTGAAAACAGGAGGTCAAAATATGTGAAGTTGGATTCATTTTTCCACGGGGCTTAATTTTTTACTTTTATGTTCATCCTTTCTGGGTACAAGCAATTTTTGTTAACAGCTTTTCAGTTTCGAAATTAAATACCTATCAATATGTCTTACAAAAATGTCAGAAACTTCAAGACGTGTAACAGTTGCTGCCAAAAATAAAATGCCTCATCAAGCAAAGTGATGAGAGAATATGGCTCTGAGAAGAGATGATGCAATATTACAAGAGGAATGGTTTAATTCATTATTCTTGTAATACTCTCTGCTCACTGCAGATATTCTCCCACCCCCTGCTTTTTCCTCACAGGGTTCTAATTATTGTTTGGATTTGAATGAACAATTTAGCCTCTTCAAGACTTGTTTCTATTCTGTACAAATGTTCTCATTAAGAAGACATTTACCATGACAAGAATATAAATGAGAGGATTTGTGCAAACTAAGATTACACACACATACACACTTCAATATATATGTTGATCTATATAGATAGATAGATAGATCAAAGAGTGAAGCAAAACACACCATTTTTATTCTTTAGCACTTTTAAAGTTCAGAGCTTAATTCTTTCCCCAAGAATTAGATAGTTTAATGGCTTTTTGTAGCAAGCCTCATCAGAAATAAGGAACACGTTAGTACTCAATGAAATGTCTGTTTATATGACACACACTACCTCTTAGCGATCAAAGGACAATTTTGTTGTGAAGGAAAGACATTTAAAAAATTCAAATTAAACACTGGAATATATATTTTTTTAAAGTGTTTCACCTTTGCATGTTTTATAAAGCTATAATACAACAGCTGACAACCTGGAATGACTTTGTAATTCCAGTAGCTATAGATGTGTAAAAGATCTATTCAGCCATCTCAGGGTCTTAAACCAACTAAAATCATAGGTTATTGTGGGTTTTCCGGGCTTTGAGGCCATGTTCCATTAGTATTTTCTCCTTATGTTTCACCTACATTTGTGGCTGGTATCTTCAGAGGATCCTCTGAAGATGCCAGCACAGATACAGGGGAAATGTCAGGAGCAAATACTAATAGAAAGCCTGGAAAACCCACAACAACCTGTGGATTTCAGCCATGAAAGCCTTCTACTTTACATCAGCTAAAATCAGTTGTGATTTTGGACACAGGAACAGAGGAAACTGTCATATATACTGAATCAGACTGCTGGCCTGTTTAATCTAATGATGTCAACTCTTACTGGCAACAATGGTCCTTAAGAGTTTTGGGCAATTCTTCCTCAGCTGTATTGGAGAGCTTTGATATTCCCTTCTGGTGATCTCCCATCCAAATTACTAATTAGGCCTAACCTTACTCAGGTTCCCAAATCAGATGAGACTGGAGGTATTCCTGGCAGAACAGTGATCCTCCATTCATTTCCACTTATCATACCGGTTGCTGGGTTGAGACACGGATGAGCAGTGATATTTTTCTATAGATTGCCTGTGGAGCAGTAGAGTCCATGAGTGGTGGTCAGATTGCACGGCAGAACATAGAATGTGGTCATCCAACCATGCCCTCTCCTATATTCCATTAGAAAACCAACACATGTGATGGGGAGCTTTCCTTTTAGTAAAGGTTTTGGTTTTTTAAAGTTTGGAACTAGGCTGAAAGAATACAACACCAGGATAGGCCGTCCATGGAAGATTCCGCATGACTTCTCATGCAAGATGCCTTTATTTGATTTTTTCAGAGATATTCCCCCACCCCATCTTTCATCAAAGCTCACCTCATTGAGCAAGATTCCCTGACCTTCTGTGAAGTATTTGCAGGGGACTATGGTCTGCTATGGAGGAGCACAGCAGGTAAGTCCACCTCAGAACACTGAACTGCATGTACACAACTCTGGATAAACCCAAAGTCCACCTCCATCAGATTAGATTTGCAAATGAGGTTTCCCTATAAGTCTCTTGTGGTCCAAGCAGGAAGACTTGGCAAGTCATTGTGCTTTGGGTCTCACAGTTGGCCCAACAAATCCCATTTAGTTGCATGATCATGGTTAATGTGCAACATTAGTACACCCCAGCTAAGTGAAGGGGTTGCCAGCTTTTCCTTTATATGAGAAAATAACTTTAATAAGCATTTGTGTTGTAAGCAGAGTGCAACCTATGTAGCTGCCAAGTAGATTGCTGCTGTACAGACACTGCACCATTGTGATCTAGCAATGATAGAGAAGCTCAGATTATCTGGGGGAAAAATGTAGCCAAGGCTGGAGTTAGCATGAGAAAGCTGGTATTTGTTGTGGTGTACTCTGAATTTTCAAGGCCTTACAGCAGGGATAAAAGTCTTCATTATTTGTGTGGGAATTTACCCTTGATTTTGCCACTTATTCATGGCATTTATACAATAAAGGCAAGCTTTCCTTTGGCAACCAATCTCTTTGTCTTGGCACCATACCTTGATATTATGCCAGTTGAGAATAGCAAAGCAGCCAGCTCCCAGATATTTTTTATTTATCTTGATTCAATTTTAAAGTTCTGGCTGCTGAAAACAGGTGAATGTCAGTCTCATAATAAAGGTGTTTCTGTGTAGAACTGCCAAACAATGAGATGAAGAAGAGGAAGAGCTCCTCTCCAACTCCAAATGCTGGGCACATGGCAGACTCTACACTAGTTCTTCACAGGATATCCACATTTTTTTCCCCAGTGTTCCAGGGACAAGCACCATATTTGTGTTCATGCCCCACAACTGTTTCTTTCTTTCCTGGAAATCCACTGTGGACAGTAACCAATGTTTTAGGGACTGGCATCAGTTCAAAGACTATCACTTTGAGTAGTGCTGCTGTACACAGTTACATTTCTCATGAATGTATATGAACACAGATCATCTCCCATGTTATGCTAAAGATTGGGTTGTCATTATATCCTTTCATGTTTTGTCAGTAACCTTTAGTCCACTCTCTAGCCACTACTAAAGACAGATTTGCTGGAGGATAATTTAGCATTTCAATTACAGTAAAGGAACAAAGATAAAATAGCAGAGATCATGAGAGCATTAGTCTTGATGGCACCAGAAATGCTATATATTAATTCCTTTAATTTGTGGAATTTCATTCCCCCTAGATCTCCAGGTTCCCTGATCCTTGGGCCCTGCCTACATTAAGACAGCTTTAGACATACACTCACTACATCCTGTTTTGTATGTATACAAGGGAACCTTTGGGCATTAGAGCACATTTTATGTTATGTTGTGTGACATCCACGATTTGTGGGCATCCTGCATGGTAAGCCTGTTTTACTGTGCTTCATACTTCACCCTGTATAGATAGCATCAAGGTCCTAAAAAGGCTGGATTCTGCTCAGACGTGTCTAGATCTGGGGTGGGAATCATGAGACCATCCAGATGATGATGCACTGCAAGTCCCAGCAGACTAACTACCATAGCCAATGTTGAAGCATGGCAGGAGCTTCAGTCCAACAATGTCTGAAGGGCCACATGATTACCACCCCTAGATCATAGCAGATTCTTGATTATCACAGGAATGCATTACAAGGTCTGTTGGTCCTGGTAAGTCTGGACCTGCTGAAACTTAGTTAATACAATTTGAAATTGGTAGTGCCCCAATGCCTAGATTTACAATCAGAAGGATCAGCATCCAGTGACTTTAACTAATCATCCAAATATGTGGAAAACATCTAAAGAAGCAGTCAGAGATCTTAGGAGATCAAAATCTTCATTCTTTCAACTTGGCTGCAGAGGTGGAAGTAGAAGATTGTTTATAAACCCACAGTACTCTTAATACACACAGCTCATCCAGAAGTATAATTACACAGATCTTCCTTGTTATGTTCACCAGGATAGGATAAAACAGCAATCTATTTGCATAGGTGAATCATGAACAGATCTTTTGTGTTTTGTGCAGGTTGCTTAATTTTTTAGAAGCACAAAATTGTGTTCATAGTTGATGAATGGAACCATTCCAATCCATTAATAATGTTCAAAAATGTCTTGTACTGTTGGAGCACAATGTAACCTTGTTTTGGATCTCTAGCCCTTCTCAACCTTTACAAAAGCAAAAAGAATAAAGCATTCTTCTTCTTTTTTAAATCAAGCATACTCCATTAACAAATGATTAAAGATCATTCTATTCTTGGATATTGTAATAAATATTGAGAAATTTTAAACAATCCTAGTTTGCATGTAAACAACAGCAGACATTATATATTATTATCTGTACAAATTATTTCAAATTCTGGTTTGTTAAAAAAAGTAAACATTGCTGAAAAAAACAAAATGCTATCATTTATAGAGAAAAAGACAGTATAATATAAAACAATGACAGCTATATACTTTAAAATTATTTAAAGAATCTTTTGGTTTGCTTTAAAATGCTATTTTAGAGCTACTGAAACAAAGGATTATAGATCTACGAATCAAGGGCCTGAGCCTCAAGATGTATATACAAAAGCACATATTCTGAACCTCATCAGTATGGCGCCTTGCTTTAAGTCTTACAAATTTCAGTAAAAGTTAAGAGTCTGTGAAACTTTAAAGCTGATACCTGTGAATTTTGGCTGAATTGTGCTCATACCTTTTTCAGATATGTAACATGCTTTTTCTGGGTATCTGATATCTGCAAAACACTATGCTCAGCCAGCACAGGTCCTCTCAGTAGTCTGCATGGGAAACTGGTGCTGGGGCAGGTGGGGAATAGCAGAGTCAGTGCAGGTAGAAGAATCTATACAATTGATGAGCATACACATTTTCATTCCACATGGATCCTATTTCCCCCCACCCTCCTCTACAATATTGGTTCCTTCACTTCCTAGTTTGTAATAAAACATGGTACCATAAATATAGGAAGCTCCAACTGAGACCTGTCCCTTGACTTCCTATGTTAGCAATAAATTCATAGGATGTGACAACCTAGGCTGCACACTTTCAGATTCCATATGTTGGATTTTTGGATTGTGGTAAATATTCTAGCATAAATTGTTAGAATTAAGAGGTGAGTTCTTTGCAGACTAGATGAAGGAACACAATACTTAAACAATTAACCCTCCTTTTGGGATCATTAAGAATACAGAGTCAGTTAAGACTGCCCCCATTAACAAACAATTCGGGAGGGGTATCAGAATACATATAATCAATCAGAATACATATAATCAATTTTCAAATATTTTGATACGAACTCTCTCTTCCCTCCCAAAGAAAACAATATAAATGTAGTAAACAAATATGCTCATTAAAAAGATGATGTTGATGGGATTCACACCCCAATGATAATTAAGAAGCTTGAGATGCTGGATGAGAAACACTTTCCCAGGTGCTGCCACTGACAAGCCCTTTTCCAAGCAGTTCCTTGTATATTTTCGCCTGAATCTCTGGACTTGCTAAAAGCACTTTTATCTTATTCAGTTTGGACAAAAGTGCTGACAGCTCTCTGTGCAAAGCTTCTTTGAGTACATCAGCTTCATGGCTCTTCCCTAGAGGAAAAAAACACAGTACAATACATTTTTGCATATGATCAGTTGCTCCCTAGAATGTTATGGGACTCCAGTATCAAAACAGACATTATGTCATCTTTTGAAAAACACAATAGTTTTCCCCATATGTGTTTTTTCAAATATAAAATGTAATGTTTAGCCAAAAATATCATTTGTGTGTGTGTGCAAATGTTACTTAAAAATTAAGCATAGTGATATGACATTCATGAACAATTCCCATTCACTAACATATTGGATGACAGTACCAGTGATTAACATTAGTAGTGATGCTTCACAGCACTATCCTTTTCTTCTTCAGTGCAGGAAAAAAAAGTCTTCTTTTGAAATTCACTTCAAGTAAAGAGTTATTTAATTCTGCAAAACAGATGGATGGTACTGTTTTCAGATTTGGTTAGCCCATCCTTCTTGGCCACTTGTTTTGCATCCACGGGGCACACAGAGACCACAATAGGGACTCTTTTTTTGTCTTTTTGTAGCTGTGAACACAACAAAGCTGACACTTTACTGGTCAGATCTCTCTCTGTCCTCCCTGCTCCTGTTTCTCTATCTGGCTTTTCTTCCCAGCATTCAATAGTATGTTTATTCTCAGCAGCATGGACATCTGGATCATGAAGCTCTGCCATTGGCACTGCCCTATTCAGAAGAAATGCCTGATAACAGACAATAACCATCACAGCCCAAGTTAGTTTAGCAGAGCTGACCCGGGGAGCAGAGCCATGGATATTGGTGCTAGAACCATCCCTCCTTCGCCTTCATTTTCTGTTGCCATTCTCATTCTCCACGTTATTGCCAATGGCCGGCTCCTCAGTCTTCACTGGAGCTCCACAATCAGTCTGTCTGTTTTTGTTTTGCGTTTCTTCTAGATACTGTTGCACAGCCTTGAGGACTGCATTCTCCACCAGTCTTTTACTGAGGCTCAGCAATTCTGCGTCATCTGGCTCTGCCCCTCTTTTCTCACCTATACACCACAACAGACAAAAATCAGTCAACCGGTGCAGGGAGGGAGCGGAGAGATGGCATGCAATACAAACCTATTGGAATGGTTTCTCATCCCCACCTAGTATGGAAATACAGGCTCACGTTTACCTTAGCTCTAGCACCCCTCTGAAAGGGAGCAGGATGAGATTATTGCAAACTGATAATCAGTTCCTTGGCTATAACTTGAACAGATTCCTTTTCTTTGCCTTGGCCTCCCCTATTGCTGTTGCTGTGTTCCTTCAAGTTGTTTCCAACCTATGGAGGCCCTAAGGCAAATCTATCACGGGATTTTCTTGTCAAGATTTGATCAGAGGGGGTGCTCCTTTGCCTTTCCTTGAGGCTGAGAGAGTATGACTTGCCCAGGGTCACCCAGTGGGTTTCCATGGCCATGCAGGAATTCCAACCCTTATCTCCAGAGTTACAGTCCAACAGTCAAACCATTATAGCACACTGGCTCTCTGGCTTCTGCCCTCACTCTCCATTAATCCTGGCATTTCTTTAGGCCTGTTTGTCCTGAGATTTCCCCTGGATCCCATCCAAATGTTGCAGTAAATCTCCTGACAATCATATTAATCCAGCATATTAAACCATAAATACTGGTGTTGTGAATGATCTGGGAACAGCTGTGATACTGTGGGAGAAAAGAGGGCGGGCCCTGATCAGAAACCCAGATGGGAGCTCCATGTAAGAAGTAAGATATAATACATATTTCTTTTTAAAAGTCACAGTGCCTTATCAATCTTAAACAGCAGCAAAATCATTTACTAACCCTTCCTACTGTTCAAATAATGTATAAACTGTAATGGCAAGTTAAAATCCAATAAATACTCATTCTCCATTCATTCATTCATTCATTACACATTTATTAAGTGGTTCAAAAATAGCAGTCGATACAGCTAACAATAAAATTCAAATAAAATAGCAGTACAATTAAAATACAAAAACTACTGTTTAAAAACCTTTCCACAGCAAGCTAGCTCAAATGCTAAAGGCTTGTCCAAAAGAATCTTTGCTTCATATTATATGCCACCATACGTTTTATACTAATCAATTCATAAAGCACCTTATTAATTGCTTTAGCTGTTATTTTCCCACAGCTTATGCATTTAAAACTGAAAAACTTACCGAATAGTGAGTTATAATAAGTTATATTTTGCTACAAAATTAGCAAGAATATCTTTGTTGGTATGTTCTGAAGTTCTTTTATGGAAAAAATATTTTATGCTGTTTTCATACTGCATTTCATACTGCTAATGTATCCAAAATCTGAGTTAAACAAATCTGCGTGGTGCAGGGAAGGGCACCTGTGACCCTCCAGATACTTTTTAGATTACAACTCCCATTTCAGTGCTTATGCTGGGTAGGGCTGATACTTGTTGCAGTCTAAAACATCTTGAGGATCACAGTGGCCACCCTTGAAGAACAGAGAGGGTAATCATGCTGCTCTCCAGATGCTGGACTGCAGCTCCCAGCCTTCCTCACCATTGGCTATGCTGGCTAGATCTGGTGGGACTTGCAGTACAATATCAACTGGGAGCCACATGATTCCCATCCTTGGTTCAGAAGAACACTGCCTGCCTCTCTAAAACTGTGGAGTATCAGATAGCGGGAGGGGACTGTAATATAATATTGCAAGAAGAGATGAAACAAGAGACAGAACAAACCTTGCAAACAAGCTCAACTTTGTGCAATGTGGCTGTGACTCAAATCTGCTACTTCTTCTTTACTTACTCACAGAACACTTTGGTTCCTACTGTCATTGCAAGATAATGGGAGCCAAAGACATAATGCTGCCCTTCAATTTACAGAAGGGTCTTTAATCCGGCTGAAGAGAAGAAACATAATTTGTGCAAACCATTTCTTTATTCTAGATATCCACCCCCTTCCACTTGTTATGAGGTTCTGCAGAGACATCCAACCCTGTGTTCCTGGCTGGGGAGTGAGGTGTCACGTGGTGTCAAATCTTTATACAACCAGAAGAACTGTTAATGGAAGTCTCCATGGGATCACAGAGCCTTCAGAGAACCGAAGGACAATGCTGAATACAAGCCAATGAGTGCAATGTACAGACACTAGAGACCAGGGCTGTATTTTGGCTAATTAAGCACAGTAGCAATCTAGGAAAACTGATGTCATTACAAGAGAAAGACACGGCAGCAGAAATCTGGGAATGCCAGTGGATTTTGCCACAAGTGCTTACCCAGAGCTGCCACTTGACTGACTGAAACCACCACATGGCAAACTGCATACAAAATAAAGTCATTAATTGTAAACAGATGTTGTAATGTGTGAACAAGACAATAAAAAATAGGGCTTTTCCATTAATAAGTTTGCTTCAAAAGAATATTTGAATTTTTAGAAATAAAAATACAGTCTAGGATGGTGAAGAATTTATGACAGTTGTTGGTGAATTTAGGACACTTAAAAAAATGCTGTGGCAGTGTCAAATAAGATAGCTTCTAGCAGGCCTAAATATCTAGGAGTTTGGTTTCACATACAGTTCCAACATCCTGCTTTGTTGTTGTTGTTAAACAGAACACACAAATATTTACTATTCATTAAGGTGTTTTTTCCCACACAAATATATATTTGGAGAGACGCATATGACCTTTTTTCTTTCCAGAATAATTGTTCAAGTGTATTCTTCTGTTCAAGTCTGTTCATTTTGCTTTTCAGCAAGGTGTGCAATGCTTACTGGAAAACAATTATTAATAACTGATCTGTCCACTTCTGAGAGACAACCAGTTCTAAAACTTTGTTCACTAAATAAGCACGACATGCCAGGGAGATGTTTACAATGACTTTCATCATCTCCTGGGCTCTGAGCAATGCCTACCTCTGGGATGACTGAAGTGGTCACTTTGGGCAGGCTATTTGAGATGGTCTTTAAAAACAGCAGCACATTTTTATCTTGATCACTGCTGTTTGTGTACTACCAAGAAAACTGAAAGATTTTCTGCCTTAGGCACCAAAAGAAATTATTTTCAAAATGATCCTTATCACAAACACACACACACACATACACACAGTAAATATAACGGAAAGGGCAACACAGTTAGGCAGGCTGAATAGTGAGAGATCCAGGTCAGACAAAAGGAAGCACTTTTTCACATAGCCCTTAGTTAATCTGTGGAATTTGCTACTAAAACATGCAGTGATAGCCACTTATTTGAATGGCCTTAAGGGGAATTAGATAAATGAATAGAGAGTAAGGGTATCAGTGGCTACTATTCATAATATCATATATTACCTCCAGCATCTGAAACAATATGTCTCTGTAGGCCAGCAGGATGGTGCTACTGCATTTATACCCTGCTTGCAATCTTCCCATAGACATCTGGCTGGGCATGGTGAGAACAGTGTTGAATCAGACAGGGTTTGGGTCTGATCTGGTAGGGTTCTTCCTTTGGTTTTAACTTTGGTACTATGCATTTGCATTTGGGTTGAAAGGCACTGTTTGTCATTCCACCTTCACCTCAGTCAGCAAAGTGTCTGGGGCCAAGTCTCCAGGCTCTTTGTGCCCTTGTATGTGAAGCCACATGAGGCTCCCTGATTACAACAGAATGATGCGCGTGGCACATGCATGATACAATGGATTTGGAGACTTACAAATTTAGATTGCATTCTCTCAACATTTTGACCAAGAGCACTGCTGCTGAAATACTGCTACAATGACTCATCTTGAAGCTGTAAGCTCTATTATGCACGTCTGTGAAGCATACATCTTTTAAAAGTCAGCTTAATTTTCTATTATCCTCTCCTCCCTGTTTTTTACCTCAGGAGTATGTCTGTGCTGGCCAATTTCATGCTATTTGTGCTAGCATATAGTGGGAGTAGCTTGTGCACTCTAATACAGTATCCTGGCACTTCCAGCTTTTGTGGCTGTGAAATTAGTACATCGTAAACAGGTACTAAATAGATCACATGTTCTCCTAGTACGAGAAGGGTTTTTTTCTTTTTTTTGCATTCCCCCACCTCCAACTCCATTCAGTCAAGACATTGCTCTGCTATACCTTGCCACTTTAATTATAATTCATTTTTAAAAAATGCTATGCACATAAATTTAAAAATTATTCCTCACCCCAACTGTTGGGGCATTTTGTTATCCATGAAAGTGATCTTTCCAAATACTAATTGATCAACTACTGGGGGTAAGGAATTTGTTCATAATGACATTTGCTACTGAAATTTATGATGAAATTTAAATACAATGAAAAAAAAGATAATTGGAAAAGTAGGCTAATATTTTATGTCTTTTTCATTAACAAGCCAAGCTCTACTACTTCCCCTGGTCTTATGGACTTCAAGCACTTGCTCAATCTAAAAGTTCCCTCTACATCTAGGAAGGCTGCTCACCTGAAGTCATCAATAAATGAGCAACTGATGGAACAGTGGGAAAAGATCTGCTCAAAAAGTTTGAAATTTATATTATGTTACAGTTTTACAGAGTTTTTTTTTTTATAAAATGATGTATTATTGGTATATGACCCTAGAGAAATTGGCTAGATTATATAAAGATGTTTCAAATGTATGTTGGAAATGTGATCAGCAAGAAGGGAGATTTTATCATATGTGGTGGACATGTGAAATAGCTAAAAAAATTCTGGGTCCAAGTACATACTTCCGTTCAGAGGATTTTACAGGTGAATATTCAACTAAAACCAAATCTTTTTTTCCTCCTCAAGACTTATGAATGAAGAATTGGAAACGAAACATGGAAGACTATTACAATATATGACTACAGCAGCATGGTTGTTATATGTACAAAGAAGGGAGACTTCAACATTATACTGCCAATGGAGGACTGAATGACAAATTGAATGACTTAGCAGAAATGAATAAATTACCTGCTTTGATTAGAGAAAATCATTAGTGACTTTTTAAAAGTTTTGAGAACTCTGATTGACTTTTTGCCAAAAAAAGCAGCGGAGGGGATGAAGTGATAACATTGAGTTTAGGAATCAGTAGGACTGGCTTATTAGAAGTGTAATGAATAATGTTTAAAGTGGGAGGTAAGATTACAATACTTATGTTTACAATTACTGAGAAGAAGTCAGTTTTCCATTTTCATATAGTCCCCTTTACATTTCATCTGTTTTATCTGGAGCACTAAGCTGGAGGACTTAGAGATTCCTAAGAGGAATCTCTAAGTCTTCCTGCTTAGTCCACCAGATTGCTAGGCACTGCTTGGTCCTTCAGCATGCCTCTATGACCCACCTCTGCCACAAGTGGATCACAGAATCCTAGAGAATCCTAGAGAAGTGTTTTCTGGTTTTTTAAAAAAAGTGTTCACAATTTTTATTTTTATTTGCAGTTTTTCCACTTTCACTGGGGTCCTGCATCCCTAACCCCGACAAAAGTGGAGGAATGACTGTACATTTAATGTATTTAGAAAAATTCTTAATATGAATAATATAAAAACGAATAACTGGGCAATGGTAAAATGATGTTCTGGGTTCCAGAGCGATGTTCTCAGTGGAATCACAACACTCCCTAAAACCTTGCTTTGGAGAAGAAGGAAACTGTCTGGAACAGGTTGGATTTTCTTGATGCTGTGCTTGTTGTTGTTTTGGGGCCCTGAAGGGCTCCATAAGGGAGAAAGACAGTCCTGATGCTTCTGTGTGAATAGCACTGAATGTATCCCATATCACCAAATTTCCTTCTTGTTTAAGCTCATGCTTTTCATCAATATGGCTTAAATTTGCATCCAGACATAAGAAACAGACATAACAAAATTTCACATGCAGGGAATCAAGTGAAACATGATGAACTAGAGGAATGACATTGTGATTGGTGCTTATCTTGCTCTTTATTTAAACAAAACAAACAGCCCCATTGATAGAAGAGAGATGTTTACGTTTGCAAACACATCCTGAATAAGTGGTCATGTGTACCAAACAAATGGTCATAGAATCTGGACTATTCATAGTTTTCTGCATCAGCAGATGATACGAGTGGTCTGAAACTTAAGCAATGAGGACAAGACGCTTTTGAGAGTGGCTGACCAGAATGAGATCTTTCCTTTCAACAGCTAAGAACAGAACATTTTATGAGAGAGACTGCCCTATTTTACAGAAAAGCTGTACTAAAATGAAGAGTAATCACATGCCACTAAAATAAATAAAACAACCCAACAATATCTATGTAGCAAAACTAGGGCATACTTTATTTCTGCAACTTATTTTAGGTTTCTGGAAATTCCTCACTTTCAGATAACTCGTTCCAACTGCATGGAAAGTAGAAATGTAACCTTGAAAAGCAATTCATCAGAGTGGGATGTGGTTAAGCAGAAATGTCCATGTAAGAGAGTCAGAGTGAGGGGAGAGAAAATCAGAGTTTGGAAAGTTACTTTCAAATTAATTGGTTAGAATTAGAGTTCCAAAGTGGGAAAGGCAGTTAGTTATAACCCAAGCTACAATTTAAAAACCTGTTACATTTTCCACATTTCTCTAATGTAAACGAATTGTTGCTTTTATTTACTAAATGTGATGAGCTATTGGCCTGTGATACCAAATGCACTCTCCTTTCATCAGCTTTGTTTTGCCTCAACCATCCACAAAATGGCACAAGCCAGCAAAAGCCAGCACCTGAACCAAGTGATATTCCTCCTTCACTGTTTAATCATGCCACACCTGTTGATTCAAAAGCAACTGAAAATTACAGTGATGTCACCATTTTTTTAAAGTATCACAATTTCAAAAACAACTTTGCCTAAAGAAACATTTGTTTCAAAAGCTAGGACTGGGATTTTTTGCATTTTGGATTGACCTAATGAAGGCATTACCACAATATGGACAGTTGCAACGTAATCTAATTATGTATTTCTTATTAAAAAGGAATTAATTATAAATATCTACCTCTGGTGTCTGTGCATTTTCACATATGCAAGTGCAGTTCAGATCAGCCACAAATCCCCCTAAACACTGCATTACAGAAGCCTTGTTAGAAAAGCCAAATGAAAGCATAATCTCCAAAGTGATAGCACTGGAAAGTCTCTTTTAAGATAACGTCTTTATTATTAACATTATCATTTGGCTTCACAGGACATAACATGAAAACAAATGTTGCTTTGCACACTCTGTAAAAAGGGTACCGTAACTGAAATGTGCTGTTTTAAGCCCAAATAATTAGTAATGCAAGCTTTTGTAACACAAATCCTGGCTTCTCACACAGTGGATTAAGAAACCCCAGGAAACATCTGGTGCCTATTTGCATTCAGCTGGGCCCAAGAAATGTTGCTCTTCCTGAAGAGCAGGGCTAGGATGAAATCTGCTAGCTACTCTATACCCATGCTACAGCCAATAATCAAATGAATAAAGTGTGAAAATAAAAATGGCATGGTTTACTGTACTGTACCAGGCTTCTAAAGAAAATACCATGGTCTAAATCCAATTCTGTGCGTGCATCTGACCGCTAGCATGACAGGACTTTCTTTCTCTTTCTTCCCACTGCAACCTTTGGTGCCACATGAAAAGTGGAAGGTTTTCTGCTTTTGAGAGCTGCCTCAGTTATCATCACTGATCTCCATAATACTTTAACAATTTGGATATAACGTATTTTCCGGTGTATAAGACGACTGGGCGTGTAAGACGACCCCCAACTTTTCCAGTTAAAATATAGAGTTTGGGATATACTCGCTGTATAAGACTACCCCTCTTACCGGCGATTGGCTGGTTGTTGTATACAAAGCCTGCCTGGATTGGTCAGCTCTCCCTGCCTGCCCAGCCCTCCCTGTCTCCAAGACTATCAGAGTGGTAGCGCAAACACGCCTCTTTCACCCGCCTGGCCTGCCCTTGTATCCTATTACCGTACCTCTTTCTCTGCCTCTCAGATCTCGCACATGCACGCCTGCGCCGCTCAGGAGCGAGATCTGAGAGGCAGAGAAGGAGGTACAGTAATAGGATACAAGGGCGGGCCTGACGGGTGAAAGAGGCGGTTTTTCTGGGCACAGCACCTCTCTATCTCTTTTTTCCATACCCCGGACATCCCAGACGCCTGCAGCTTGCTCCGCCCTTCACTTACACCTTCCCGGTGAGGTGCCCTCTCACCTTGTCATCGGGACCGTGTTAAGTCACTTCTTTCCACAAATCCTGGTGAGTGGATTTTCTTCTACTGTACTTGTACAGCGCCGCCCTTGCTGCTTTCATACAGTCGCCGCATACGGCGGGGATGCGGCTGTGGCCGTTTTTGAGCTCCCCCCACCGTAGGCGGCGACCGCAGATTCTCCAGTCCGGCTCGGAAGTTTCAGCACCCACCCTATAAGACGACACCCGGCATATAAGATGACCCCCGACTTTTGAGAAGATTTTCCTGGGTTAAAAAGTTGTCTTATATGCCGGAAAATACGGTAATTACCCTTTTTGTTAATATTAAAGTATTTGGGGGGTTTAGTAATAGAGTTTCTGGGACCTCAGCAGTCACCTCAACCCAGCCTCTGCACTGGTGGTACAAATATCTTCAGTGCAACAAAGGACTTCAATGGCTTATCCTTGTGTATTTCACATACTGCATATTTTGTTATTAAAGATGTCTAGGAAGAAGACACTAAGAGAACAATAACTGCTATTACTACTATCGTTATTGCTGTTGCTACTATTTACTATGAATAATAATAATAATAATAATAATAATAATAATAGTTATTATTTTCTTTTTCTTCTGTCTAGATTCCACAGAACAGACCCAGCAGATCTTGTAAGTGGTCAAATCACTGCCTCTTTCCATTCTCAGATACACTCAGATGATCAGTGATTAACGTATGGTGCTCGTGTAACACAACATATTTTTGTTGTATTACACGAGCACAGTATTTTTATAAGGGTGATAGAATTTATATAAATAATGTATGAATATAGCTCAGCAACCATCCAAGTCAGACCAAGGAAACTCAAGAGAAATCTTGATTTATTTACTATATTTTGTATTTTAGAGGGGAAAAATGTGCAAACATACACATTGGATTATTTTGCATCTTCTAGCTAGAGCAGGCACAGGATGCAAGAACTGCTTGCAGGATTTGTCCCTGCCCCTTCCCTTTAGATGTGCTTTGATTGCTGCAAAGATCTGCAATAGGGGACAGGCGGAACAGCTGGCAGGATTCTGCTGGGTGGAGGCTGATACAACAGAAGCAGAAGCAGCAACAACAGTGCTGCTGCTGTTAGGGGCAAAGGAAGAGCAGGCAAGATTGCACTGAACATGAAATGAGGTGGGAGCTAAGAAAGGAAGCTGAGCCTTTTT
This sequence comes from Ctenosaura bakeri, assembly GCA_948474755.1. Taxonomy (NCBI): domain Eukaryota; kingdom Metazoa; phylum Chordata; class Lepidosauria; order Squamata; family Iguanidae; genus Ctenosaura; species Ctenosaura bakeri. The sequence continues at coordinate 36,358 of CAOLHI010003508.1, read as the reverse complement.
CCCTCTTTGTAGGGCAGTGAAGAGAAAGTTATCTTTTGGGAAGAAGCTAGCTGATGTGGAACAGATTTGGGACTTGGTGGGAAATTAAATTTCGGTGAGACTTGAACATTTTGAAAAAATCAATTGAAGGGAGACTAGATGTTCAATTTGATAGACCTGATATCTTGGACACACACTGCACTTTAGTTTAGGATTTTTTGATGGTCTTGAACAAGCTGCATTTATTTTGCACCTATACATTTCTGTAAAATTTGGGCTATGTTTCAGTAGCCAGTGTGTGAGCAAAGGAAATCATTCAACATCTATAGTCCTTAAACTGTAGCTTTCCCTAGAATACATCTGGTGGCTCTGGGCAGGTTTCTTGCCTGTGTTGACCAGTATGGTTTTTCTCACAATTGCCAGATGGACCTGAGAAGCTTACAAGTACATTAAGAGGATAAGTGTTTCCCTTGTGTTTGCCTCGTGTCTCCATTATTTGTTTCCTTGGAAATCTCCATCAGGAAGCATAAGATACCAGCAAGACTTCTGTGGCCATTTCCACACTGGACTGTTATAACACTATTATTCCACTTGCAACATCCTATGGAATCCTGGGGTTTGCTGTTTCAGGAGGGGTCAGGTGGCTCCTCACACCTCCCAAAGTATACAAGGAATTATTTTGCACAAAAAAGTGATGTTGTTTTTACATAAAAAAATGTTTCTGTCACAAAATCCACATTTTCTTGTGAAAAAAAACAACAACACCACACCATGGATTTCTGCTCAGAAAAATTCTCAGGACCACTTTGGGATGTATGAATATGGCAAGAATGCTGTATAAAAATACTCATTCTCCCACACCAGAGAGAAAACTCCAGAAATTGTTTTTTCTTGCATGCAAGAATGTGTAATGTGGCATGCTGGGAATGGCTCAGTGCATGACTATGACTGTTAGCCATCTCCACTGTGTGGAGACACCATCTATCACAGCCTTAGGGATAAACATTTCAAGTAAATAGAATCATTATAATATTTTGTACTGGATTAAATCTAGCAGCAGAAATCAGGTGGTTTGGAGTCATGGTCACATGCCTATACTGCTGCTTCATCATGTTCATCTTACTCCCACATTGAGTCAATCATCTTCCAGGCTATTCCCTTTACAACTCTCAAAATGCTTAGTATAGGTAAATGTAAATGGTGCTATAAAGGGTAAAAAATGAATCTACATCTCACTCAAAAAGCACTGTTGCATTTGCTTCCGTACATTTGCTGTGCATCTCTTTTTCTGAGAAAGAAATGCCAGTGTGGCCATGCTTAATTCAATTGTGCGAACTTGGAAAATACTTGCATGTACCCACATCTTATAAAAGGAAGTCTGGAAGTCTGATTTCTGGTTCTTTTTAATCATAGTGATTTTTTTAAATTCAAAATTAAAGAGATAAGAATAAAACAATAAAACAATAGTTTGATGATGAGGTAGTATACTGAAATTAAAACATTTTTCTTCCTCTCAAAGGGCACACAACATATAATCTATGGGCAAAATCTATTTGTGGAACAGAGATTCCCTCTCCTCTTCAGCAGGGGCTTTAACATCTGCTCTGGAAGGTCAAGGAACTTCTAAAGTAGATGTTGGAGACATGCAGGGGGCTGAAGGAGGAGGAGAAGATTAGAAGGATCTCTTCTAGGCCACAAGCCTGAATCCCATGGGGACCCCTTAAAACATTAATGGTAAAATCTTTCCATATGAATTAAAAACTTTCATTTTCTGCTAAGCATGCCACTTGGGCTAGTCACAGTCCAATTAAATTAGTGCAAAATGCCATCCTTAACAAATGGAAAGAATCAAGTCTTGTGGCTGGAGAGAACTTTTCTGTCTTTGACTTTTCTACACTGGCAAAGTGGCTTCTACAGCACTATAGGGAGACAATGGACCCACTCATACCACACAGTTGAATCTTGAGTTTTGCAGTTTAGAGAGTGGTATTTAGAATTCCCAGCCAGAGCTCTCCAGTGCCTCCCCAAACTACAAACTCCAGGATCCATGCGACACAGCAATAGCAATTAAAGTGAAATATAGTGCTATAATTGTGTAGTATGAAGGGGCCTATTGTGGGGTCACACTGCACTGAGATTCATTTGCTGACCAAAGCACTAGAAGGTTTTTATTCAGCTCCACGGCAGATACACTATGGGGGTCCATGGAATTCTACCTTGTCCCTCACACTGTTTAACATTTTCTTCTATTTAACACTGGTGGGAGGTGCCCTCTGGAATTCTGAGGCAGAATGTCACTAATAAGCAGATGATGCCCAGCTCTATTCCCTCTGAATCAAAAGAGGCTATACAAATGCTGAACTGGTACATGGAGTAAATACTGGACTTGACAAAGATGCAAAATCCTGACAAGATCTAAGCTTTCTGGAAAGGAGGTCCCCACAGTGTGTAATCAGTTCAAAGGATTAGTATTAACATACAAAGACTCAAATAGCTTAGGACTCAGGTGTTTAGAAGTCTACCTGAGCCAGTAGTGACCTACCTAAGATTAAAGAGGAGACAGAAAATTTCTACTGGTTGTGCCCAGGAGTAATGTGGCCCATAAGAGTGACACATGAAGCAGGATCTCCCTGACAATGGCCTCTTAATTATGGAAGACTCTTCTGTTAGAGATTAATTTGTTCCCCATGTTCCTGTCATTCAGGTGCCAGTTAAATACATAATTATATGCACAAGATTTCATGGACTAATGCAGGTGATTAATTTGTTATTGGTTATTATTATTTTTATTGCTTTTATAGTATTTTTGCAAATATTTTAATTTATGAGTATTAAATATTTGTAATTTTAGATGTGTGTAATTTTGTGATTTTTAGACTTGTCAACTGGAACACTGCCTAGTCTGGAAAGAGTGTTAGTGATCGGTTTATAGATCAGCAGAATACAGACAGCCACCTTCAGATACCTTTGGACCTTTCAGTGGCTTTTGACATTGTGGAGTATTCAGTCTTACAAGTCTTCAAGCATGTTTACTAGCTTTGGACTGGTTTCACTGAGTTATCTCAGCCAGCCCCCAAAATGGAGCTGGATCTGTCCTGCTCAACATTTGGGAACAGCCTTGGGCAGCAGGACACATTTATTTTGTTACTGCTGCATTCAGCCTGTTATCATGAATCCTGAGTACCTGGCAATAGGGCTGCTCTCATCTGTTAAGATTAGCTAAGGTTCTCATGTTACTCAAGGTAACTTTGTCTAGAGTATTTGCTTCTTTTATTTATGGCAGTCAAGTTCAGGATATGTTCTCCTCAGAGATAGCTAAATATTTGCTGAGCTCCTCAGACATGCCAGAGTAATCTGCAGACATTTAGAAATGTCTGTAAGACCTTCTTGATAATCAGGCTCTTACTGTTGTACCTGAGACAACCCACTGTTTCTTCTTATTTATTCCCATTCACTGCCTGTTTATAGATAAAGCATAACATTATATATTGAACTGATTTACCCTCTATTGTTTTATCCATTCTACTGATTTGTAAAGGGCAATCTAGACACAGAAACCTAGAGGTCTGGATTTCTGCATGGAAAAGACTACTCCATTGGAAACCCATACTGAATACCCAGACAGTGGATTCTGTGACTACCTAATCAGATCCTATATCAGGACAAACCGTTTCTCAAAACAGACTGTCAGCCCTGTCAGAGTTGTCATTAAAAAACATCTGCTTGGAAAATGCTTCCAGAAACCAATGCATTCTGAGGTAGTATTTTCTATAATTTCTAGTGTGATGTGTGAAATGTAGGTCATTATTCTTAGCAGACCAATCAGGCATCCCCTACATTGTTGGAAAGACAAAGAAATCAGAACTGATATATGGACTGCCCTTTAAAAGTCTGTGATGATCTATGTTCATTGCTTCTCTAGATGGGTTATTGTTTTGCTGACCAGCTGCCATTCATTGGGGCCCTTTTCTGATGATAAAATATTAATGCTTTTATGCACTAACAATATTTGTGCTGGTTGGAATCAAATGTTAGTAGCATTTTATGCTATTCCTGCTTAATGGTAGAGCTTCTGGACAAAAATGCTGCTCTTTAGTGCTTTTGTTTTTCCTTTTTGAGAAAGGAAAGTTGTGAGGTCCAATGTTTTAGAGTAGGAGTATAAAGCATACAGGAACTTTTTGAAAAGAAAAAGAAGGAAAAGATTTGCAGAGTTCCCATGCATTGAGTTCAACAGGACAGTGTTCAACTGGTCGACCCCTCCCGAAACTGCAAACCCCAGGATTCCATAGGATGTTGCAAGTGGAATCATAGCGCTATAACAGGCTAATGCAGAAATGGTCCTTGTCCAGCATTTCTAATGATCAAGAAGGCTGGAAATGGCAGTCTAACAATATCTTGATGGCCATCATTTCTACCATTCTCCAAAGAGTAAAATGAAAACTCTAAATATTTCACAGAATAACAAAAGTCATATGAACTGTATCATTTGTCATAAATGATGTCACAGGCAGCAAGAAGAGGTTCTCATGACAATAATGCTGCTGCAAATTCAAATAGTTCCCATGCTTGTAAAAGCTGGATGTTGTCTAGAGTGACAACCATTTTAACTCTATGGAGGTAAAAACAGCCAAGAATCCTCTGGCACTATAGAGACCATGGAAAGTGTTAATGAGCAATTTTTAGCTAAAGAAAAATTTACATTTTTTGTAGCAGGAAGACATTCTGAAAATGCAGCAATTTTCCAGAAAAAAAACTATGTTTTTTATGCAACAACTTACAGTGGTAAATATGGTACAAAGAGTGCACTGAAAACCACAAGTTTTCATAGGCCTATGAAACATTTTTCCATTTTTAAAAAAGGCAGAGGCCTGCACTATAACTGAAGGTCATCACATATTCCCAGATAATGCAACAGTAACCAAAGAAAAGTCCTGACCAAAGGCTTATCTAGTCCAGGATTTGGCTCACACAATGGCTAACCAGTTGCCTATGGGACATTCATAAGTATGACATGAGTGCAACAGCACCCTTCCAGGTTGTATTCCACAGAAAACGTTATAAAGAGACTCACTACTTTTGATATTCTAGGTAGCACATAACCATTCTACATAATAGCACTGACAGCCTTGCCTTCCAGAAATTTTCCTAGTTCCCTTTTAAAGGTGTCCAAGATGGTGGTGGTGGTCCTTCAAGTTGTTTCCCATTTATGGCAATCCTAAGGCAAACCTCTCATGGGGTTTTCTTGGCAAGATTTGTTCAGGAGGGGTTTGCTTTTGCCTTCTTCTGAGGCTGAGAGAGTGTGATTTGCACAGAGTCAACCAATGGGTTTCCATGGCTGAATGGGATCTGAACTCTCTTCTCCAGAGTCATAGTCTCAATAGTTTAATTTTAGGTTGCATAAAGCAATATTTCCTTTCATCTGTACTAAATCTCTCACCATTCAAATTCAGAAACTAACCCTCTTTGCTAGTACTAAGAGAAGAAGAAGAATGTCTACCCATCTGCTTTCATTGTTTACTTTTCTCCATATTACTCATAGGTTTATACACCTCTCTCAAGTTCATCCTCACTCATATTTTTTTCCTCAGCCAAACAATTTCAAATGTTGTACCATTTTCTTCTCTAGAGCTGCTCTAGCCCCTTGATCTTTCTGATCAGTCTTTTCAGCACCTTTTCCTGCAACACAATATCCTTTCTAAGAGGCAGTGACCAAAATGTTACAACAATATTCAGAAGTGTGGCTGCATCACAGATTTGTGATATTGTCAAGTGTATTTTTTTGTTTTGCTTTTGCAGTGCCTTCTCTAATTATACACAGCATGGAAATAACCACTTCCATCACAGCTGCATTTGGAGTCAGTCTTTGTATTAAATTATCCAGCGCAAGCCCAAGAACCAGATCAGAATCCCATATATGTGCTTCACTTCACTTCTCCCAGGTGAGGAACAACATGCCCACCTAAGTGTTCATCCAGGATAAGAGCCGCTTTTATTCTATTGAAAGGTAGGAAGGACAATTCTCCTATCTTTCAATTCAGTATTTTCCAGGGTTTCTTTCAATGAATAGATTGGACTGTCTGGATTTTCTGAACTGATGACAGCCAGTGTAGTGTAGTGGTCTGAGCACTGGTGGAGACCAGAATTCAGTTCCCCACTTGGCCATGGAAACTCACTGCATGACCTTGGGCACATCACAGACTCTCAGCTCCTAAAAACTCCATGATAGCTTTGCCTTATGGTTGCCGTAAGTCAGAACCATCTTGAAAGCACATAATAATAACAACATGAACAAATTTAGATTTACAACTGAGAAGAGTTATGATATCTCATAAATAAGGTGCGTGGGAAGGTATGCGTAATGAATGGGGATTATAATAGGATGAAAATAAATATCAATATAGTAATTAACTTTGATGTTTATAGAAATAGTGTGCAAGCTATAACATCATAATAAAATTGTGGTCATACTTATCTGTCCAGGCACAATCATTTGAAGCTATGGCTTTCTAATTAGAAATGACAGAGACTAATCCAAATTTTGTTTTTGGTCAATTTTTTTACTACATGAAACTGTATATGCCTACTGAAAGTTAATCCCCACTGAGTGCATCAGGATTTGTTCTCAGGGAAGCATGTATAAAATTGCAGCCTTACATTTTCTTTATGTACCCTGATATGTGTGCCAAAACATTCCCCATTCTCCCAGTTATTGTTTCATTGAAAGAGCCAATGAGAAAGACTGTCTCAAGATAGTCTTAAGACTAACTTGTTCTCTCTGCCTGCGGAAAAATTCTGTCTTTCTGCCAGAGGCATTTGCTGCTTCTCACACATATGGAAATCATGTATTTAGGTTCACTAGACTTGATGGCTGTATTTCTTACACTTCCCATGTTGCTTTCCGACCTATTTCCCCCCATTGCTTGATCTCTGTTGTCCCTCTTTGCTTATGGCTCCACTGAGCAGATTCCATCTTAACTGTTTGTTTCTTCCGGTGTCCAGGCCAAAGAACAAACCAGTATTTCTCCATGTCTAGTTCTGTCAGGTTTTTTACCTGTTTTCAGACAAGACTGGGCTATTCTTTTGATTGGCCATTCAGTTTCTTTCTTGGATCTGAACAGCCAGTTCAGGACAATGGCTGACTAAATGTTCTAATTCACCATTTAATTAATGTATTAACTATCCAGCCTACAGCCAATTAACCATCTTTAGCTCCATAACTAAACCATTTTGAACCAAAACATACTCAAAATACAGACAGATTTAAAATACAGTAATTCAGTAAAACTGTTCTTCCATTTAAACTTGTGAAGAGAGGAAAAATATGACTCTATGAATGTCAATGATTTGTCAGTTCTAGGTATAGAAACATTTTAGTGTCACATTTCTACTCCTATGAAGTAGAGGATCATATGGATAATAATGTGGCCAAGGGAATAAAGGCAAAATTTCTTACTGTGATTCTACTGTATTGTATCAGAATGGAAAGAACACAAGTTCTATAGAGGTACTTTGATTTTACATGCTGGCTTCCTGTCTAGCAGTCTACCTATTTCAGTATCATTGTTTAATCTCATGGACAGCTTTTCATACCTTGTTACATATAACAAGCAAAGAGAGGGAGAATTTTCCCCCATACTGCAGTATGGAAGACACAATTACAATAGGCTACCTTGCAGATAAGGAACTCATTGACATTTCTATTAAAACAAAGGTTCTTAACAGATTCCCAGGGGGGTCTATGGACAGATTTCAGTGGGTCCATGAACTTAGATAGGAAAAAACCCCGACATCTTTATTGTCTCTAACATCTCTTACTGAAATTTAGCATTTCCTTTCATTGTGAATCTAGTAAAAAAAAATTAAAGTATTATTAGCAGTCCTTATGGCTTTGTTACCAATGGAAATCACAAGGATTTTCATATCACATTACAGATGATTCAGATATTCTGAAATATTGTTTAGTCTTGGCAATTTTTCAAAACTTCTATAGTTATTAGAGTCACTGCCAGATGGCACAGGATCACAGTCCTCCACTTTACAGATGCTCGTATGACATAGCTAGCCAAGTGATGGACAACTCTGAGCCTAGTAGTTCTTTAGCCACTAAACAGTGAAATCACATATTCTCACATTGAGGACTCAAACATCTACTTTGAGGACTCAAACATCTACTTTATATTCCCTGTATACAATTGTTTGTTGATCAATAAGGAAAAGGAGGTGAATAATTTTCCAAGTTTTGAAAACCTGTAAAGTCTTGCAAAACAGGGAATGTTACTGTAGTTTCTAGTCGGACTCGTGGTATATTAGATATCATTTGATATCAAGAATTTGGCCGTCACTACCCATTCTGCTCCATGTGCTTGCGAGGCCCCGGAACAAGCACGCGCATAGGCACGGCCGAAAATAGCTGAACCATTCAAAACAGATCCAGGCAGGCCAGTAATAGCTGGACTGCAGCTTTAGGAGACCTCCAGGCAAGTACTCTCTTTAAGATCACATTATGTATGCATGCTGTTTACAAAAGACTCCCTGCACCAAGTAGGCAGCTTGATGAGCCAAATACTCAACTGTCAAGCACTCCGCGTTTGCATACTGTCTACTCTATTGACAACTCTGTCATAACTCAATCATGCAAAATACTGACCTTTCACAGGCTTTGTCTCCAGTCTGAAACCCGTTGTATTCCCCAGGAACGGACTAGCCTACAGGCACATTTTCCCCTATAACACCACCTGATTTTGAGCGTTTCTTCGGATCGCTCCTGGCTTCCATCCCGCCTTGCTGTTGCTTCATTCAACGAGCCTTCCCCTCAGCTCTACGTGCTGAGAACCTCTACTGACTTTTCTACAGACTACCTGGCCTTCAGGACAGGGGTAGTATTTCCCATGCAGAAAACCCTCTTAAAACCCTCTATCCAACTCCTACCTTTCTTTCATTAGGTCTGTGTGAGTGTGTTTGCATACATACGTTTTGACTGGTTTATCAAACATAAAGAAAACAATTATTATTTACTTTTGTTTGCTCATTGACTCAGCCTGACCCCGTATACATTGGGTTCAAGATCTCGAGGTTGCCCTGCCTCTTGTATTGCTTAGCTTGTGCTCTGCTAATTCCCATTTCCCATTGTGAGCACACTGAGGTGTCCCTCCCGGGACCCCAGAAAACAGGGTAACAGGAAGTTCAAATAAGAATTCTTAACCCCCCCATAAGGCATCACAGCCTTTTGTAACATGAAGAGGTACACAGGCTACAAGTGTACACCACCTGTGTACAGATGTCTACACAAGTCTTATGGTTCAAATACTTTTAATAACTAGAAGTATAGAAGTATTGCTCCCCTTGTACACATTGGCAGTCTCCATTCCAAGTACTAGTCAGGGCTGACCCTGCTTAGCTTCCTAAATCAGATGGGATCTAGAACCTTTGGAGCATTTAGAACCCTTCTTCAGCTACAGGAGGCTAAAATTATTAATTAGTAACTTCACCTGGCTATAGAAGAACAGGTTGCTTACCTGTAACTGTGGTTCTTCGAGTGGTCATCTGTGCCATCATACACTAGGAGCTTTAGCGCCTGCGCGGTAGCGTTCGGAAACTTCTAGAGCTTGTTCGCTTGGCGGGAACCCCTCCCCCACGCCGGTACTGCGCATGCTCCTCCCGCCGAGCAACGGTCTCTCCTCAGTTCTGTCGTCCGCCGTAGAACCTACAGGGACCTGAGAAAGAGGGGAGGAAGGGGCGGGTGTCACCATGGCACAGATGACCACTCGAAGAACCACAGTTACAGGTAAGCAACCTGTTCTTCTTCTTCGTGGTCTCTGTGCCTTCATACACTAGGAGACTGTGTAGCTTACCGGTCGGACGGCGGGTCAGGTCCTACAGCACGGAAGCCAACACCTCACGTCCAAACCGGGCATCTCTGCGCGACCGGCAGTCGAGCCTGTAGTGGCGCACGAAGGTCGATGGTTGGGACCAGGTCGCCACACGGCAGAGTTCATGCAGGTCAACTCCTCGCAGGAGGGCCGCAGAAGTAGCCACAGCTCTGGTGGAGTGGGCTCGAAGCAGGACTGGCGGAGGCTTCCTCGCGAGCTCATACGCCAGTTCAATAGTCCTCACCACCCACTTGGAGAAGCGCTGGGTGGACACTTTTAGGCCCCTCCGACGTCGCCCATAGCAAACAAAGAGATGCGGCGTCTGTCGGAAGGAAGCAGTCCTGTCCTTGTAGAAAGCCAATGCCCGACGCACGTCCAGGGAGTGGAGGGACCGCTCCAACGGTGTCGTCGGGTTCGGGAAGAAGGCAGGCAGGATGATGTCCTGGTTGAGATGGAAACTGGACACCACCTTTGGCAGGAACGAGATGTCAGGTCTCAGGACCACCTTGTCCCTGTGGAAGACCGTGAAGGGCTCATCGGAACGAAGAGCTGTGATCTCACCCGCTCGCCTCGCTGAGGTCACCGCTACCAGGAAGGCAGTTTTCATTGTCAGGAGCCTGTCATCCGAGGTCGCCATTGGCTCGAAGGGCGGCTTCGTCAGCTGCGAGAGCACCAGCGAGAGGGACCACGGCGGTAGCGGCGGCGATACCGGCGGGTAGAGATGATGAAGTCCTTTCAGGAACCGCTTAACGGTATCGTTCCTGAAGAAGGCCGGGGCAGCAGATCGTGGCGGTTGGTATGCCACGATCGCGGAGAGATACACCTTCAGGGATGGAAACGCCAGGCCCTGTTGCCGGAGGTGCAGGAGGAAGTGCAGGACGGTCGAGAGCCCCGCGGGCGATACCGGCTCACTCCTCTCGTTAGCGAAGGTCAGGAAGCGTCGCCATCTGTATTGATAGTTGCGACGGGTGGATTCCTTCCTGGCCGCGACGAAGACGGTACCGAGCACGGGATCGTCTAGTGCGATATCCTCCAGGCATGGAGGGCCAGGCGTGGCAGGTCCGGATGGAGGACTCGGCCGCCGGAGTGGGAGAGCAGGTCCGGTGTCGGTGGCAACCGGAGCAGGTCGTCTCGCGCGGCTTGTAGCAGGGGTGCGAACCAATGTTGCCTCGGCCAGTACGGGGCTACCAGGATCGCGTCGGCTCGGTCGGCGAGGATCTTCGATATCGTCCGGCCGAGCAGCGGGAACGGCGGGAACGCGTAGAGGAGTTCCCCGGTCCACGGAAACTGGAAAGCGTCCCCGATGGAGGCACGATCGTGGCCCGCTCTGGAACAGAATCGGCGACACTTCGCGTTTTCCCTGGTCGCGAAGAGGTCGATCGATGGTTCGCCCCAGCGGTCCCGAATCAGTCTGAACGCCTCTCCGGAGAGAGACCATTCGTGATGGGATGAGGTGTCCCTGCTGAGGGCGTCTGCCGTGGTGTTTCCTGCCCGGCCAGGTGAACCGCCACGGGATGCGTGTGCAGGCGAATGCACCATTCCCACAGGTCGAGCGCGATGTCGAGCAGGGTCGTGGAATGAGTCCCACCTTGTCTGTTGATGTAGCAGACGGCGGTGGTGTTGTCCGTCAGAATCAGGACCGTGCGCCCCGCCACGGCATGGCGGAACGCCCGTAGGGCTTTCCAGACGGCGAGCAGCTCCAGCGCGTTGATATGGAGAGCGGTCTCGTCGTCGGTCCATCTGTCGCGGACTCTGAGATCGCCGCAGTGGGCACCCCATCCATACAGGGAGGCGTCGGTCGTTACCGTCACCTTCGGTGTCGGCTGTTGGAAAGGCATCCCTGACATGAGATTGCGTCGCGACTGCCACCATCGGAGGGATGAGCGGACGTCTCCCGGCAGCTGCAGTCGGAGTGTCTGTTCGTCTCGCAGGGGGTCGAATATGCGGACGAACCAGTGTTGAAGAGGTCTTGCTCTAGCCTGGCGAGATATGTCACAGCGGTCGTCGCAGCCATGTAGCCCAAGAGCTGCTGGACGCTTCTCGCAGATAACGTCGGGGCCGTACGAGCGTGAGCGGCGGCCCGGATCAAGGTTTGTGCTCGAGACTTGGTAGGTACGCCCTGGCGGAGGTCGAGTCGAGCGTCGCCCCGATGAAGTCCAAGATCCTCGCCGGCTCGAGGTGGGACTTCTTCGGATTCACTCGTAGACCAAGGCGGGTCAGGAGTGACAACGTCATGTGGACGTCGTGGTAAAATCTCTGTTTGCAGGACGCCACCAACAGCCAATCGTCGAGGTAGGGGAAGACGGCAAGCGCCCTTCGTCCGCAGGTAGGATACCACCGGGGCCATGCACTTGGTGAAGACCCTTGGGGCAGTCGAGAGTCCGAACGGCAGCACCTTGTACTGGTAACAGGTGTCGTCGACTGCGAAGCGGAGGTACCGTCTGTGCTGCGGGCGAATGGCGATATGGAAGTATGCGTCTCGGAGATCGATGGAGGCGAACCAGTCCCCTCGATGTAGGAAGGGTAGGATCGACGGTATCGTGACCATCTTGAACCTTTTGGGGCGGATGTAGTAGTTCACCCCTCTGAGGTCTAGGATCGGCCGGAGGGTACCGTCGGGGTTTCGGTACCGTAAAGTACCTGGAGAAGAAGCCGGTGGTCTTGGCCTCTTGCGGGAGCTGCTCGATCGCCCCTTTCTGGAGGAGGGATTGGATCTCTTCCAGGAGGGCCGGACTCGACGGCGTGGAGTAGTAAACGCCGCGAGGAGGAATATCGAGAAAATCGATGGCGTAGCCAAGACGGACGATGGAAAGCACCCAAGAGTCCGTAGTGACATACTGCCACTCCGCTAGGTGTCGAGCGAGAGTCGGTCGGTCTCCGAGCGCTGATGGTAGGCTGAAGAGTGGGTATTGGTGGGTCCTGCCAGGCACGTCAAAACCGAGACTTTGTCTCGGAGGAGGACTTCTTCGACGAAGGCGGGCGCCGCCAATCGTGCGTCTGGCCGATGAGCCGGAGGACGGTCTCGACTGTCCAGACTGGGCCGAACGCTGGAACGACGAGGTGGAAGATCGTCGCCAGGATGGGCGGAAGGTGGAGGCCCTGCGGGCCTGCGTGGCCGGCTGCAGCCCGATCTTTTTTGCGGTCAGTCTCGCCTTGACGAGATTGTCCAAAGCTTCGTCTGTGGACGAATTGAATAGGCCTTCACCGTCGAAGGGGAGATCTTCAATCCTCCTTCTGGTGTCCTCCTGGATGTCGGCCGGTCGCAGCCAAGCGTGGCGGCGGAGGCCGACGGATCCCGCCATGACCCGGGAGGCGATCTCCACTGCGTGCCGGGAGGAGGCCATCTGGTGCCGAGCGATGGAGATAGCCTCATTGAAGATCACGGAGGAGGCTTGGCGGATGTCCTCCGGTACCGCTTCCATCGCTGGTTGCAGGCGATCGAGCACTTTCTTCAGGTATGCCGCGAGGCAAGCCTGAGTGTTGGACAGCCTGATCTGCAAGGAGGCAGCTGAATAGAACCTCCTTGCGTAGGCGTCCAACTTCCCGCCTCTTTGTCCGGCGGGGTGGTATGTTGCCTGCCGGAGCCCTTCGTCTGCGCAGACTCGACGACCACAGAGTTCGGTGCAGGGTGATTAAATAGATAACCGGCGTTATCCTTCTGCACCCTTTGAGGTGTTCTAACCGCTGCGGTATCGGCTGAGCCGAGGCCGGTCTATCCCAGGCGGCCTTCACCAGTCTGGATACCCGGGGCAGGAGAGGCAGCGGGGCCGTGGAAGGTCGCTTCTCCTCGAAAACGGAGAAGGCTGGATCGTCATCCTCCGGCTCCGCATCGGCGATCTTAAGGCCGAGGGTAGTGGCCATGCGGAGCAGCATCGCAGAGAACTGGTGGACGTCCTCTGGAGCAGAATCTGGGATCGGGTCCCCGAATCCCAACGGAGGAGACTCCTGGGAGGCCGCCTCAGACACCTCAGACTCCACACTCGAGTCGTACGACTCCGAGCTCGGTGAGTCCTCCGCCCCTCGCTCTCCGGCTCCTTCGTAGTCGCCGCAGGTGTTGCCTTCCTAGGCTTCTCCGCAGCCGGGGCGGTGGTAGCAGCAGCGTCCCGCTTGGGATGGCTGACCACTGACTTCACCCTCTTGGTGGTGACCGGGGTAGTCTGGCAGGCTGACGTCGTCGTAGCCCGCTCAGTCACCACCGACTCCGTAGGGCGCGTCGCCGTTGCCGTGACCCTAGGAGGTGGCGATATCGCCCGATACCGTGGTGAAGGCTCCCTCGCCCTATGATATCGAGGGGAGGGAGAGCGGCTGAAGGAGCGGCGGTCTGACGGAGATCGGCTTCGGCGTCGACGGTACCGAGCCTCGTCCCCTCTAGGCGAGCGCGATTCGCGCTGTCGACGAGGTGACCGGGACCTCCGGAAGGTCTCCCAGCGACTCGGGCCACGGTGGTACCGATCCCGGTACGATGGCGAATGCGACCGATAGGAGGCCGGGCGCTCTCTCCATTCACATTCCCTCGCGTACCTGGCCACGTAGGACGCCGAGGTGTATCTGGAGGCAGACGAGCGAGGTTGTTCCTTCTGTCTCCCTCGGAGGCGGCGAGGCCACCGGACGCTCGGAAGAGCGGGACCGGGACCTGAAGGAGGTCGAACGCCGCTCCGGAGAAGCAGAGGGCTCTCTCTGCTGCAGGTCGGCCGACCTGCGACGGCTAAGAGGGCGGTGGCGCTCCTCCACCAGGGTTGGAGGGTCTGCCACAGGCGAGTCCGGGCGCTGTTGGGGAACGTCCTCGATCTCATCCTCCGAGAGGTCGACGGACTCGCCTCGCCCTTTGGAAGGCTGCTGAGTAGGAGGAGGAGTAGGAGGTTGAGCGTCCCCAGCCGGGGAGCGCTTCTTTTCCTTCTTCTTCTTCTTCTTCTCCTTCTCCTTGCCCTTGCCTCCGTCCGGAGCAGGGCGCTTTTTTGCAGGCGTCTCCGTAAGGGGAGCCTCAGCCTTCCTCGCCGTCGAGGATCCTTTCGCTACTTGGCAGCCGCCGACAGCTTCGGGATCCTCGGTAACGCCGAGATCGGCGTTTTGCCGGTACCGAGCCCGATACCGACGAGGTGGACGGAACGGCAGCCGCCGATACCGTCGATGGCGTGGTCGTCTTCTTGTCGGCCATCTTGGAAGTGGAGGTCTCTTCTATCGCCCGCAGAGACTGTTCCCAACAATAAGATTTGAGTTCTCGCGGAGCGGTTGCGAAGAGTTTGGGAGAAAATCCCTGCAAATTGGGCAAGTCCGGATGTTGTGGGACTCGCCCAAACAGAAGAGACACTCCTTATGGCCGTCGTTGAGGGCAACCTTGCGGCCGCAGGACACGCACTTCTTAAAGAGCGCGGACATAAGACGAAGAAACGCCAAACTCCGAAATCCAAAAAGACGAAAACCGAAGGGGGAGTCCGAAAGAGAGGTCAAAGACAGTCCGAAAGTCCGTAAAACCGTAAAAAAACAGCAAGCCAAGCACGACGTGAGAGGAACAAACTAAAGAACCTTCCGTACGCGGCGGCGGACGAGAAAGAACTGAGGAGAGACCGTTGCTCGGCGGGAGGAGCATGCGCAGTACCGGCGTGGGGGAGGGGTTCCCGCCAAGCGAACAAGCTCTAGAAGTTTCCGAACGCTACCGCGCAGGCGCTAAAGCTCCTAGTGTATGAAGGCACAGAGACCACGAAGAAGAAGATAAAAGTTATCAGTTAATTAATTGAGAGAGCCATGTTCTAGGTGCCAGGGCTGATTTAACTTCTCCAAAGCCCAACTGGTCTTCCTTGGTGCTGACAGGAAGCAAAAAGGCCAACCAACCAGAACCAGCCTGGTTGGCTGGTTGGGAGGAAAGCTCTAGAGCAAGTGAATGTTTCACTTCATTCTACATCAAGCCAATATGAGCTTCTTCCACCATGCCACACTACCCAAAGCCTAGCTCTCTTCGAGTTTTGAAAACCACTTCTTGCATTTGGTTAGTCATTCACAGTTTGGGAATTAAAATGTTTAGGTCACAAGATCCAAACCACTCATTTTAGTTCATGATTAGAGTATGAAAGCTTAGTTTAAACCATTTTAAGTGCTAGTAACAACTTCCATCACTTTAGAATAGGATGATCATCTTTGCATCCAGATTATCCTCTGGTATTTTATATCAGGCACCACAAGAGGCTTCCAATCTGACCTAGGTAACTGCATTTTGAAGCTCTTAAACCTGACACTTTTACTGGGATCAGTGAAATAAAGAAAGGAGGGATGAGCAGATGAGATTTTAATGAAGAGAGAAGAGTCTTTGATAAGGTAGATGAGAAATAGGTTTTTCAAAAATTCATGCACTTCTTTTGTCCTCCACAAAGCTGAAAACAGGGATAAAGAAGGATGAAAAGCAATAAAATAATTGTGGGTATTTTCAGCTTTACTCTGGAAAGGCTTTTTGTACAGGCATATACCTTAAATTTAAATGGCAACTTAACATAAACTTAATTCCCAATCCAAACAATAATGGAATCAAATTAAGATTCTTTAGCTTATTAATGGTTAACTTAGTACACCAGTCCTTTCCTGAC
The DNA here is from genome assembly GCA_948474755.1 of Ctenosaura bakeri. Lineage (NCBI taxonomy): Eukaryota > Metazoa > Chordata > Lepidosauria > Squamata > Iguanidae > Ctenosaura > Ctenosaura bakeri. The sequence continues at coordinate 19,935 of CAOLHI010003508.1, read as the reverse complement.
AATCTTCCTCCATTTGGCATGGAGTGGCCACAGGATTTAATTATGACAGCTTAGTTATATTGTCGTCTCCTTCCATCCTCTTGTAAATAAGGAAAAGAAATAAAGAGCTGCCTAGCATATGCCAAAATAAAGCAAAACAAATCCTGAACTGGATTGAACCTTTACATATTCCCAACTTAGAACAAAAGCTCAGCCTTTATTAAAAAATCTTCACAAGCAATAGTACAGGTATACTTCAGTTTAAAAAGTATGCCCTGAACTCTTGCAAAAGTGGAAAAATCACAAATAACTCCCCCAATCTTCTCCCCCTCCCATTTCCTGCCAGGATTCCTCCACTTCTGGTTCCCATGCAAAACAGAAGGGAATGCGGGGGGGGGAGGCTCCCAAGAGCTTTCCTTTCCTTCTCCAGAGTCCCCCCTCTCCATTCCCTGTACTTCTCAGTACTGCATACTGTTAACAGCCACTCCCTTATGAAGAGTTGGTTTCCATAAGCCTATTGAATTTTTTTTATCTACCAATGGAAAGACAGCAAGGAAATATGATGCATAATTGGAGGCATAATAATAGCCTTTCATCTGAAAGATTAGTAATGGAGAGGCTTTCAAAAGTAATTTGAAAAGCTACAACCCTCATTACTGTATGAAAGAATCACTCCGTAATACACAAAAACGGTATCTTCACTTCTCTTCCATCCGGCTGTTTTGCTTCCTTCACAGTATGCTACAGTACACTGCAACCTCAAAGTAGTAAACCTCCTGTTTACGTGCTGCTTCTAAGGCCCTTATCTAGAACTGCAAGGTAGAGAAAGTTAGAGAAACTCAAAATCTGTTCAAAAAAGGAGGAGGAATGGGTCTCCCAGAAGAGTTGTTTTATGCCTGTGTGAGGTGTTCTGTTTGGAGCTAGTAAATTATTCAAGATATTGTTTGTTTAATAGCAATTTTAGCAGGCAGAACCTTTTAAAATGTACTGTTCTAATTAGCTTTCAACATATACAGGCACTTAGTTAAAAATGCTTTGACAAAGTTTTTTTTTCAATCTATCCATCCGCTTTTCTTCCTTGTCTTCTGTTAAGCTGGAAGGTTTTAACAGCATTTGTATTGGGAAGAAGACGAAGGAGGGTTGGAGAAGCATAGACTTTCAGTGCCTGGTTCCAGCAGCATGTCTACAATGAACAATTCTATAAAACTTGACCTGGTACAGAATGGGATTCTATTCTAACCAATTCTACTGTACAACCGGCTCTCTACTTTCACAGGTTCATCATTTGCATACTTAATTATCTGTGGGTTATTTTATTTCATTTATTTATTGAAAAATTTCTTACTGTATTTGTCCCTGCCATGGAAAAATTATGTTCTATCTAGGTCCTCCATCATGATTCTGTGGTCCACTTCTAGTGGAATTGCACTGGAGGTCCTAGAAATTCCTAGAGAGAATACTTCTCTAGGCATTGCTAGATCCTCCAGTATGACTCAATGGCCAACTTCTGCCAGAAGTTGACCATAAATTGTGCTGGAGGACCGCAAAAATTCCTAGAGGAGTGTTCTCAGGTAAAAAAATTTTTTTTTTTTTTTTTAATTCTCAACTTCTATTTTTACTCATGGTTTTTCCACTTTCTTGGGAGTCTTGTTCCCCAGCCATGGTGAAAGTAGAAGGATGACCGTAGTTATATGTGCCTGTCTATAATAGATAAGGGAAACAGCAGCTGCATCCAGAATCTCTTTTTGAGCATGCATTAGCAGCATAAGAGAGAAAGGGGAGAGCAGATCATTCTGCCTCACCAGCTGCCCCCAGTATGTTAAGAAAGCAAAGATTTGTAAGTTTGGGCACAACAATGGAAATCAGAAGAAGAGTATAAGCTCATGAAATACAAAAAATCTCTTGATGTATTTTGGAAGAAACTTTTTAGTGATTTCTAGAAGGCTCAAAATGGTTTTGTTTACTTATGGAAGGCTTTCCTGACTTGGTTGTTTCATACCACATGTGCATGTTGTTGGTTTTGAGTAACATGTTTTCTGGAACACGCTGAACCACTTTTCTCTTCTGTCATGTAGGAACCTCTCCTTATTTTTCCCCCATGTTATTTTTGCCTTGGATACCAATTTTTCTGTTAAGGAAGATACATCTACAATCAATCCTCCCTCCACATTTCTGGGTTTGACGTTCGTGAATTTGATTATTTGCAAGCCTGCTTCCTCCCCCAATTTTTCTCCTCCCATTTCTATGCATTTTGCCCCATGGTGAGTTCTCTGAGGCAAAACAGAAGGGAATGGGGTGGGGGGAAGGTTTCAAAGAGCCTTCCTTTCCTCCTCTGGAGTTTCCCCCTTCCCTTTCCGAGAGGCAATTCAACCTGTCGCAGGGTGGGGGCATGCAAAGGTTGTAGCCCTTTCACACTACGCAGTTACAGTTCTATTCTACTTTAATTACCATAGTTGCAGCCTAAGGAATCCTGGGATTTATAGTTTGGGGGGGGCGGTCATTTAGAATTTTCAGCCAGAAAGCTCTAATATCTCCTCAAACTACAAACATTAACATACCACCATGATAGTTAAAGTGGAATCATAGTTGAAAAGCCCCCTGGTAAATCATTAAAACATGGTGTCACAGGGAAAGGGTCACCTGAGGAATCTGAAAGGGTCAGACTGGTACTCTGGGAGGGCCAGATTCAGCCCAGGGCCTGAAGTTTTTCATCGCTGCCCTTCCTAACAGCCTCCATATAGGCAGTTCCCAGGAGAAAGAGAGTGGAGCAGATTCCCAAATGTGTAAGTGCTGAGAGGCTAAGGAACTCTAAGATGAGTGAATCTAGGCAACGTGAGGAGCACCGGTGGTTATGTGTGTGTTTGTGTCCCAGAAAACAGTTGTATTTTAAAAATGAACTTCATAGCTTTTTATACTACATCTTTAAATACAATGCAATATTGGAAAACTCAGCTGTTATTTCTCTTGTCCATTTCTTTCCCTCCTCCAACTTCCAATACAAATTCTAGAACTGTCTTGGTATGTGTAATCATGCTTAGAATAAAATATCACAGGAATATAAACTTCCGCATGACCTAGGTATTATAATCTGCATTATAAATCTTCCTCCCTCATGAAACTGGAAGTTGACTGAGGTGTGTCATCTAACTACCAAATGGTGCTATACTGTTTCTCACACTGAAATGCAGTTATTTCCTTCAGAAAAATGGCTAATTTCATGGTTGGTACATTGTGATAGCAGCCTCCTGCAATCTTCAAATCAGTCACAGTTGTAAATTTGCAGAAATGTCCTCCTTTCCTCCTCATCATATTCTTCTTTTTTCCCCTCTTGTTTTTATGGTTGAAACTGTTTAGTCCTGCACAGAACTTTCTTGTTATTCATTGATTTTTTTTAAAAATGAGTAAACAGTGACGTAGTGGAGATGGGCTGAAACATTGGAATTTTTCGATCACCAGTGACTATGTCATCATCAGTCAACCATCTTGTACTCCTCTGTTCCCTACAAGTTTAGCTGCAATGTCCAGAGTAGCAGAAAGGAAAGTGGATTTTTGCAACAATGATGATCTGCTGGGAACCATTCTAATTATATTCTGAAATATTTTGGGCTGGTTTAGTATCAAATGGGCAAGATCCACTCACTTTACAAAAGAAAAAACCTACTTCTAGTATGGATAAAGATAGCTAGAAATTACACAGAGAGAGAAAGAGAGAGAAATGACAGCTTCCTATGGTTTTCAGCTCTCCTTGAAGGGGCCACTATCAGGACCATGATGACAGGAGCCTATGCTTCAAAACCCACCCTACATCTCTATCCTTAACTTGTTACTTTATTTCCAAGTACTCATGGCTTATTGCATGATTAACACATTACTGTCAATGTTATTTTGAAAATACAAATCAATAAAAATGGACAAAATGAAAGTTAAAAACCCAATATCTTAAATGTTTCTAAAATAATAATGAAATTGTCAATTATAGAGTTTATTATATTTACCCCAACATTTAGATATACATTTGAATTTTCTGTGTTAAGTAAAAGTTGCATTAGAATATTTCCACCAGGTCATGGGTGTACATTTTAGAAAAACATGATGGAGAGACTTAACTGGCTATAGCATCCTCCTGCAGTTTTAAAACACAGATGGAGCTACCTAAATATCAGTTAAAGGAAAATCCGACAGACATTCACAATGTGTATCCACATACAATGCAACAGTCAATGGCATGTGGACATCGCCTTTAAGGAAATCAAGGATATATTTGATTTTTACATAATCAAGGAATAAAGAACATTTCCTTAAAATAAGGACAATGCCTTTCAATTAAACGAAATCTGGTAAGTGTACTTACAAAAACTTGTGCTCTGCACTTGTGCACATTGTAATTTGATGCTTTTCATATTTTCAGACTATGGTGTGTTTTGGCTTATCATATCCTGGCTTACTAAACCAGGATTTGCATGTCTATACATTTGCATGGAGTCTTTTGGATGCTGTTTCACTCCTCCACTGATACAAACAAGAGAGGAAACTAGGAAACTGTGGTTAACTATAGCGCTCTATTTAACTGTAGCTGTAAAAGAAGAAATAAAGCAGCAGTAAAGGGTCTACATGGCAGATTCAGGGAAATTGAGTTTATCTTGGCTTACTTAGCTAGGGTTGGATTATCCAAACCTTTCTTGCTTTGCTCTCATATCTTTGCCATCTTGTTTGAGGGCTCTCTGGTCAACTATATGTTGTCATTTTCATTGCAACATATTTTGACAAACTGCAATACTGCTTCTGTGCATGTCAGTAATGTGTAACCAGAGTGCAAATGGATCAGCCCCAAATGCATCTGTGTCTGACCAATCTATGCAGAGGAGGAATCATAATAATGTTGCCTCATAAGACAACTAGTCTATTCTCTTATAAAGCTGCCCAGAAAAACAAAAACTGTCCATATTTCTTCATTTACAACATTTTACTTTTTCAACTGCTGTATAAATTTATAAATTCATTTACATTACTGCCATTTGACAATATTCCTCCTCCTCTAGTTTTCATCCCAAATAGATACCAAGAATTAACTTATTCTTCAGTGATGTTTCCTCCTCAGCCTTTCATCCTGTTAATAACAGGGTTTCTTTGGCAGTCTTGAGCTGATAAGGCAAATATAAATCACCTTTGGCTGTCTGATCCTTTGGATTCTGCCTACAAGAGGCCCTCCTTACAAAATAAGCAAAAAGAGCCTGACTTAAAATATCTTGACTCTGCTCCACAATTTTGCCTGCCACACTTTCTTATCCTGACCTTCTGTGAGCCCCTTCAATTCACTTATTACAATTTTGAATGACCTCTGCCTGCTCTGCTTCCCTGATTCTGGCCTACTTTGCTGAAATGCTGAACTGGTTTCTAGTCTGTAAGCCTTCAAATATCAAGTTATGGTTTATGTGACTGAACACTTCTTTGTCCAAAAGATTCTCTAAACATAGAAAATTAGCTGTCAGTGATAAAAGCTCTAGTCCAGCTTTCTTCCTAATATCTGATTATTCTGCATTCAAGATTTTTAAAGATGCTGTATAATAGAGATTGTTTCATCAAGTTAGATTCCAGATAGAGCCCCAAACAGGTTTACTACTCTTATGAGTCAACTATCCCACCTTTGTTCAGAATCTGAGTTTACTTTGCATCCTGTCTGGCCCCAATTTATGGCCCATACCCAATTATTTCCTACATCTTACCAAGACTGACTTTGTTTGACTAATTATTCCCAACAGCAGTTTCTATGACACAAGTTTAATTTTCTAAATAATGCATTCCTCACTATTCATATACCACATAAATAGCTATAAAATGACTGCCAGAGGAGAAGAGCTCAAAGACGAATCTGACTGTGCCTCTGGCTCCTTTAGAAATGCAATGAATGTAAAAGCTGGAAATATATATTTAAACAGAAATTCAAAGAGTATTGTGCTCATCGCCTACTCTGTCTATTGTATAAAAATACAGCATACAGGCCACGTCACACAGACTTCAAAGCAGCTGTCCTTCCTAGGTTGCTAATCACTATCAGCAACAAAACTGATTCCCACTCTGTTATGATCCCTTAACAAATTGTTCAGCTGTTATCACACAGGCCAGTATGTCTTCAACAGCCAAGTATAGTCTGAGCCTGAATTGGTCACCTTATTTGTTCCACGTCATTTTGCTGGCTTATTTTCTTGTACTATCTGCTTAGGTTACTGTGCCATTAGATTACGTCTTCCTAAACCTTCTTCCTGAGTTCAAAAGCTGCCAGTTCTCACATAGTCTGGCATGTTGAACCAAGCAATCTACTTTCACCTTAGTTCCCTATGGCTTCCTCCTTCCATCCTAACTTCAGTCAAGTACTTATCCTGCACCCATAGGTTCAATCCACAGACAGAACTTCTGGGTACCTACTTGGATACTCCACCAAGTCCTACAAAATATGTTTACAGTCTGATTTCTAACAGAGATGCTGAAAAGTTGGTAAGAGTAATTTTAAAGATGCTATGCTACCTTCTGTTTCACATTTATAATACCACCTTTTCAAATGCTGCAAAGACAATACATAATTTAGAAGTTCTAGAAGACAGTGAAGTGGCTAAGTTATAGGGCCACCGAATCTAAATTATATTTACTAATATTTTTGTTAAGTCCCAGTAGAATCAGTAAAGCAATAAAAAATTATTGCCATGACCATGTGTATAGGACTGCAAACATTAAGATTGACTATATCTGTTCATGGACTGTTTCCCAAAAGGAATATAAGAAATGAAATGGAAATCAGATCCAGGAAAAAAAATGATTTCAAACCCTGAATATATGAACCTCATTAAAATTAAGTTTGGAAACAATGTGTCAGGGATTTGGCTTAGATATCTAATAGTAAGACTGAAAACATTTCAGCTGGTTAAAAGTCAATCATAAATACATAATTATGGAGCTAAAGTTTGTACAAACATTGCACTTCAGATTTTTATTTTTTAAAAAAAGAACACAGCATTTCTGCAGAATCAGTTGCATTTTATTGTCATAGTTTTCAACCCGGTTCTATATATTTTCTGCAATCTGAATAAAAATGGAAATGTGCTTGGTAGCGTTTCAAAAAAAGAAAAAAAAGAAACCATCTGTAGAGATGGCATATATTGCAAAATTATCAGTGAACTTTTCTCTGATCTTAAAAGTACAACAGCTACAATCTTCTTGCTTTTCAGACCTCCATGTCTGTTACATTTTTTCTAGTAAGTACTACCTTCAGAAGATGTTAGTCTTCAACATGAAAACCTTGACCCATCCTGTACTGTATATCTGGTTAAGTTAAACAAAGACACACCCTGCTGCATGTTAAGATGTCACCTTTTCTACATTGATAGAATAATCCTCAGTTCACAGGGAAAATCAGTTAGAAATGCAATTTGTCTTGATTACTAAGAAGTCTAACAAAAGGAACACATAAATGAACTTATTTATATATTCAGCCATTCTCCTTCCACTGACCTGCACTTAGCCTTTTGAAGCTAAGGATCTAATGTTAAGGGAGTACCCACCCCAAATACAAAAATGTGTCTTTTTCTCAGCTTCAAGTCTGCTCTAAAATAGCTGCACTAGTGTTCAGGAAGACTCCAGCCCGTATACAATGCAGTCAGACTTACTGATTTTCTCCTCATCTCTCCCAAAAGGATAGCAGCAGAGTTGACCCATGGCATCTACTGTTTTATTTTCTTCCTTGTCCTCTCAGCATACACCCCAAACTGCAATCTGACGATCAGTCTCAAGTCTGAAGGAAAACTGTTCATTCTACTCAGAGGGAGAGAGAAAAGCACACACACACCAGGGAGAGAAAGGGAAAGCAAGCAAGCTGTGTGCTGTGATGAACGAACAAGGCTCCACCTCCTTGTCCTCGTGTAAAATGCTTCAGCACAGATAGTTGAAGAGAAGGGAAAGTCATTTCTACCATCTGGACTGGGCAATATTGATACTACTGTACAAACATATACATATTCCCATGTATTTCAAGCTTCCTTTAACAAGGATTTAGAGAATCAAAAACTGTTCTTTCTCATCATTAAGAACTGACACACAGTAGCAGTAAGTTAAAAATGTTTTTGCTAATCTTAGTAGTGAAGCTAGAGTTGCTCTGGCATCACAGAACAAATACATTACATCTCAACACTGCAAAAACTCATAGTTATACACTTGCCTATCATTTATTTTTTTAAAGGCATGGGAACCCTATAAGAAAAGAAGCGGAGACATTACCAGGACCAATTAAGTCCAGTTACAGTCTTCGCTTGTGTTTTATGCTTTCTTCTCTTTTCCTTAGGTTCAGGCTAACAAAACATAAAATTCTGTCAGGTTGCAACAAATACTAAATTGTTAGACAAAATCTCATTGTAATTCTGTAATTACAAGTATGGAAGTGAGAAAGTGTTTATTAAACTATGACGTCCAAGAAGTCCTGCAGAAGTGTTCCCACAAAGTCTAATTGAACTGATATGGTAAGAGCTGGAAGGGTGTCCATGGGTTAGCTTTTGCTCTCTCTTGACCTAAGCAGAAATAACTTTGCTAACATTTTACAACAAAAGTGGGATATTTGTGGCCCTCTGGTTGTTTATTTATTTATTTTATTGAATGTATAGCCTGCCTTTTTTCCAAGATGGGATTCAAGGCAGCTGCAGTTATTATTACAGCAGTGGTTGGTGGCTTCCACATCACCGGAACAGTGAATCCACTCTCATCTGAACTCTAAAGGAACTAACTATCCAAGGTATTGATTCCATCTGAGGACAGGCTTCAGCAGCTTGGAAAGCTCCTTTAAATTTCAGACTAAAAACAACCTACTGACATAGGATGACATCAGCCAGTACTGGACAGTGGGACTACAACATCTATCATCCCTGAACACTAGCTGAGGATAGTGAGAGTTAAGAATCCAACATGATTTTTGAATGGTCACATGTTCCACATCTCTTTCACAAGTCTTTACCTAATGCCTCACTGAGATTTATGGCCAGATTTGAACAGTCATGACTGCCTTGTGATTAAGTAAGGCTTCTGTACAGTTCATAACCCAGAAATGACCATGGAAAGACATATGAACCAGTGCTGTGTGGTGGCTCTCTTGATCTTCAGTTTGAGAATAAATCTCAGCTACAATCCTTCCTTCATTCCTTTCTTCGTTCCTTCATTGGCATTAAGGATTAGCCAATTGCTGTAGGAATTCTTTTCTTTCAGTAACAACAACCAACAAAAGCAGAGAGTATTATTTTTTTAGATTTAATTGCACCAGTTTTTTAAAACAATGTCAGCAGAACATAGTGTTCTGATGTTGAGGGCTGTTGCACTAGTACTCTGCTGCCAAAGCAGGAACAATAGAAGTCAGATGGTACCTTCGTGGAAATTCCAGTGTTTTCTTTTTAAAAATAGAATACTAGGAAGACAACAGCCTTCTAAATCATTCTGCTATGACAGAATGGACTGTGAAACTATAGCAAGCAAGTTAACAGCTTCATCTCCATTTTGTAATAAGCCATGTCCTATCTAAGCAGAATCTGTCAGCCTGTCTAATCACGAGAAACGAAAAACATATGACCCATATTCTAAAGTACAAATGAATTAAACATGACTGCTTAACACACATCTACAGGGCACAAGTAAAAACCTGTCATTAAGGCAAGGGAGACTATTTCTAGCAGTAACTAGTTTCATTCATCCTTTTCAGGAGTATCCAAGGAGCACACATGCACCTATTAATATACAAAGCCCGCTGACTAGGAAAAATGCTAGAAATGTAATTTACATTTTCTGTTTCAACTGTGGTAAAAACCAATGTCAAAGAAGACAGTGGCTCTCTCAGAACAAATAATATGACAAACCCAGTTAATTTCATTGAAAATATTCACTATCCACACACCATTTTACAATTAATTTAATTACACTTCAGTATACATAACTTCTGCTGGTAGTTTTCAAAGTGTGAAGTGAAATAAGTACACTAGTAGTAAGGAAGAGTATGAGCTGAGCTTGAAAGGTTTCAATGTGAATCATTTCCAGAGCACTTAGGATTCTTTTTTAAACTATAGCTCCTAGAATATTTAAACTTTAATTCCTAGAGATTTTGTGAGTTATAATCCAGAAAAGGGAAGGTTTTCAAGGTCTGATTTCATGGCTTTATCACAAACCCAATATTATCAGTGACAGCCTCAGACCAGCCACTATCTCTCAGATGCAGCCCTCCTCTGCAACTAGAAGAAGGTAATATAGTATTGTTGAAAAATATCTATATGAAGCACCAGGAACACATCAAATCATTGTATAAGCACTAAAAATAATTATTAATTTTATCTGTTTATTATTTTTTTTATTTATTTGTATCCCGCCTCTCCATATGGATCGAGGCGGCGAACAACTTACAAACAGCATGTATTTAGAAACATTTCTATACATGCCCCCAACAAGCTGGGTACTCATTTTACTGACCTGCGAAAGGATGGAAGGCTGAGTCAACCTTGGAGCCGAGCAGGATTGAACTCACAACCTTGTGGCTTGCAGAACTGGCATTTAACCACTCCACTACCAGGGCTCCTCATTTTGTTCTTGATCCATACACAGTCATTTTAAGTACCTAATTAATCACCCTCCCTAAGCAGTAACTGTGATATAAATGTCAATGTAGACACTGTGAGCTTGCTCATAAAGTATTTTCCAGAGCTTATAGACTGCTATAGAGTACAGTAGATGCTTAGATTTTTAGCTATTGCAGTTGAAATATTTTGCTATTAACAGTTACAACAGCTTCTTGTTTTATTTATATAATGATTTCTGTCCTAATGCTTATGGACTTTTTTAAAAAATACAAAATAAAAATATATAAATCACAATAAAAATGCACAAAAATATATTAATCTAACAAATTCAGAAACCACAGGTAAAGCATACCCTTTTAATGGATGGACAGATACATGGCAAGCAAAGATCTACCAGAATAAAAACCTCTTTACCAGTTAGTATAAAACAGCAACTGAGGGGACCATTCAAAATGTTGCAAAGCACTCCAGAAATCCAGTCATGATATAATTAAGGCAACTGCTACTCTAGCCAATCTCATTTTGTTAGGAATATGCACAGCCTAAGCCTCTGCTGCCACATCATCGTCCAAATGTAAAGCTGAATCTAGAACTTGCAAACAGCAAAACCTTTTTTTAAAGTTCCATTCAAAACAGACTGTTCAAAGGCAGCTTCAAATAGGTCAAGTCATTTTGCTCTCCCATAGACTGGTCAAAGCTCTGACAGAATTACTGGCTGAGGCAGCTCCCGACATATCGTTAGGAAGCTTGCTCCATGGGCAGATCCCAACCCAAACCTGAGAAGGTCTGGAGCTCCTGTTAGCTCAAAACCTACAAGACAGTAATCTGTCCATGACAAAGTAATCACACACTATCCCTATGTGCTATTCTCTTTCTGTCCAGAAAACAAAACAAAACGAAGAGTTCAGAGTATGTTTGGTTATATGAATGAGGCGCAGCCTATCATTTGGAGATCCTTGTGATAGTTGTGAAGTTCATTATGACCTGAGCCATTCTAGAAAAGATATTGAAATCAGTCTGGGAAACTCCAGCTCACCAGCCGAAAGCATCCAAGCTAAGTGAGGTAGGGAGATCTGTTGGTCACTGGGACCAACTGGTGGTATACCAGCAGAATCCTGACCACCTACCATCAAGAACAAACACACAAAATTGGTAGGGATTATTGTACAAAACACCTTGCCAGGGTGCGAGAAAGAACAATTCCATCTCCTACTTGCCATCTTTAGTTGGGACTGACTGCATACAGAGAAATATGGAAGATATATTTTCCCTACGCTCACCTTCTGACTACATGATTCCTTATCCAGGATCAGATCCTAGATGATCATGCTTTTACTATGTGCTGTCTTGGCAATTAAAAGCAGCACCTTCAGACTAGCACAGAGACATTGACATAACACGCCATAAGCCTCCTTAGAGCCATTTTGTATGCAAAATTTCTGAGTATCATCATCTGCAGCACTGCCTCCAGCAGCTGGTTTATACATTGCAATATTTTCACAAAACAATGAAATCACAAAAACGTTAAAGCTAGTGATACATTAGATCAGAATGATAAAGAAAGAATCCTGAATGGGAATCTAAAGGTGGATTCCTGTATGCAACTTTAAAAACAAAGATGCCTCCCTCAAAAAAGGAATAAAAACCCAGCCAGACCTCCTCTGTGTCTTTTAACAGCTGCTTGATTTGCAGAAATCAGCAGGTGATGCTTTCACAGTACAGAGATAAACATGTTCACTTGTTAACAGCTGCTCAAAATAAAGGTGCAGGAAAAGGACCAAGTAGGCAATCTGGCCAGTGAATGCAGACTCACAGCAATATAAACAAATAAAATTAGAACTGGGAGATGGGCAGGAATACATGTTTTCATGTTAGCACTTGAAGAATGTTGTCATTTTGTGAATCTGTGTTTTAGTTCAATGTTAGCTTCCAAGAATTTTATTCCATATTTGCAGGTTTCACCTTCATGGATTTGAATATTTGCAAGTTTCCTCAACCTCTGCCCCCCACCTCAATTGTTTCTTTTCCAGTTGTATGTATTCTTCCTGTTGTTGTGGGATTGTGTGCTCCTATGAAGCAGCAGTGCTACTTCATAGGTCTCCTATGGTCTCCTATGATCTCCCATGTCAGATAGGCTTTTGCTGAGGAGCCAGACAAAATGTACCAAACAGCTAATGGGCAGCAGAAGTAGCGGGTGGCGACACTAATGGAGGATCTCTCAGAGGTAACAGCACCATAGCTAACACTTAGTACTGTGCAGAAGGAAGCAAAAGCAACACAAATTACAGCAATATGCAATTGAAGTAGTACGAATTAGGGGAAACCAGACATAGTAAAACAAGAAATGGAACGTATAAACAGTGCAGTCCTTGGGGTGAGCAAGCTACAGTGAACAGGAATGAGACATTTTGAGTCAGATAATCACATCATGTTTTACTGAGGAAATAAAAATCTAAGAAGAAATGGTTGGCATTAATAGTGAGAAGAGCTGTAGCAAAAGCAATGAAAGAACATAATGCAAAGTCTTATCAATAAGACATCAGGGAAAACCCATCAATATAATCATAATCAATGTTCAACTACAGAAGCAGAAGAAGAAGAAATTGAAAGATTATGTGCTGGAGTGCAGGCAGAAATTGATTATGCACAAAAAAGAAGAAGACTTTTGTTAATCATAGGCAATTGGAATGCAAAAGTAGAAAACAGAGCAGAATCAAATATTGTAGAAAAATTTGGCCTAGGATTAAAAAATGAAGCTGGAGAGTGACTGACTGAATTTTGCAAGGCCAATTGTTTGTTCATCACAAACACATTCTTCAAGCAACCTGAGAGGTGACTGTATATACGAACATTATCTGATGGCCAATACAGAAATCAAATAGACTACATAATTGGAAGCAAAAGATGGAGAAGGTCCATTCTCTCTGCAAAAACAAGACTAGGAGCAGACTGTGGCTTAGACTATGAACTGCTAATATAGAAAATTAAAGTAAAGCTAAAGAAGAACACCAAACTAACTACTGTGCCAAAATACAACCTGAAGAGCTTTCCCATAGAATTTAAAGAGAATGTAAAAAATAAATGTGCACTTTTAAGCCCGAACAACTCTGGACAGAAGCCAGGGACACTGCCAAGGAGGAATGTAAAAAATACACTATCTTCAGCCAAGAGAGAAAGAGAGAGAGAAGCCACAATGGATGATAGATGAAACTTCAAGCAGTTAAGGCAGGGCTTTCCAAATGGTGTGCCATGATACGTTAGTGTGTCGCCTGAAAAGTGTAGGTGTGTCATCTATGATTTTGGAAACATATTTTATTATTTATAAATCATATATTTTTTTAAAATATATGAAAGGTTTTATGAGATGTTGTGTCCCCTTGCAGTTCATTTTTACAATTTATGTATATGTTCGTATGCCTTATAAAGAGTTAGTTTAAGCTTCCGTTTACAACTGTGTCGCAAAATGATGCATGCCTAAAAGGTGTGTCACCAACATCAAAAGTTTGGAAAGCTCTGAGTTAAGGACACAATGGAAGCAAAAGTGAAAGGTGAAACAGGGTCAGAACCTGAGTGCAATTTGTGCACAGGGACCTAAAGAACCATAATAATAATCAATGCAGAGAAACAGAAGATGACAACAAAAAAGGAAGAATAAGAGAACACTTTCACAAAATCCAAGAAATCAAAAAGAAATTTAAATGAAGAGTGGGAATGCTCTACGACCAGCAGGGGAACACATTACATGACCAAGTACAAATAAAAAGATAACAGAAAAAATTACACTGAAGAACTATACAAAAGAGATGAAAGGATGACAGATTCATTCAAGGAAGAACCATTTGAAAACCTACAGTTTTAGAAAGTGAACCGAAAGCTGCATTCAGAGCACTTGGGAGACACAAATCACCAGGAACAGATGACGTATCAGTAGAACCGCTTCAAGCTACAGAGACAGAATCTACTACAGTTCTAACCAAAATCTGTCAAGTATGGAAAACAAAAAATTAGCCCAGAGATTAGAAATACTCAATATACATTCCAGTCCAAGAAAGGGGACACCAGGGATTGCAGTAACCAAAGGACCATTGTATTAACTTCCATCCAAACAAAGTCCAAAATTCTACAACCAAGAGTTTGACCATGTATGGAGCGAGAAATGCCAGATGTCCAAGCCGGGTCCAGGAAAGGAAGAGGCACTAGCATTCATATTGCAAACATACATTGGATAATGCAGCACACCAAAGAATTTGAGAAGAGAATCACTTGTGTTTTATAGATTATACCAAATCCTTTGATTCTGTAGATCATGAAAAACTATGAACCACTCTTAAAAGAAATGGGTGTGCCACAACATTTGATCGTGTAAGTTTTATTCAGGATAAGTGTCAATACACAATATTGAGAAATGAAATGGTCTCTAATCTGCAAGGGGATCAAGCAAGGCTGCATTTTATCACCTCATTTAACTTGTATGCCAAACATATCATATAAAGCAGGATTAGACTCAAAGGAAGGAGGTATCAAAACTGGAGGAAGGAACACTAACAATGTAAAATACACAGATGATAGCATACTGGTAGCAGAAAACAGCAAAAACTTGGAACGATTACTGAAGAAAATCAAAGAAGGAACTGCAAAGGCAGGTTTACAGTTTAACATTAAGAAAACAAAAATCATGACCACAGATGTTTTACATAACTTGAAAGTATATAATGAAGAAATTGAAATAGTTCAAGATTTTCCATACCTTAGTTCAGTTGTTAATCAGAATGAGAACTGCTGTCAATAAATCAGAAGATTAGGACTTAGAGGGCAGCCATGAAAGAACTAGACAAAATCCTGAAGTGTCATCATATATCATTGAATACTAAAGTGAGGATTGTTCATGCCATTGTAGTTCCAGTTTCTACGTATGGTTGTAAAAGCATACAGTGAAACAGTGAAGAAAACTGATAGGAAGAAAATAACTCATCTGAAATGTGGTGCTGGAGAAGAGTTCTATGGATATCATGGACTGCTAAAAAGACCAATAAATAGGTCCTAGGACAAATCAAGCCTCAACTCTCCCTAGAAGCCAAGACAACTAAACTGAGCCTGTCATACTTTGGATATATCATGAGAATACATGACTCATTAGAAAAGACAATAATGCTTGGTAAGGCAGATGGCAGTAGGAAAAGAGGAAGACCACAATATAAATGAATAGAATCAATCAAGAAAGAGTTTGCTAGGCATGAGCAAAGCTGTTGGTGACAGGGTCAGAAGTGGATCTACAGTGGGGGAACTGGGATGCCTACCTTGGGCACCAATGTCAGGCGGCACAAAAAAAGAGTTATCCCCTCACCTGCCCCCACTGCTGTTCACCCCACCCATTTCCGCCCACTGTTCACCCCAACCACCTCAACCACTTCCACTATTTGCCCCACCTACTTCAGCCCACCACTCGCTCCACCCAACTCCACTCACCCCTCTCCTGCCCGCCCCCACTCACCCTGCTCACTTCTGCTGCTCACCAGGCCCACTTCCGCTGTTCACCCCAGCCACTTCTGCCTCTTATCCCAACCACTTCTGCTCATCACTTGCCCCACCCACCACCTGCCCCTCTCCTACCTGCCCCCACTCACCTCACCCACTTCTGCCTGTTGGTCACTCCGACCCCATCGGCTGCCCCGCCCCCTTGCCCTGGGCACTGTTAACTCTCCATCTGCCACTGTGACTTGGGGGTCTTTCATTCATAGGGTCGCCATAAGTGAAGTTGGCTTGATGGCAGTTAACAACTACAAAATGTTTTCTGCCTTGCTATTAATTTTCATGACTAACATGTTTTCACAGCTTTTTAGATGCTACTGATTCTACATCTGAACATTCCTTAATTTTTTGCAGGGATAATGTTCAGTCAGTGAAAAAGAAACCAACTTCACGAGCATCTCATTTCTAAAAGAATATAAATTCCAATTTTTCTTATATATTTGGTACTAGCATTTTCAAAATTGTCATATACTGGGGCTTCACCTTTATACAGAGGAAATGTTAAAAGGAAAGAAGAGTAAAGATGAAGGAAGAGACATTTCAAGAAATGGCATTACTCTCTTCCCCCATACATATACAGAGTTTCTTTCTCTTTTTCATTCAATGCACATACATGCATATCTTTCATGCACACCAAAACTCATGAGGAACTTCCTTAGAGGGAAGCTCTCCTTAGTCTTTTCTTTTATGGATGGTTTCCTTAAAAATGATCTTGAATTAGGGGAGTTATACAGGTAGCCAATGGTGGTGAGTGGAGCTGTTGCCACAAGAGCTGAAAAATTACTCTGACAACCATTCCTTCTGTGTTTACTCTGAGTATGGAGCCAGTTCAAAGTATGGTACAGGAATATTTGTATTGTTGAATCTCTGTCATGACAGGTCCAGCACCAGGAGAGTTCCTGGACAACCTAGGTGGTGAATTTTCATCTCTACAGCAATGGAATCACCAGCTGTCCCTGCAAATAGCCATGATGACTTGTGCCCATCTAGAAGATTTCCTGACGGAAATACCTATACCTGTATCTAATGTTGGCATGGTTTAGACTTAAACACACACATAACAAAATATTGTCAGAAATGGGCAAGAGTACTTGAAGAGTAACTGATATTCTGAGAATAATGTCTCATATGCAAATTGATGCACCGATGCTGTAAAAATTAAGTCTTGTATAAGTACATTAGCTGAATTAAACCAGCTTCAAATATCACTTTATCTCTGTGCTTAAGATAGCTCCACAGTTACCATTTTAAATCTAATTCAGGATTTAACGGGCGGGGGGAGGGAACATCCTAGCAAATTTTAATGGCTTACTATAGTTGCATTTTTTTTGTTCTGAGAATTAAGCTTTTAATCCCTGCTATCATTGAATGCTTCTCATTTACAATTACATTAAAAATACATGAGAGAAGTAACAACTCAAAAGCAAATTGCAACAGAAATTATTCACAGATCTTTGCAATAGATTATAACAATTTATTGCTTGTATCTTATTTCTATTGTGCATCAGTAAATCAATAAGAGGCAGCCAGCATGGTGCAGTGGTCTGAGTGTTGGACTGGGACTCTAGAGTCCCTTCTCAGACCTGGAAACCCACTGGGTGACCTTGGGCAAGTCACACTCTTACAGCCTTAGAGGAGGGCAAAGGCAAACCCCTTCTGAACAAATCTTGCCAAGAAAACTCTGTCATAGGTTTTGAATTTGGGTCACCAGAAGTAGGAAATGACTTGAAGAAACACCACAACAAACCAATAAGAAATAAATTGGATAAGTCCAATAAATTGGACTTCAAATTGGATAGCAAATGATTTAATTATTCATATAAGCTACACCATAAACTTTGTAGTGACTAATAAATTTGCAGAGTGAGACCCAAATTATCACTTAGTATGAAACAAAATATGATTCAGAAGGGTTATAGTGTGCAACCCCTGAGCATATCTAAAAATGTCAGATAAATATGGCAGGCAGCACACAAGGCTAAATCCAACTCTAAGTCCCTCAGCTAGAGTAGACCCATTGAGTCAGTGGAACTTGATTAAGTGTCAACTTTAAAGGTCTCATTCATTCTAGATGGGACTGGCAACTGGATTCAGCTCACAGACACATTTTGTTGAGATATTGTAGAAATTTGTAAAGGCTCACGGAAACCATGTAACATCAATTCTAAACAAACTGTACAGTGAGTCAGTATATTTCTGGTCTGAATTAAAGGGGCCTGTAATGAAATTTAAAAGGTTCAATATTTGAATATAGGCCCACTCAAAAATTGAGATCTCCTCGTCTTCTGTGTCTCACCAGAGGGAGCAATACATTGTACAAGGACATGGTAGAGGAACTTCTTAGCCTGTGGTACTCCCCCAGAAGATCTGGTTGGTGCCATTGTTGTTCTTATTGTGCCACAAATTTTGATTGCCTTTTTATAAAATCCTGCAGGCCTAATTAACTTCACCCAATGCATATAACAAATACATGGTTTTATATTGTTTTAACTTCAACATTTTACACCATGCAGTTCTTTAACATGTTTTCAGAATATTTATATTTTATTTTATTGCTTTCAGATTTATTGTTCTATTGCTCTAAATTTTAAATTGTTCAACTGATTGCAAGCTGCCCAAAAATCTTCTATGATATGGTGTGGGACAGAAATATTGTAAACAAACAAATAACATTATTTGTTAAGTATTTCTGCTATAGACATTAGAAATAATGAGATTCTTGATTTCTTTTTTAGATTAAATCTTGTTGCTGATTTCTGATTAAGAGATACTAACACTGAACAATTGCTAGTGGGTCATACTGCATCTTTTCAAACCACTACTATGACATTCTGTTTCACGAAATAAGTAGAAAATGAAATACCTTTGCCCTAAAACTTAAGAGCAGCTACTACAGTTGCACAACTGCTAGAAATATTCAAAAAGAAAAATATATCTTGTACATTTTTTTTCTGAAAACACAAACAGAACAAGTTTGCTCGAACCTTAAGAAAGTTCAACGTTTAGGTGAATAACTAAGCATTTTGCTAAACAAGACGGTGTTCCATTTGCTAACTGAATTCCACTTCCTGCCTTTCTTTATTCTGTTTTTTCTCATCCATTGCTATGAAACTTATATATTGCTACTCAAGAAAAAAATACATATCCATTTTTCATGTTATACGGGAATGCAGCAAAAGATGGTCTAATTTATAACATTGACCGCCATGGCAAACTAATCTTATCTAATTTTCTGATAGAATTACTACCTTGTTAGATTAAAGGAATGTTGTGGATATAGAGTATTTTGACTTCAGTAAAGCCTCTGACAAGGTCCTCATGATATTCTTGCAAAAAAAGCTAGTAAAATCTGAATGAAACAGTGATACAGTTAGGTGGATTTGTAACTGGTTTATCAAATTTACAGATGACACCAAATTAGGAGCGGTAGCTAACACCTAGAGGACAGGATCAGAATTCAAAATTACTTTAACAGATTAGAGAGCTGGACTGAAACTAACAAAATGAATTTCAACAGGGACAAATGTAAGGTACTACATCTGGGCAGAAAAAATGAACTGCACAGATATAAGACAGATGACACCTGGCTTGACCACAGTACATGTGAAAAGGATCTAGGAGTCATAGTAGAACATAAGCTGAACATCAGTCAACAGTGTGATGCAGGAGCATTTCTTGGCTGCATTAATAGGAGTACAGTGTCTACATCAGGGGAAGTAATGGTACCACACTATTCTGATTTGGACAAATACCACCTGGAATACTGTGTCCAGTTCTGGGCACCACAGTTCAAAGATATTGACAAACTGGAATGTGTGAAGAGGAGGGCAATCAA
>CAOLHI010003507.1:0-173070 GCA_948474755.1 Ctenosaura bakeri | reverse complement strand
GATTAGGACATGGAGCAATGGATTCAAACTACAGTAAAAGAGATTTCACCTAATCATCAGGAAGAACTTCCTGATGGGAACAACCATTTGACAGTGGAATATACTGTCTCGGAGTGTGATGGACCTTCTTTGGGGGTTTTTAAATAGAGGCTGGATGGCCATTTGCTAGGGGTGCTTTGAGTGTGTGTTCCTGCATGGCAGTGGGTTGGACCCGATGGCCATTGTGGTGTCTCCCAACTCTGTGATTTTACGCATGTGTGGAAACATCAGTCAGCTCTTTCTGATTGACAGGGGAAACTCCTGATGCTTGCAGTGGCTGCTGCCTTATAAGAGTCCAAGAAGTGAGGACCAGGGGACTATCACATTCCCTATGTGTTCCCTAAACTAGTGATTACATAGGGATTGTGAACATGAACCAGTCACAAATGCATAACCTAGAATTACATATTTGTAACTGCCTTCATTAATTCTGGCAAACACCTCTAGTTCTGTATTTTTTAAAAAAAAAACGATCAAGATAAAGCAAAAGAAGGAACATACAGAAACTGTAGCATTGCAACAGTTTTCTAAAAACAGATAACAGAGCATTTATATTTGAATTAGGTGAGAAATTACTGTATTCTACGATGCTGTAAATATCTCCATATCCTAATTGTTCCTCCTGCAATGTGTGCCAATGTCATTATCAACTGTCTGACCAATATACACCCCACTTACAGCATTCATGCTTAAAGTAAAAGGAAGTTTGTTGTAAAGCAAACCTAATTTTTCCACTGCCACAGGATGTCATGAATCTCAATAAGCATCCATTCCAAAGCAAGACAAAGCAAAGTAAGGTTGGATTCAAAGTTAGTTGTATTTAGAACAGACCCAATGAATTAATGTGGCCGAAGTGACTCACTTAAGAACCACTGAAAAATCAATGTCTGTGGTCTATTTCAGTGGGTCTAAGGTGTTTGTAACTAACGTTGCATTCAACCAATGATTTCATACTGAATGCAAACAACAGGAAACTATAACAATTTCTATTTTTTATCAATTTGCAGCCCAGTCTATGCCTGGTTGTACAGGAAGTAAGTCCCATTTTTTACAATAAGCG
Organism: Ctenosaura bakeri; assembly: GCA_948474755.1. Taxonomy (NCBI): domain Eukaryota; kingdom Metazoa; phylum Chordata; class Lepidosauria; order Squamata; family Iguanidae; genus Ctenosaura; species Ctenosaura bakeri. Next base: position 171,971 of record CAOLHI010003507.1, on the reverse strand, counting down.
TGAACAGGATTGCAGCCTTAGTTTACATGCCCAGACAACTCCCCTATTCTGTCCCCATCTGATTTCCACTTTTCATTTGTTACTTATTGCAATATAAAGGAAGAGTATACAAAAGGAAAAGGAAAAAAGAGGTATTGGGAGAAGTGGCAGAAAACTGGGTGCATATTACCTGTTTTCTTCAGACAGAAACACTCCAATCAGGCTTCCACATTAACATCTGGAGAATGTGTAGCATGTCTAACAGTTGTGGTGTGCACAATTTTAAACTTGTTGCAATTGTTCTTTTCATGCTTTGTGCTATCAAAAAAGGAGTTCATCGAATGATAGAAATGTAGAGTTGGAAGAGACCACAGGGGCCACCCAGTCTAACCCCCTGCCATGCAGGAACACCCTCAAAGCACTCCTGACAGATGGCTATCCAGCCTCTACTTAAACACCTCCAAAGAAGGAGACTCCACTACACTCCAAGGCAGCATATTCCACTGCCGGACAGCCCTGACCGTCAGGAAGTTCTTGAATACATTGCTCCTTGTCCTGGTGTCTGGAGCAGCAGAAAACAAGCCCACTCCCTCCAAGTTCTAGCTCCAGTTACATTTTCTGGGGGGCAGAGCAGTGGGCCTGGATTTAACCCATAGATCTTCCTCCAGAATCAGTAGCATAGTGCTGAATTTTGAAGCATAGGTGGTCATCTTGATAACATCTAGAGTTACACTCACAAGGACAGTCCAAAAAATGCAGATTGTTGTGTGTTCAGCCTTACACAGAATAATGTCTAATAATGTCTAACAGTCATAGAAGAGTGAGCTGGCAATGGTGCATTTGGTTGGATAGATACAAGAGAAAGCATCAGACCACCAGCCAAAGGTTAAAGCCAACAAAGCTAGTTCTAGCAGTCTTGTTGGTACAAAAAGATATTCTGCAAAGTGTACAAAATGTACTTTACATTAAAAAAGAGATAGCTCACAATAATATATTGTTTCTAAATAACTTCTTTCTTATACACACACACATACACACAGAGAGAAAAATAAATGGTATTTAAGAAAATTCAAACACAAACACCTGCTATTGAAAGTTCACAGCTAAGCTTGGAGAAAACAATGAAGCCTGAAAGAGAGGTGAATAGCAACCCTGTTGTCATTCCTGTTGATCAAAGAGTCCTGATACTTTAACCCTGCGAGCTTTGGTTCCACTACACCACTGCACCAAATAGTTGATTTGTAAAGTTGTTGATTTTTGAGATTCTGTGCACAACTAAGCACTGGTAACAGCTCCATGATGCTGCATTGAACCTCTTTTATTAGCTGTAACAAACTGAGGCATGTGCAACTATGATTGATTAATCTTGTGTTACTGATAGCTGTATAAAGTCTGTTTCAAAGTCTAAAATGTACCACAGAGACCTCACTGGCAAGGCATAATCCCTGAGTTGTGTGGTCCCAATTAAGTTTTGAAGAAGTGACCTTCTTGCTTGTATTCTTGCTAGACTATCTGCAAGTGCTAGTTTTGGTCATGGTCATTTATGTCTTTCCTCTTTTATTTCCTGGTGGGAAAGCTAATACATAAGGCCCAATGGCTTATTCTCACTGGACAGTCATTTGCCCACAATACAACTTCCATCAGAATTCTGGTACACAACTACATTGTTTCATTTTTCCTGTTCAAAAACCTAACTTTAGGAAGCAATTCTATTTTGGAAAAATACTGGCATACATAAGATGTTAGGGCAGAAGAAAGAAAGAAAGAGATAGATTTTAGCTAAATTAGAGGTGCATTGTTTTAAATGGGAACATATAGCAATTGTGGTTTGATATATGACTTTACAAAGAAAGACTAGCAGTGCAACACTATGCATATCAACTCTGAAGTAGGACCTATTATGCCCAATAAAATCATTAAAGTAAGTCCCATTGAACTATCTGTATCTAGGAAAATGGGTATACACTGTAGACTAAAAAGATGGTGATGTTGTTGTTGTTGATGATATTTGTATCACAAATTTGCTCCCCAAATTGGGATCCAAGGCAGGTTATAGTTTAAAAGAGCAATACAGTTAAAAACATACAAAGACTGAACATTACAGTAGAATTAAAATACTTACAATATTAAAACACTTCTAGTTACAGAGTAAAATGCAATTACAAAGATTAAAAAGCTATTAAAAAGTTCAAGTTTAAAACAATACAGAACCCACTAGCCCATATTTTTTTAAAAAACTTTATTTATGAAAAAAATCTGTCAGGACAAAAATGGGTTATGCCTGCTGATGGAAAGATAGCAGGGAGGAGCCATTCCGGCCTCCCTGGGAAGGGAGTTCCAGAGTCTAGGGCAGTCACTGAGAATATTCACTCTCACAGCCCCACCAACAGTGCTTGTGAAGGTAGTAAAATTGAAAGAAGAGCCTCTCCTGATCACCTCAGGGCCTGAGTAGGCACATACAGGGAGATAACAATCTCCCAGATAGCCCAAACTTATCTGGTCATAACCGGCTAAATTGGTAGAAACACAATTCTACTGAAAGAACCCCAAAATTATCCAAATGTAAGATATATTTTAATGTGAACCAAAAATTCCAGGAAAACATTTGTCCAGTTGTCCTATTTCTCTGGGCATACTTTGTGATTTGTGTGATCATAAAGTAATTACCACTTAAAAGTTTTTTAGATCACAGACAGACATTCTGTAGGTATGGAGAAATGAGTAAGACACATCATTTATCAAACTATATTGCTGGTTTACTTAAATTTTCACAGGACATCACCAAAGGGATGAGTTAATATTTCACTAAAGGATCAGCTGTACAATTTCAAAACATTTCTTGACATTTAAGCATGCAACAATTTTTTTGCCTTTCAAAACCAATGTAAGCATTTTCACTGGAACGCTGAATCCCCTTGAGAAAATTTAACTTTTAGTATGCACATTTTACACTCATTGCTTTCTATCCAAGGCATGTTATACCGCCTCAACATTTTTTTTTCTTGGGGTGTTCAAATTACCATTTGTGTAACTGCAAGGATAGAACATGTTCCATTTCAGCTTTCTGGTTAAAAGCACATCTGAATGGCAGATTTATACATTGCCAATTTGATGTAGGCCATAACAATCTCTTTTAGAGATCAGATATGCTCATGATGTGTGGGTAGCAAGTGCAATATGCAGATGTAGGAACCCTGTCAGCCTACACTGCTGTTCAGCTTGTTTGTCCATCTGACAGCATGATCTGGAGGAACAAGGCATCTGCATAACCAGCCTGCTTCTGTGTGCATAGGGGTATCCCAAGGCAAACATTTATTTGCCTGTCTCTCTGATTATGAATCATTGCCATCTAAGCTAGGAGGACAGACAATTGCTATACAAAAATGCTTCTAAATCTATGTCACAGGTAACATGTCTTAGCATTTTCTGAATATAGCCATTTATTGTGCATTTCAGGGATTAAAAGTCAAATCATTTGATATCTTTCCTCTACAGTACAGCAATGCCTGCAGGACCAGAATATAACTTCCCTCTCCCCATTCTGCACGGCTCAATGGCATAAAGGAGAAGTTTTCTGTGAACTTAAGAGCTGGCTGGTTTTTGTCACCAAGAGACTTATAAATGTCACTGCTTTGATTTTTCAAAATTATTTGAAATAACCTTAATATTCCACTGACTGAAATCAAATGTCCACATATCCACATAAAGATTTAAAAGTGTAAAGTGTAGATTCACATTATGATCTTAACGTTCTAACTAACAGACAAGAAGACCTGTTTGAACAATATTATTTGTGCAGTCCATTAATAGTTGTGAATGCCTAAATGCCACTGTTTTGGAAAGCTATGACACTTCCCCTTTGTTCAGCCACAGGGACTGTGGTGTGGGGATTGAAAGAGCATTTCAACATATTTCAGAAATGGTTGATTCTCTCTCTCTCTCTCTTTTTTTTTGAGTGTCAAGAAACTCTGATTAGAAAAATATGAGCTGATGAGAATATTTGCAGTTTGGTACTTATTCTGTGCAAAAGTCCACATGCTAGTTTTGCACAGGAAATGCTTTTTTCTGTGCAAAAAAACCATATGCAAATTTTGCACAAAAAAAATAAACCAATCCCAAATTAAGATTACAGGTTTCAAAAATAATATTGTTTCCAAAGACTTTCTTGCACTGGCAAGAAAACTGCTGAAATTTCTTGTTGCTTCCTTTAGGAGGAAAATTCATTAAGAACCACATCTCTCCTGTGGTATGTGCTCCGCTAATTTTTGGGCTACACTCATTGTCCTAAATCCAGTGTCATGCTGGCAAATGTCTAGTTGGTACAATGGAATTTTCTTCCCTTCCCCTTTGCAACTTCTTGCTCTGAAACCTGTTCCACACCACTCCCAGGCTTCTGGAATAGGTTCTGAGGGTACACAGGGGGCTTCAGTAATGGTGTGGGAATCACACCTTCAACCCTAGTTCTGCTGACGGAAGCAGCTTCAGCAGTGGAACGACCCTTCAGCTCTTGGTCTTTGCTTGTAGTTCTAAGTGCAAATTTCCTACCTCAGTCAAGCTGGAGGTCTATAAGCAGTAAATGATCATATAAATAGTATTCTTTTTGTAAAAAAAGAAAAATGTCCTAGAAGAGATTGTATTATACTGGGATTTAATCCTTTTGCCCAAGAGCTATACTACAAAAAGATTTTCACTTGACAAAGGTTTCTGTACAACTGCAGATTGTGTTGTTCTTCTCTCCTTTCATATTCTGTGCATATCACTGGTAACAAAGACAAATCCCTGGTTCCCTTTATGAAAGCTGTTCCAGGACAAGATATTCTCTATACCTCTCCATCATTTCTCCTGGAACAGAAGATCACTAATCTCTAAATTAATAGGCTTGTTTCTTAACCGTGGTAGTTATCAACATTTCTATCTAATAACCTACTTGGGCTTTTCAAACTAATCCATTCCTTAAAACTTGTTACTTATATAATAGCATTTATTCCTGTAGGAAATCAAGTTATTTATGTAAATCTGTGGGAACTTTATGAGGATGGGCCAAATTCTGCATGTTTTTGTGGGAGCAGAGTAACATATTCTTGTGCTGATCTCCATGAAAATGATGGTCTGCTAATGTCTTTTATCTCTTTTTGCACTGATGTCATACAAACATAAGCCTTTGTAATTCAAGGGCCTGTGCTGTGTAAGTGTGAAGAATCTCAATTGTTTTTTTGCTGAAATATAACTAGTTTATGAAATTCATGGCTTCTGAGCAATGACTTCAGCAGCATCATTGACTAATGCTCATGAGAATGAAGTAATGGGTGGGGTGGCCATGCTGTTGAATGACAGGTAGTTTCCACAACCATTTCACACTCAGTATTAGTCTGATAAAAGATATATCCAAAGCCATGCATTTTGCCTTGGCATACTCTTTAGGGACAATGAGTTAGATCACCTCAGAGGAAGGCTAGATTTGTATTGGTATTCCAACCTCAACACTACCCCCTTATATTTTACTTTTGGTGATTCCAGATTCTTTTAACTCAAGTCTTGATAGCTGCACAATCTATATAAGTAGACACTGTGGTTATAATCTATTTGGAAACAAAATGACCAAAAAAAAATAAAGTTAAAGAAAGCCTTTAGATACACCTGTCATATTTTCATTACCCTTGTGTTTCTCTTTTGTGTTCCTTTCATTTGGTGGAAGCAGTAAAGAAGATTGGTCTCAGTATCTTATGGGATAAGAATCTTATGTTATGTTCAGCCTCTTAGTCCTAGTTTGTGGGAAAACTGTGATGATGAATGGATTCCTAAGTAGCACGCGAGGGCTATCAGATTTCTTTGCTTGTATTGGAGCCTCTGTCATAGCCAAATATCCATGCTGAATTTTTAAATATAAAACAATAGCTATGTAACTATTAACACAAAATAATAATTCAGTCCTTGCTGCTTTGAAAATCTGAATGCTGCAGAAATATTCTTCTCTATGCCAAAATGTCTAACAAAATGAATATAAATATAGTTTTAATATTCATATTTGGGTTGCACTGTGATTTAATAGAAATGAGGAGACAAAACGAGTCTCCAATGTTTATTTATACTGTAGGACTGGGAAAGGGAGATTTCCTGAAAATTTACATAGGCATTTGTTAATCTGTATTTTGTAGGTGGATAAAACTCTGTAGTATTAATGTGATGTTTAGAAACTGAACATTCAAAAAACTTTCTGAAATATCCAGCTTTTCTGGCAGTGAGTTTACCTTGTAAACTATTATATTTTATGTTATTATATTATATTATGTTATATTATATATTATACTGAAAGAAAAGCTTGATCAACCATTGTTACTTTAACTCAGGTGCTAATATTCTGTATTTTCCAAGTTCAGACTTTTAAAAATTAAATATATATCTTTTTCTTCAAAGGCTATCACACTATTAAGAGCTCATACTTAGCAACAGAAACATGCACTGCTAGATTTGATAAAAGGAACTAGGGCCAGGGTGGGTGAGAGAGTGAGGACTTTTTAAACATTCATACATAATATCTTTAGATTGATACAATGTGTTGTGTGAAAGTATCCAAGCTAGATCAGGTACAACAGCATGGGGACTTTAACATACATGAAAAAAAGAAAACGACCTACTCTTATGTTACCTTGTTCTCTCTGCCCCATAGTTCAAGCAAATTACAGTTATGGGATTTGGTACAAGCCTAGTATCAGAGCTGTATGTGAACAGTCTGAAAGAGTTATAAAGGTGTGTTGTTAATTCAAGAAGTTTTACAAAACTGGACAAAAACATCTTTAAATAATTCACTACCTCTGAAGAAAAAGTCACAGAACATTTTGGGAAAACTAAAAATAAGCATGAATGACTATTAATAATAAAGGTAAAACATCTTCTAAATACCGTCTTTGCTGGCGTGTATAGGACGCATCCCATTTATACAGCAGCAAATACTATTGGCCGACATGTAAGACATGCCAGCATATAAGACACACCCCATTTTTACACAGTATTTTTTTGGGGAAAAGTAAGTCTTATACACCAGCAAATACAGTATCTTCAGATTCACCATTATTTTTGTAGGTTTTCTTCTCTTGCTTCTTCATCTTCTTTTCACTCATAAAGGTCAAAAGATTGCCATTACTCAAAGCATGAACCCTTCAAATTGGCAAAATAACAAATGTAGCACAGCTTTGGGGGCAAACACAAAGGGGCATGTGAGCATTAGCCCTACAAACTAATCCCATTCATAACAATTATCCATCAAATGCAGTGCCCGGAGTCACTTTGTAGGAGCCATTATATTTAAATCCAGGTAGCTGAGTAGTGTAATTTATTGGTTAGTCAAAACCATAGAAGCAATGTCCCTGGCTGGACTTCTTACTACAATCCTATTGTAGGAATGGTAGCTAGAGACAAAAGTGTAAGTGAAGTTCAGTTCAAAATCGTCGTGATATCTCAGTAGCAGAAGATAAATTTTGCAAAGCTGTAAAGTTACAAGATTCCCTCATTCTGTGAGATTGTTTCTTTGTTCTGCAAGCAGTTCATTATGAAGTATTCAGGCTAGGTGTTTCTGGTGTTGGAGTGTGTTTTTGAGTGTGCTCCCAGTGAACTTCAGAAAATGTTTTGAATTATTTGATGGCTCTAATTCATTAAATCCTCAATGTAACAGTTTCAAAACATTAGCACTTGATGATTTGCATTTAACATTTACTGTACAACCAAGTCACTATTATTATATTAAAGGCGCAGTAATTTATCACAACATAATTAGTAGAAAAGTCATGCATATAAATTAGTCCTATTTTCAGATGCCAAGAGAGACCGAGTTCCTGCTGCGTTAGGGAATACAAATTCTTTTGCAAGATGATTTCACAAGTAATATCGTTCTGACTCCATTATATTTGCAAAGAAGATAATAAAACAAGAATACCAGTGATGGTTCAGCTACAACCACGTTCAACATTCATTCCTTCAGCTAGACAGGGCGTAAGGATACACTGTTTTTTCCAGTAAATATCTGATATTACTGAAGAAGAATGTGTAGAGATATAATTATTTACTGACTTTGTTATCAAAGGAAGTAATGAATAATTTCTGTACAGAAATGTTATTCTCTGTGCTCTCTATGCTGAAAATGTTGTTGTGTCCTTAGGGGTGATGAATGCTGCCCAAAACACACAGATTCAGAAGTGGCAGAAAAAAGGCCACAACTTTATTGGCTTTATTGGTTTGAATTGATTGGCTGGCTGACTCCTTCTCCCCCTGCACCCAAGAGGATGTGCAGTTCCTAACTGCAATTAGTTCCTAAATGCAAAGATGCTCATTATCCAGGAGGTTCCTCATCAGGGTTTCCTGATGCTTGAAAAACATGTTTTCCAACATTTTTTTCAAATAGTTTTGAATAGTCTTTCTTTCCTTAACGATTAAGTTAGATTTCTTTTAGTCATCAATATATCGATATGGCAAAGTATTTCAGTTTATTGATATAATTGTAGAAATATAGTAAGGGCAATTATATGGTTCTAATATTACACATGTGCACATAAGTGTATATTTAATTAGAAATATAGCAGGTAACAACAAGGGCATGACAGTTGCATGGGAATAGGTGCATTTATTGACTTCATCTCTTTTTTCACACAGAGTCAAAGCTTGTTGCTCTGATTGATTCTCTGAAAAATGTCTAGTCAAATTAATGATCCAATTTTGGGAACTTTTAGTAGAATCAGCATTTCCAGCCAGCTCTAATATAACTTATGCACAATTAGACATCAGCATAAGATTAATGAATGCTGGAAATGTTCATTTTTGCCTTGAAATCTAATCCATCCCTCTGTTTGTTTTCAATAAAAGAGAGTTTGTAGGCTCCTGTATTTAGTTAATTACTCTGTTGGAATAATTAATTAAAACCACTTAATGAAATAAAAAGGTTCCCCTAAATAACTGGCCACTAGATTATCTTGTAATGTATTTCAGCCTCAGATCTTACAAAAGCAACAGGCTGCAGGCACAATCCAAGAAGATGTATTCCCCTTTTTCCTCTGAAATAGAAAAAAAATTCTTCTGGAGATTGTGTCCACAACAAAACATGCACTGGGAACACGCATTAATCATCTAAAAGCAAACACTGCTAACCCTAGCCATTTTTCTCTTACAGTTTTTGTGAAGTTACATTTGAAAACCAAGCTAGCTAAAACAGAGGGGAAAATCATATTGTTGATAAACGATTATGCCCTTAGTTGTTTGTAAGTTGTGCTTCATTCTTCTGAAATCACTGTTGGTTCTCTGTCTAATAAGCAACTGATAAATCATTTCCAACTACCAAAAAAATGGGACTATCTCTTTTTCATAGTGCAGTAACTAGCTTATCAATGTGTAACCAAGAGTTACGCATTTGTGTCTGCTTTGTATTCATGATCCCTATGTATCCATTCATTTAGGCAATATATACTGGTTTTCCTACATCTGTAGATACTATAAAAATGGCATCTATCAAAAGATAACAGAGCGAGCAAGTGAAAGGATGATGTTTAGTAAGGAGATCACTTGCCTGGAAATATTAACCGGTTTATCATCAACCCAGGTTATTCACCATGCCCATCCCTTCCTCAACCATTTTCTATGAGGGTCACAGAAGATAAACCACTGTAGAAATCATGATGAAGTTTCTAGGGAGATACAGAAATAAGAAATAGTTTTTGAAGTTTAGCTTCTGTTGGTTTTGTGACTGTTAGAAGTCACAGAGTTTCTGGACATAATAAGCTAGATTGCTACTATGTACAGAGCATCAGAGTTTCTAAAGGCAATTGTCTGCTTTCTCTGTCTGGTAAGAGCTGAGATACTGGAACTAAAAACTAATCAATACAAAGAGCAGTCAGGTTCATTGACCAAGTAGTGAAAAATGTGTCATATAACAATAGTCTTCTGAGAGAGAAAAGAAAAGCAGCAGCATTGATGTGAGGTGGATGGGTCAGAAAGAATTAAGGATTAGACTTGACACCTACATTTAAAAGAATCAACTGAACCCAGGTTCTCTCACTTGAGCACATTTGCCATGTACGTACATGCGTGCATATGTACACACACAAACACACCCATATGTAAGAAAGTCAACATTGCAAATTTTTTTCCTGACAAAGGGTCTTATAGAATAGAAATAAAAATGGGGTGATTTCCACACCATGGATTTGTAGAGTTGAAGAATGCATCAGTAGAATTCTTCACTTAGGTGCTAAAGGCACATAGGTATTTTGATGATAGGGCAACTCAAATCCCAACATTAGTTATATATAAATGTAGCACATGAAAGCACTTGGTTAACTGGAGCCAAGAGTTCCTGCTTCTGTATCATAACCAACTATAGAAGGATGGAGGGGCATTCCCCCTTGCATCTCCCACCCCCCAGCAGACTGCACTGCTGTGTTTTGGCATGCTGGAAGTGACATGACTTCTGCTGGCTATTTTGTTTGATTCTTGGGTGGTTTAGAGGCCCGTCAGGGAGGTGCGAGGTGAGTAAACCACCTCATTTGCAGCTCTTTTGGGATGGATCCAACCAGTTTTCAGGCAAACGATGGTCCAAAAATTGGCACAAAACTTTTTTTTAAAGTGATATGGGTTTTTAAAGGCTTTCAGTGGCTTCAGTAGGTTTCAGTGATTCCTTTGATATCCCATAAGCTTCAATTTGTTCAGCCCCAGTCTGCTGCCTTGAGGTATCTGCTTTGTCTCAGTGGTAGCACCAGCCTGGAATCCTGTGTATTTTCTTTTTCATTTCTTAAGGTGTTAACTATCATTCATATAAATCTGGACATTAGAACTTCGTATTTGTTTTTAGGGGGAATATTGCCTCAGCAAGTTGCCCATGAAAGAATAGGAGCAGAAGAGAAATGAGGAGAGAGAAGGTTCTTTCCCTCTGCAAACTTCAAGTATGTGTTTACTCTTCCACCAAAACCCCTGACAGATATTTGGAGATCTTGAGTCTTTCCCCTGATGCTTCTTTGCCCTACTAATGCACCTAACACAACCTTTCTATAAACAACTGTTCTGATGCACACTTTACGTGTGTATTAGAGATCTATTAAACAGATGTGCATGTAACGTGTACTCAGCCCACTTCTTTAAAAACTTAATAACAGCAATAAACAAGGTGTATCCAGTGTCTCAGTAGGGTAAAAATCTGATGATGAAACCTGTTCTACTTACAGAGGGAACTGAGAACAACATGCAGAGCAGTTGCTGAGCAACCATTTCTTCTAAAGTCCTCTGAGGCACATTGTCACTCCCTGTCAAGCCTTTTTATTTATTTATTTATTAGTTGAAGTATACTCGGTGTTGCCTGGATCTATAACTAATATTCCACAGGGCCTTCTGTTTGTGTCCTACCTTGCCTCCCTTTTAAACCTCAGGAATCTTAACAGCAGGATCTCTTGGAACTCTGTCCCATTGCACCCCCCTCTTTCTTTTAACATTTAACTTTAGGACTTTCAACAGCAGAGCCATAGTCATTTCCTATTTTCCCACCTGTTCCCCTGGGCCAGGAAACTTAGAGCGTCCATAAGGTCGAAACAGATGAGATGCTGAATTTGAATTTTCAAGGAGTGATGACAGCCATCTACTCATCAAAGCCCATTACTTTTCTCAAATACACCTCCTACATTTTTGATGCTTCATTTCACCCATATGATCCTAAAGTGCCACATCTCAGCTTCTTACCATAGAGTTAAAAAACAGAGCATCCACCTTCCCCACCCTTGGTTAGGAAATGTTGCAACTTAGTTTTTGCTGGATACACTGATGACCCTGATAAGAGGCAGTTTGATATGCCCAGTGTTGACTACCTCTCCCTCTTCCCCACATTTAAGCACCCATTGTGTGAGACAAAACGGGTCAATACTAAGCAATAAACAAGCCTCCTACTTGTCAAGATTTCAGTAGAAGAGAGGGAAAAAAATCACAGGTTCTAATTCTTCCTCCTGCCCTTCTTCCATGTTATCAAACAAACTGTTCTAAAGTGCCACATCTTCTACTTAATAACAGCAATAAGTTTGTCTTCTACTTCACATTACAAGACAAATCGCTTCTTTCATTTACCCCCCCCCGTGTTCTTAGTAATATTGATTTGAAAAAGGCAGATTACAGGGGGGAAAGTTTCGTATTACTGAAAAAAATACCACTTGAGAGAATTCACAGTGAAATACACAATTCCAGAGAGGAAAACTGTTCATGGAGTAAAGTCACATAGAAAGAGCTAGACAGAACCTCTGCTCCAAAATTGACTATAGATTTGTGGGATACTTGGAAGGCTTTACCAGCAGAACCATGATTATTAATTAGTTGGTACACACTAATTTCATTTGGAAGTCTGCATATACATACCTGCATTTCTAAAGTAGTTCTATTACTGATGGCTAAATGTGCTAACAGGCTCTAATTTTCAGCTCATGTCTGTCTGTTTTCACCTGTAGAGACCCTTCTTCTGTTTTCTAGACCTTAACAATATTTTCTAATGAGTTATCACTATCTTTCTTTTTGTTTCTAGAACCTCACTTCCCCAGTTCAGAATTCTGACTTGAAGCTGGCCAATGCAACTTGGGTGACAATAACTCATCAAAGAATCATAGAATTGGAAGAGACCCCAGGGGCCATCCAGTCCAATCCCCTGCTATGCAGGAACAGACACAAAAGCATTCCCAACAGAGGGCCATCCAGCCTCTGCTTAAAAACCTCCAAAGAAGGAGACTCTGCCACACTCCAAAGCAGTATATTCCACTGCTGGACAGCTCTGACTGTCAGGAAATTCTTTTTAATTTTTTAAAAAAATTTATTTAACATTAAAGCAAATCAGAAACAAACAAAAAGAGAAAACCAATAAAAATGACATACAATATCAAAGTCTTATATACAACCAAATAATAAAAAAGACAATACAACTTATTATTCATGGAATTCATTACTAAACTGCATTAAACTAAAATGACAAAGGTTAACAAACACGTAATTTTAAAAAAAGCCTCCAACCCTTATTGCAAACAGCTCCTACTACAATAATAGTACTTTTAACATTCCTTTTAAAATATCAATGGCATCTAAGCTATTTATTGTTGCTCACAGTGTATTCTATCTTAAACTGTAAAACTATCTCATGTAACAAATATAAACATTATAACAAAACTTAATAGCAATCCCTAGTAATATTAAAATAATATTATTAAATCTCTAATATGTATCTAGCAGTTTAGTAGAACGTGTCTACCAATAAAAAGTCTTATTTTATATAAATCATAACACTAATCCTCTAAATTATCTCTTAATTATATTTATAAACTTCTTAACCAAATCTTATGATCCAACATGGCAAGTATAATATTTATTATTAGCTATTAAATATTTTAATAGGCAACAATTTAAAATGAACTAATATTTTCATCATACCTTTCTCATGTTATAGTAAACTAGAAATAAAGCTTACAATTGAAAAAATTAGAAACCTAATGCCATAAATTCACCTTCAGTTTTTCTTAAGTAATCAAAGGTTTCCATTCAGGTCAGAATTTATCTTCTGTTTTACCCTTTGACCTAGTTGTTAATTAATCCATTTCCACCATTTCGATCAATCTGTTAAACCATTCGGATGCTGAAGGGATTTCAGACTTTTCCCAATAATTTGCATAAATTAGTCTTGCAGCAAGTAACATATACTGTATTATTTTCTGTTGTTTTTCCACATTGGTATCCTCTTACTGGATATATAACAAAAATAATTCCAGCTTCTTAGTAATAGGAAATTTCAAACATTTTTGTGTCATATTTTGAATTTTATTCCAAAATTGCTTAGCCTTCTCACATGTCCAATACATATGATACAAAGATACAACTTGAGCTTGATATTTCCAACAAATATTTCTCATATCTTTATATATCTTTGCAAGTCTTTCTGGGGTGAGGTACCAGCAAAAGATGTCAAACTTTATTTTACAGTCCATAGATCCAACAAAGCAAAACTATCCAGTGGTATGGTATAGATAAAACACATCTACTAAAAATAGGATACAAATATATAGATAGGATAGACTATGGACAGGGTATAAAAGCATAACAACAGTACATAAATGCATAAAATAGTATAAAAAAGTACATGAAGGTCCTTTTCACACGTGGGGAGCCGAAACGGGGCGGCGCACACAGGGGCGGAGATCACCTGCGTGCGTTTTGCTCCATCCCTGCTCCGTCCCTGCGGGGAGCGCGGCTCCGCCACTCCACACGCTGCCGAATTTCGGCAGCGTTTGGCGGCACCCAAAATGGCGGCTGGCGGCTTCCGGTGGCGCTCCACCAATCAGGGCAGCACGCCAGCCAGAAGCCCGCCCCCGGGCAGATCTTCAGAGACGCACTAATGTGTCTGCAGATTCACACCGGGAGCAGCCGTGGATTAGTGCGGGCGAGTTTCATAAAAACCACCTGGGAAGGTGGTTTTAAAAAACTCGCAGCGCCACCCTTGCGGCTGCACTAGAGCGGTTGGAGGTGTGGAGCCTCACCTTTTCCAACCGCACTAGATCGCCCCGTGGTGTGAAGGACCTCCGTCTCCGATCGTCTGGACGCGGAGTTTTACCCCCGTGTGGAAATGGCCGAAGTAACTTAAAATCATAGATAATATGGATTATTAGGTAAAATATAAATAGGTGTTCATCAAGTCTCTCTCATTAATGCAATAGAATTGGGTTGATCTTAAAGTGCATTGCCAGTATCCTGGCATATTTTTTATACTTCTCTCTTTATCTTAATAGCTGATGACAGAAATTTAGCAATTGTTAGGGTTACGTTCGGCCATCTGTCCTCCAACAGGACTTTTACATAGAATTTTTCCGAACAGCCCAGCGTACGGCTCAATAGAGAGATCAACTGATGGCAACTCTGACTATAGAAAATACAAGATAGCAAAATATGTGACATTGATTCAACATCTTGTGACCCATGAGGACAAAGTCTTGAGGAAGTGGGCAACCCAGCAAATCTGCCAAAAAGTAATTCCGAAGGAAAAGCATTGCATCTGGCCTTAGTGAATAATATGTGATAATTTGGCACAGTCAAGTTATTTAAATAAGTGGCCTGATGGAAGGGTCCCACATACTGAATATTTAAAGCACTGTGTGAGCAGAATGAGATGGAATTTGCCCAAAGATTACAAAAAGCAATATCCCATACTCTTTGCTTAATAGATTTTAGTGCTGTCTCACCAGCAAAAGTTCCTATTGTAATAATTTTCTTTAAGATCATAACAAATTACATTTTTGATTTGTTTTTTCTATAGTTTTCCCCACTGATTCATATGACTATCATATCCCTAATTTTTTGCATAGTTAACCATATATTTTAACTGTTCTTCTTCAATCTTTATTTTTAACAAAAATTTATATAACTTCTCAATCAAATGGTTGTCATTAGTACATAACAATAATTCAAAATCAGATTTATTCCTTTCAAACTATTTATTTTTCTCATTGTCCTTAAATCTTAGCTAACATTGTTGGTGAGTAAGCCATTGGATATTCAAGCCTTCATCTTGTAGTTGCTGTAAAGGTTTCAATATATAATCCTGGTCTGTCTTTGTTAACAGGTCAGAATATGTTATCCAGCATTGATTGATCTCATTTCTGTTCTGTAGAAAGCTTCTTGTGTGTCATGCCCCTGCCCCAGGACCCAGACAGGACTCTTCCCACCAGTCACACCCTAGAGACATGAGAGGGACAGCACTTATGGCAGCCAGTGCAGGTGGAAAAGGGAGAGCCCAAGAAGAGCTTGTCAATTAGGCCACAGCTGGGTAGGAAGCTGAGACTATATAACCAGAGGTCAGGAAGGCAGAAAGCTTCTGGATCTTCCTGACTCCATTGGTGGTAACAGCCTTGCTGACTCTTGTGTTCCTTGCTTGTGCTTCTCAGACCTGGACTATAGATTCTGCCCTTGGACACTCCCTTTCTGGCTTCTTGGTTACTTTGGACTTAGTTGCTCTAAGCTTCTATGAACTCAGATTGCTTTAAAGAAAAAAAGCTGTTTGCTAGTTACTGTTATCTGCCCGACTACACAGCTATGAAGCCTTGGCAGGCTGCCAGCATAGAACATTGTAAGGATATCCAAAATGTGTTTTTGGACATATTCTCAGCTTATAAGTATTCCAAAGCTTTAGTAAGGTATGCCTAATACAATGATTATCAACCTTAAGGACATATCGACCTTAACTTTATCATACCATAAATATGCATGCTATCCAAATCTTAAGTCATGTCCTCTCAAATTCATAAGTTTATTACGTTCCTACATTATCCATTTTTTAAAATCCATATCATGCAAAATAAATTTGTGAATTTGGTAAGTCAAGATCTCCTCATTCTTTTTAGTCTCGTAAGACTTTCCCTCTTATTCTTGACTTTTTATCTTTCCAAAGAAACTTCAACAGATCTTTTTGCCATTGAATACATGGCATTTCTTTCCTCAATATAACAATCACTTGAAAAAGAAATAGCATTTTAGGAAGAACATTCATTTTTATTGCTGAATTTCTTCTTTGTAAGGACAAATTTTTGCCATTTTCCCATATCATTCTTAATTTCTAAGTTTTTACATAATTATTTTTATATAATTGACTGGTATTTCAAGATAAATAAGCACCTAAGTATTTGACTTTCTTTGCGATTTTAAAACCAGTCTTTAATTGCAATTAATTCTCATCTTTACTCTTCATATTCTTAGCCAAATTTTAACCTTTTTCTTATTTATCTTAAAACCAGTTAGTTTTCTGAGTTCTTTCAATTCTTCTTGCAGCTTTGATATCAACTCCAATAGGTTTTGCAACATTGCTACATCATCTACAAAGGCTCTTAACTTAAATCCTTGTTTTCTAATTCAGGCTCCTCTTATATCAGTACTTTGTCTGATAGCTTGATTCAGAACTTCCATTGCTAAAAACAAACAAAATAGGAGATAAAGTACAACCTTCTTTTGTCCCTTCTGGATAGAAAAAGACTTAGTCAAATATCTGTTGACTATATTTTTGCCAGTTGATTTGAATAAATGGCTTTAATCCAAGTCAACACACTGAGTCCAAAGTTCATCTATTCAAGGACCTTAAAAAGAAACTTACAGTTCAGATTATTGAATGCGCTTTCTTCATTAAAAAAAATAAATAAAGCTCCTTGTTTTTCATTGTGGCTTTTGAAGTATTCAATCACTTCTAAAATTATTCTAATACTATCTTTCATTTGTTGACCAGATAAAAACCCACTGTGATTTTCATTTATTATTCATTTTTTATTTTGTTTTATTCTTTCAGCTAAGACTAAGGTGAATATCTTATAATCATTATTCAGCAATGAAATTTGTCTATAACTCTTCAGTGAAGTTAAATCTTCCCTTCTTTAGGTACCAGAGTAACATTATATTCTTTCCAATAAGCTGGTATTAAAACAGTGTCTAGGACATCATTCATTACAACTACCCATCAAATTGGAATGTCTATCACGATTTCCTAAAGAATGTTGGCTTCCCTATTATTTTCTTCTAGTGTGCTCTCCTTTGGACTTTTGATTAGAAACTGAGCACTGCAACATAGATAACAAGTAAAAAAACTTCATCAAATTTTGAGCTGGACAGAACTGCAGAAAATCAAGGAAGAAAGTGCAAAGGTAGGTTTACAGCTGAACATTAAGAAAACAAAAATAATGACCATAGACTATTTACATAACTTTAAAGTCGAAGATGAAGACATTGAAATAGTTCAAGACTGTACACACCTTGTCTCAGTCATTAATCAGAATGGAGATTGAAGTCAAAAAATCAGAAGAAGACTAGAACTTGGAGGGGCAGTTATGAAGCAACTAGACAAGATCCTGAAGTACCAAGATATATCATTGAATACTAAAGACAGGATTGTCCATGCCATTGTATTTCCAGGTTCCAGGTATGGTTGTAAAAGCTGGACAGTGAAGAAAGCTGATAGGAAGAAAATGAACTCCTCAGAAATGAGGTATTGTAGAAGAGATTATTAATACCATGGACTACTGAAAAGACAAACAAATGGGTCCTAGAGCAAATCAAGCCTGAACTCTCACTAGAAGCCAAAATGACTAAACTGAGACCGTCACACTTTAGACATACCATGAAAGATATGACTCACTAGAAAAGACAATAATGCTTGGAAAGGTAGAAGGCAGTAGGAAACAGGAAGACAGTATCACAGATGGAAAGATCATGAATCCCATGGCCCCAAGTCTGCAGGACCTGAGCAGGTTGGTTGATGATAGAGTGACTTGTAGTTAACTCATTCATAAGTTGAAGTTGCCTTGATGACAGTTAACAACAGAGTATGAGGTCATGATGAGATATGGTTGCACAATACTCCTGTGAAGAGAATTGAAGAGGCCTCCAGATGTGAAAGAAAGGAAGCTGCTTGTTTGCTGTGTCAGCAAGATTCTTGAAACCATCTGCTCTGAGTATTTTTTACCTCTTTGGAGAACTGAGGCCCTGATCATCTAGTACTAGCAAAAACTGTTGTTGGACTCTGGACTGGATGAGGGCAAACAAATTGAAACTTGATCCAGACATGACAGAGATGCTCCTTGTCAGTCATAAGACAGAATAGGAAATAAGTATTTAAACTGTGTTGGATGGTGTTACACTCTCTTTGAAGACACAGGTTTACAGCTGGATATAGTTTGGGTGCAGTTTGTGACTGAGCTTTCAGCCCGGATGCTCAGGTTTTGGGAGTGGCTAGACATGCATTTACACAATTAAAACCAGTGTGCAAACTACAGCCATTCCTAAGGATGCTTGACATGGCCACAGCGACACATGTCTCAATTACCTCCTTTTTAGATTATTGAAACTTCTCTAATGGGCTGCCTTGGAATAATGTTCAGAAACTTTAACCAGTTCAAAGAACTGCAGCCAGATTGTTAACAGGGGTTGGTTAGAGAGAGCATGACTTTCTTGTTGAAGCTCCTCTGCTGACTACCAGGCTGTTTCTGAGCACAATTCAAAGTGCTGATTATTACTTACAAAGCCCTTGATGGCTCAGGTCCAGGTTATCTGAAGGACCACTTCTTCTCACAACAGCCTGCCCAAGTGATAATATCTTTCAGGGAGAAACTTCTCTTAATCCCACCACCTTTACAGAGACACAGTGGGAACATGGGAGAAGGCATTCTCTATGGCCATTTCTGCACTATATTGTTATAGTGCTATTATTCTGCTTTCAATATCTTATGGAATCCTGGGGATTGCAGTTTAGGAGGGGCTTTAGAATTCTCAACAAACTACAAACCCTGGAATTCCAACGGAAGTTAAATGTGGAATAATAGCACTGTAACAGTGCAGTGCAGAAATGGCTTATGTCTCCTTCTGGAGTCTTGAACTCCTTTTCTAGGGAGGCAAGGCTGACTCAATCTTTGCTATTCTTCCATTAGCATGTGAAAGCCCTCCTATTCCAGCAGGCATTTGGGAAGTGACTATTTTACATGGAAAGGCTTTCTGTTCTGGTGTGCAGTAACATTTTCACTCTATGCTTTCAATCTTTTAAACAGTTTTAATTTCATGGATAGTTAAATACTATTTTAATCTTGGTTTTTATCTGTTTTTAGTTACATGTAGTTTTATTTGTGGTTCTTTTAATCTGTAAGCTGCTGCCAGAAAGACACACATGCAGAAATTATCTTCTGTTATTATAGATTTATTAGTTGTGCTTCTATTGTTCCTCCCTCAGATGAATTTAAAGATGTAAATAGGTCTCCTCTTCTCCCATTTTATCCTCACAATAATGCTGTGATGTCAATCAAAGTGAGAGAGAATGACTACTCCAAACTCACCAGTGAGTTTCATGGCTAGTTCAAGTTCATAGTTCAAGTCCTGGCCCAGTGTTCTAACCAGTACACCACACTGGCTCTCAAGTGTGGAACTATGGAATGTAAGGTGTTGAACTCCCATCAACCTTTATTATTGGCCAAGCTGATGGGAAATTGAATCCAACACCATCTGGAAGACACAAGTCTTCCAGCCCTGTTTTAATACCTTTCTTACAATATACTGCAGGGGTAACCATTTTTTTAACCAATTTGTCTCCTCTGACTTTAGTAGCAGTCTAATCGTGGGAGGAAATGGCACAAAGGGCTTTAGCTGTTTAATTTGTGACAACAGACATCAGCAGTTAAAAGCAGAGCAGTAGGACTACTTGAAAAAAACATATAAAGACCATTAAAATTCTCAACAACCTCTCAGAGTCTATGTTCTGCTTCATAAGTTAGAAAGATATTCCTAAAATATGAGTCTTAAATCGTTCTTTTTGACTTAGATTGCTCTCTTCCATTTTCCATCTCACACTAACATTATAGCACAAATGTGTTAGATAGCTCAAAAGCACTTTTAATTGATGTACAGGACTCAGTTTTCCATGAATATTTATATGTAGAAAATAATAAATCAATATGGGGGGAAAGATGCAGTCATAGGAGTTGGAACATGTCGAGCTGGAAAGCACTTCAGAATTTGTAGAATGTTTGTGACAAATAATTACTACTATTAACTTAGCTAATTCCAGCACACATATAATTATGTGTTATAACACAACACGGTGGGTCTTAACTCAGTCTATTTCTTGATGTTATGGTAGAACAATAATTTTTCTGTTGCTAAGAGTGTGGCAAAAGTATTGCAGAGTTCTTAGCTGAACTCTACAAAGTCCATATAAATACTCAGACAGTGGAATTTCTGAGGAATTCTGAAGATATTCTGAAACCTCAGGAAGGGACTCATTCAATACAGCAAAGGATAAATTAAGAGTTTCTTTGTCCCTCATATGGAATTTATGCATCTGACCCAACACATAGAATGCATAAATAATGTCTTAAAGAAGAAGAAGCTTATTATAGTGTAACCTTTGGCACGCTAGAGTTCATTTGCTCAGATGATCAGTTGAAGTAGTAAATAGTACATAAAAATCATCCTAAAATTAAATGGATCCTGTGGTCTTAAAAGAATTGCAAGGCTCTGTATGCTTTTCATATGATGGATGGGAAAGTTAAGGTCCACACTGGCTTTGTTCTTGGTCTCTGAAATGTAGTTTCCCATTCTGGGTCAAATGGGGGAAATGTTTAATTCTGAGTTACTAACCAGGGTAAAAATAATATGGTTTGATCATTCTTTAAGATTTCAGTTGTAAACCAGGATTCAAGCTGATCCTTTACAAATATATTTACAACTAAGTCCCACTGTACACATTATTTTTTGTTTAGTACCCATGTATAGGACTGTCTTGTAAATCACAGTTCCCTCTTTCAAATGGAAGGGAAAAACGCAGTTTATAGAGACAGAGTATTGTACTGAAGTCAGTCGAAGAAATATGAGACATTGCAGTGAGAAGGACCACACAAACTAATACTGATTCTCAACCTGCTATGGTTTGTTAAGCATGTTATGTCTGAATTGGCCCTATGGTTGTGAACTTCAGGAGGAAAAACCCTGGCATGCTTAACCACAAAGTGTGGGGGTGGGTGGGCACTTTGCTTACATTTCTTAAAACTTACAAGAAACCTGAAAGCAATAGGATTTTAAAACATTCTTAGTGCATAGTGCAATCAGCCCTCCATATCCACAAATTTAACCAACCATGGCTTGAAAATATCACACACACCCCAAAAAAAAGAAAACCCCAAAAGCAAACTTTGATTTTTGCTATTTTATATAAGAGATACCATTTTACTACACAATTATACATAATGGGACTTGAACATCCACAAATTTTTGTATCCAGCAGGGGGGGGGCTTCTGGAACCCAACCCTAGCAGATACCAAGGACCCACTGTACTTCTTCATAATGAGCAACTTGTAGTCCTATGAGTACTAGAGAATTCTATTTCCTGACTCCATTTCCCATATTTTACACCTTATGTAGTTTTAGGTTGGAAGAGAAAGAATGCAAAAAGGGGAAGCATTTCTAAGAAGTGTCAACAGTGAAAATTTAGTTCAATCTAAGACATTTTGCAACAATAGAGTCCATTTTCTAGAACTGTGTTACTACATTTAGATTCTGAGAAGCGGGTATAGATGTTAGATATAAGAACTCTCTTTGTTGTATCATTAGGCTAACCCCATATGCAACTGCATGACAGTTAGCAGTGACTGACACACTGCATTCATTTCAGTTGGTTAACTCTCAGTAGAAGTACCATGCCATCTAACTATCTGGGTACACAAGGGGCTGATTATACATGTTCCTTTCAAGCTGGAGACTAAAGGTGATTTGTTCCCAGCTCACTGCTCCACTTGACCCATCATCATTTGAATTGTTATGGGTCTAGCTGAATGGATAACAGTCTTGCTTGTGTAAGGATTTACAGGGACATTCATCTTTTCAAATAAACTACATTTCATAACCAAGTTTGGATACAAGCATTCTTAGCTGGAGGCTGCTGTTAACTCAAATCAAATCAACTTCAACGTGGTGACTCTATGAATAGGAGACCTCCATGTCAGCCCATCATCAACAGCCCTTGCAGACTCCAGGACTATGGCTTCTTTGATTGAGTCTGTCACGATATGTAAAGGGTTAAGCTTACTTGATGCTGCGCTGCTTCTTCTGACCTTGCCCTTTAAGCTCAAGGTATAGACTGAAATAAGGCTACGCAGCTGTATGTTAATTTATGTGTTTGACTAAGGCACTTGTAAAGTACCTAAGAATGTACAGCTGTGTGGAGTGTATATAAGCTGTTCGGAAAAAGCGTTCTTTCTCCCTCTTTTTTCTTGTCTCCTCGCTGTGCTGGTTTGTATGTTACTCTGCTGGTTTTACTGTTTAACTTTATGATGGGCTTTTGCTAAATGCCTTAATTTGTTACCTGCAATAAACCTTTTGTATTTTTCCTTATTGCGGTCTGAAGTGGCTGTTTTTCCTCTAGGCTGTAGTTTATGCCAGAGGTTCTTCGGAGGTCCTTGTTTGCTTAAACAAGTACACCAGTTTTCAGGCTCGCTAGGCAGGCAGCCGACAGAGTCTATCCATCTGTAATGTGGTCTTCTTCTTTCATACTGCCTTCTACATTACCAATCATTATTGTCTTTGCTAGTGAGTTATGTCTTCTCATGATATGACCAAAGTATGACAGTCTCAATTTAATCATCTTGGCTTCTAGGGAGAGTTCAGGCTTGATTTGCTGTATAAGTTATCTTTTTAGCAGTCCATGATATCTGTAGAACTCTTCTCCAGCACCACATTTCAAAGGAGTTAATTTTCTTCCTATCAGTTTTCTTCAATGTCCAGCTTTCACAACCACACCTAGAAATTGGATATAGAATGGCATGGACAATCCTAACTCCAGTGTTCAATGAAATATCTATACACTTCAGCTGGAGGTTACTTTCATGCAAAATCAAATGACTGGCGCTGTGCAAATCTACACAGCCACAATTCTGATTCTTTCACAGAGTGAATGTGTGAGGTGCACACTTATCTTGAATCTAAGAAGCCCACACTTTGGGGAGAAAACAGATTCTCTAGCTTGGACCACCCAGCATTTTCATAGTGTTCCACTGCTGATAGTCTCAAACACCAAAGGCTTTATCAAAAAAGACAGCTAAATAACAATTACAGCAGAATAATAGTATCTTTGGCTGGGACTTATCACATGACATCAATTCTTTTCTTTTATTCTCCAGGTGGGAGACCATTTACGAAGTCTTTTTTTTACAAATGCAAAATATCCATTAATGACTTCTTTTGTAAAAGAAATGCTTTCCAAATGGTCTCCCACTGTTGGAATAACAGAAGAAGGATCAGGTAATGTGATAAGTCCCAGCCAAAGCAGCTTTTATCCTGTTGTAATTGCAGTTTACCTGCCTTGTATGATAAAACCCCAAGACATTTTGCTGACTAAAGCAAAGCCTCAAATGCCCAGTCAAGATAAACAGTACACTAAAGTCAGTCAAGTTATTTTGAAATCTGAGAAGTGATTCTTCTCCTGCCAGGCAGTAAAAATTTAAATAAATGTAAACTAACAACAAATGATTTTCTACCCTAGCTGCCTAGAGAAACCAAGTCACTAACTCTTTCAAATGAAATGAGGTACTTCATCTTGTTATAGCCATGACTGGTCTCAATATTTCTTCTACTAAAGTTTTATGTGCCCTGCTGTTGCTACTTTGGCTCCAAATCATGTGTTCTAAAACCTGAATAAGATATCATTCATGATGTATAAGAATAAATTAAGATATATTAGGTTGGGGAGTGCACTAGCCTCACTCTTTTATCCTTGTTTCCATTGCCAGCTACAAATGGAGGGCAATGGTTGAAAACAAGAGCCTCCCTCTATGCATGGAGGCTCCCCATGAGACCAGGAATGACGGAAAATTGGCATTCCTGATCATGAGAATATCCAGAATAAAAGGAACTTGACAACTGCAAAATTGTATGCAAGAGAAACCACTCCTAGATTTTCCCTTTTCTCACTGAGACATTACAAAAATGTTACAGTATTTAAATGGCAATTGTATTGACAAGCCTATTGGAAATTCACAAGTCCATCCAGATATATATCCCTGAGTAGGCCCATAAATTCAGTTAGAGTATACATATTGTCTCATCTAGGGATCAGGTAATTACTTTTTTTTCTTTTTCCTGCATTCAAATTTCTAAACTTTAAGTTCTTCTGTGCCAAATATTAAGTTTGTGATTTTTTGTAATGTTTAATCAAACATAAACGGAAACAAAATTTTTCCCCTTTTATGTGATCTAAATTCAATAGATAAAAGCTGTTCCCTGTGTGGAGAATCATGTTGTCGCTGCTTGTCATACAGTTGTTAAAGATAAGAAAGCCCTCTGGAGGTGGAGTCCAGCATTTACATGGCTTAGTTTTAGTTTTAAGGTATGGAATGATTGTTTTAATGTGTATTGTTTTTATTTTCTTTTAACGGATGCAATGTGTTTTTAAGCAGCATTATGTATTGTATTTTAATCTGTTGTTTTTCCCTGTCTTTATCCATAGGAAGAGGTAGGTAAGAAAGAGGAAGGAGAAGTAGTTGCAGCAGCAGCAGTGGTGGGCTTAAAAGTTTTCCTCCTAATTTGAGAGCTAAACCCCTAGGTCAGCCTGTTTCACCTACATTCAGATGTATGAATTCATAAGTTCTTTCCATCTCATATCTGAGGAAATTTATATATTTTAGTAAATTCTTATTTAAAAAGTGAATTCTAATTAAATTCCCTCCATCTCGAGGGGGGCCCAGTACACGTCTGATGATTTTGTGAAGCGAGCAAACAAATAATAGAGGACTAAAGTATACATACAACCACAGGAAGGTGAATGCTGAGCCCAATGCATAACAAATCCAATTTGCTACCACTGGACTATTATATTGCTTTGATAAACAGAGACTGTGAAGGTCAAACACAGACTGAGTACAATAAATAATTTTTACAGTACTGTTTTCCTTTGTGTTACACACAGTGCCACTGTGCCATAAATAAATCTGCTTTAGCTTCTGAAATGTTAAAAGTTTTAGCACTAATTTTCTTTTGAATGATACTGACAAAGACATATTTAAACAATATCAAAAAATCCACAAGAATTAATTACATATTACAATTAATACATTTCTGATCAGAATTTCCACAGTGATGATACTGAAAAAGTAGTTTGAAATATGAAGGCACAGGGAATTATTGTGCAAGTGGGAAAACTGTGGATAAAAATAAAAATCACAAACACTATTTTTTTTTTAACCTGACAATATTTCTCTAGAAATCTCTAGGTCCTCCAGCATGATTCTATAGTCAGCTTCTGGTGGAATTGGCCATATGGTTATGCTGGAGGACCTAGCAATGTCTGGAGAAGTGTTCTCTTTAGGAATGCCTAAGTCCTCCAAGGCGACTCTATAGTCCACTTCAAGCAGAAGGGAGGGCTCTCTGGTTTTTCTGTCTTGTACGGTACATTGCTAGGCATGAGCTCCACATTACAGCTCTTCCTTGCCAGTCATCATAAGAGATATAACTTTTCACTAATTTCATTCTCAAAGGAGGCAATAAGTAATTTGAACAGCTTCTTCCTTGCAAGAAAGTCTATGAAAACAGCAGAAGTGGACCACAGAATCACACTAGAGGACCTTGAGATTCCTAGAGAGAACACATATTTTTCCTGTGGTGGGACATGGGCAGCAAGAATTTTTTAAAATAAATAAATAAATAAATAAATAAACCCACAAATAATCAAATCCATGAAAGCTAAACCTGTGAAAGTGGAAGGTTGACTGTACATAAACTGAACAGGAACATTTTTTCCTAATTGCCTAGACTGGATTAGGTGTTGTTCAGGGATGATATCGTTGGTCATTAAAGTTATGCATCTGCTAAGACCATATAACAGCTAGGAGCTGTCAACAACAACCAGCTTACACCATGTTGTTTTAGTTTGCTTATGGGTTCCATCAAGCACAAAGCAGCAGGCAACAAAATAAAAGGAACATCATCCCCCTTCTCCATCATCACAGGTTCTCCTAATCTCTGATGACCACTTGCCTTCAATGACTAAGTAAGGTGGCAGCTGCTGGTGCTGCTGTTGGCCAACCTACCTATCTTCTCCTCCTTTTCTGTTCTTATTTACACCTGATGGCAGCTATCTGGTGACTTTTTCTTCTTGCTGCTTCCAAACCCAGGCACAGGGGCAGAACCCACCACAGCAGCTTCTGCTAGAGCTAGATCCAGACAAGAAGTGGTGGCACTAGTACTAATGGCAAGGAGTTGTAATTGCTGTAACCAGTCATCACCGTGGAACCATTAGGAGGATCTATATGAGGATAAGTAGAGATGGACAGAATATTTTAAAATAGTTGAAAAATAGCTGAAATAAACATGTTTGTCAAGTGTCAGGAAACTCTGATGAGCAGAATTCTGTACCACTGAGAATCTTCACAGTTGAGGATGTAATTCTCTGCTACGTTCACACATAGAGGGCTTTTTTTAAAAAAAAGAAAAATAGCACTTTTTAATGTACAGGAAACAGCATTTTGTGTGCAGAAATATAAATTTCTTTGTAGCAAATGCTGTTTCCTGTGCAAAAAATACTGCTTTTTGTGCAAATCCCCCTACATATGAATTTTTGAACAGAATAACCCATGAACTGTGAATAGTTTTTTTAAAAAAAAAAAACTACAAAGTTTTCATAGACTTTCTTGTAAGGAAGAAGCTGTTAAAATTGCTTATTGCCTTCTTTGAGAATGAAATTAGTGAAAAGTTATATCATTTGTGATGACTGGAAAGGAAGAGCTGTAATGTGGAGCCCATGCCTACCAATGTACCATACGAGACAGAAAAACCAGAGAGCCATCCCTAAGGCACCATTAAAATATTAGACCTCCAAGAAAACAGCAGCCACCACAGATGTACAAAATGTGATACTGCATATTGCAGGTACTTATCCACAAAAGAGAAGCATTTTCTAAAGGATTCATTTGCATGTACTTTTTAGATATTTTAGGTCATAATAGACTAGGCAGCCTCCTATTGTTCATAGTGCCAGAGTATTGGCAATTGCTGTTTGCATTCAGAGAGGTGACTGGCTTACTTTTAGACAAAGTGCTGAGCTATTTTTTACTGAGACTAGGTAGCAGTTTGCTATTGTGTTTCTCTCCCATTCTGAGCCATTGATTTAATGTACACCATAGCGGGTAAACAGACACTGCTTTCTTCCACTGTTCTTTTTCTTTTCCCTCTTCCTTCCCAGAAAATTAACTGTTGAGGAGTCAGATCATAGATCTCTGTCATTTCCTGCTATTATGGATGTGATATTTATTCTAAAAACACCAGGCACATTTGTTACATAAGACCATGGGTATATCTTTCTTCAACAAAAGGAAGCAAAGTAATCTCATTTTCCTACTTGTCAGCTGGTTGAATGTACAATTTGCCCAACATGGAAAAATGGATGTTTTGTCATTCAAAGAAATGTCAGGATGTAGTGGGTAACAGGAAGGAAGGAAGGAGACTCCTCATTAATATTACATATATTTGGGTGGAGATTTTCTGTGTAGAAATATGAGGAAGTGTAGTTTATAGCTCACTGACACATAAAAGGGAGCCCTGGTGGTGCAGTGGTTAAATGCCAGTACTGCAAGCCACAAAGTTGTGAGTTCGATCCTGCGCGGATCCAAGGTTGACTCAGCCTTCCATCCTTTCACAGGTCGGTAAAATGAGTACCCAGCTTGTTGGGAGCATGTATAGAAATGTTTCTAAATACATGGTATTTGTCAGTTGTTCGCCGCTTCGATCCATATGGAGAGGCGGGATACAAAAAAAAAAAAAATTCCAAAAAATGGTGTAACCAGTGCAATCATGCCACCTATTCCTTCAGCACTTGGGAAAGTTCCCTTTATGGACTACAATTTCCAAAACTCCCTCAGAGAGCATTACTAGTTATCATGGGATTCTGGGAGCTTTTTCTCCAACTTCTGCATTTATTGTATGGAAAGTGGCAGAAGTTTGAACAGCATCCTCATGTCAAGCTTTAGATTTTTACATTCAATGAGAGAATTATTCTTAATTCTCCCTCACTGCAACCGGAAGAGATTATCACTTTAGGCTGGAACCCAAAACATGTGGAGAGTTTCATCAGATCTGTGTTTTTACTGGATTTGAATTTTAATAATATAGATTCCCATCTATTGCACCCAAACATAGATCTGAAACAATTTGCATTTCAATATTTATTCCGGAGACAAAACAATGGGAATGGATTAACTCCAAATATTACTGGCACTCTTTCCACAGTGGCTTCAAGTTAAACAGGAGCTCTGCTGGTGCTGGACCCAAATTTGGCAGTGGTGGAACTCCCATTAAGCTCAGAGCAACAAGTGGTTGTAAGACCCAGTATGGATTCACCATTCTCTTATTAAGTAGATCTGCTGGCCATTCCCGATATACTTCCAAGGTTGCTGTGTGACCTGCAACATTCCCCCTCACCTTGAAAATATCTATCCTGGAAAGAAAAATGTGCACATTTGGTAATGGACAATGGAGGAACAATGTGTACAAAAATGAGGCCATTCACAAACTGAATACACAAAAGTCATCTGTTTTGAGAACTGCACACAGAAATATGTGCCCATTTCCATACTGTTGAAATGAGGCTCAAAACCTGATGTGAGTCCGAAGCAAAACACATTTAGTTCTGGAAATCTAAGAATCTTAGATTTCTGCTGGAGGTTTCTAAGAGAAGCATTTCATTTTTTCTGGAGCAGAAAAAGGGTAGCCTGGGGATTCAGGAAGAATCACAGGCTATAAAGGTTGCCTTGGGAGGTCAGATGCAGCCTCAGAAGCTGCACTTTGGCTGCCCCTGTTCTAGAGCCAGCCATCAGTATTCAGTTACTAAATGGACCGTGAATGTTGTGGTGTTGTGTGCTTTCAGGTCAGTTCTGACTTTTGGTGATCATAAGGTGACCTTATCATGGGGTTTTCTTGGCACAGTTTGTTTGGGCTGTGTGTGTGTGTGTGTGTGTTCGCCTTTGAAGCTGAGAGTATGTGACTTATTCAAGGTCACTCAGTGGTTTCCATGGGTAAGTGAAGATTTCAACTCTGGTCTCCAGAGTCACAATCCAACACTCAAACCACTGCACCATGCTGGCTCATCAGGAATGTGTTTGGATATTCTTGAGAATCAGAACCTGTTAATTTGTGGTAAAAAGTCAAGGCCGTTTGTGACATTTATTTTTGGGGTTGTATTTTGAAGAACTACAGTCATCTCTCCACATTCATTAGGATTAGGGGCACAGGGCCCCTTTGAAAGTGAAAAAAAACATGAATACCTCTAGGCCCTCCCAAACCATATCTAATACACAAAAAAAGGATGATCTTCATATTCAATACACCATGGATTTCTTTGAGGCATCAGGTTTCCTTCCCAAGGCAGAAGTGGGTGGCTAATGGGGCTTACTGCCACCTCCACTGCTGCTCTGCACCATTTTTAATAGGAACTTAACAAGCCTCGTTCAGTTTCTCAGTCTCATGAGGCTTCTAGTCCCTATTAAAAATGGCATAAGGAGGCAGCAGAGGTGACAGCAAATAATCCGTGAATAATCAAATCCGCAAATTTGAAAAACGCAAATGTGGAGGGCTGACTGTATATGAGGTTGATAGCTATGAAAATGGAAAAGGAACAAAGCACAAGAAGAAAAAAACACTAAAAGTGTTCCAAGTTTTCTGAAGGGATTTCTTTAGAATGTGAATTGGTTATTTCCTCTCAGCTATTTAAAGGAAAATAGATTCATTTGTTGGGAAACTGCCAAGGTACTTAGAAAGGATCACAGCATATTCAAAGTGCATTTGATGTTAAAAAAAATCCCCTTGCATTGATCAGATACTAATAGAATCTATTTTTTAAATGAATGCCTTATTAAGATGCTTTTTCCTATAATTAAACTGAATCAGTACTTGTATGTCCAGCAGTAGCCACAAAGTCAAATGTGCATAGATGTTTTTTCTGGTCCTTAATGATCAAGGATTCTATCATAAACACAAACATTTTAATTTCATAAAGCCTATTAGAATTTCTATCCAGAAAATTATCCACTTCTCAACACCGTCTCATCAGACAGTAAGTTACCTCCCCAGATGAACATTTATTTTAAACTCTAGTACATTTTCATCTTTTAGACTTAAGGACTGCAAAATCTGGTGGTTTTGATTTCTCCCACATTTGAATAATTTTAATCTCAAATTCTGATAATCTAATCTAAACATGATGAAATTTACACCTATCAGTAAATTCTTATCAAAAATGAGCTGAAGCAAAATTCTCACTCATGCATACTTTCTCCCCAGCTTGGAAAAGGTTTTTTGGGGGAGACGGAACCAGAACTCCCAGAATCCTCCAGTTTGATAACCAGGAGGTTTGAATTGCTGGATGTGCCTACTGTATCACTTTTTGGTGAAAATGTAGAAATCCATATCCTATTAGAGATATGCCCCTTTTCATTAAGGAATGGGGTTCAAAAGTCCGTAGCTGGGATCTGGAGAACACTTTGGAATATTTTTACAATTAATACTTTGGTTAGCTAACCCCCAAATATTCCATATTAATGCTTCAGAACACCTCTCAATTACAGAAATAATTTGCAAGTTTGGACATATGTAAAATTCTCTTGGGACTATAGACTACTTTGTCAGATGTCTGAAGCCTCGATTGAGATGAGTTTGAATGATTTCAGTTTCCTAACTTGTTGTCTTTCTCTTAAGACTCAGCATGGAGATCTATATGAATCCTAGCTTTGCAAAGAGGCTGTTCAGATATAGGTTTACTTATTTATTAAGATTATATTCTACCTTTCTCCTAAACATATTAAGCATAAAATGAGGCAGCCTTCCTCATCCAATCTTGCCATCTTTTTACCTCATCCTCTTTCTCCTCCTACTCTTTATCATCCAATATCCTTTAAAAGTCATAGACAAAAAAAAAAAATTAAAAGGGACGGATTCTGTTTGCTAAGTGACTGCATACTTTTATGTGCAAGAGATCTTGAAAACACTAGCTTAGCTGAATTTGACACTGCCTCATGCATCAATATGTATACCAAATGGTCTCAAATGAAATATCATCTCTTTTGGAATACAATACTTCTGATGTCCCCATGTCCTTCCAAAACTACACTGGAGATCAGCGGTTCACATTGTTGCCAGACTCAGTCCTACAATCCCTACCATGAAATAAGGTGGTCCCACCCTAACTACCAGTTTGGAGATGAGTATTTGAGCTCTCCCATGTCACTACAGGACGTCTGGCACTTTGAATGAGTATGACATTTTATGGGAGATGTATGTATATCAAGTTCTCACAGTGCCTCCAAAACCCATGAGGTCATGATTAAGTCTGGCATATGTTTGCTTACATGAGTAGTGGGGCTTGCTAGTGTTTTGGAAAAGCTACTTTTTAAAGACTACAGCTCCCAGAGTCTGAGTATGTATAGTCCTAAAAACTGTGATATATCATCCCTGCCAGCTTACTCACACAGACCCCAACCTTGGGCTTCTGGCACCTTCCCATGCCCCTAAAAAGTTTAACCCTCCTTGGGTTGTTATTATTATCTTGGGTTTGGCTAGTATAGGTGTGACTGATGTCCTTTCTCAACCCTCAACAGAATGGCAGTCAGACAGGGATTTAAAACAATATCCACAACAAACGTTTACTGAGTCATGAGATGTTTTAAATGTCATGCATGTAAGCTGTTTCAATAAGTATTTTGATGTCACAAATCATTTCTTTTTTTAAATTGTCCTTGAACTCTCTCTTCACCACCAACCTCTCCTTCTATGTCAACTGCACACAGCTTCCATCAACCACCAACCTTATCTCCTTCTACCCCCTTCCCTATAAATTGTCAATCCTTTCCTTTTACACTCTTCTCTGTCAGTTGCCCTTCACAGCATTCTGAGGGCTGTGACTGGCTGGCTATACATATGCTAGGCACCTTTCTTCCCTTCTCCTCTTCACAGTGATGTCTTCCCTGTTGGGTTCTTTCTGACCAAGTGATGGAACATAGGGAAACATATGTAGAACATTTGTTTGCATCCAGGAACAAAGGCCAGATTCCTGATGGTGCACAACATCAACATAACTGGCAGTGGCATCACTATGGTTGGAGTCATCCAGTGCAGTAACTCATAGTGCCACTCCCATGAAGCCTTTTCCATCCAGGAGCTGCAATTCCAGGGGTCCTGTGGGGAATCCACTCTCTGGGTGCACTGATTTACCCTCTTGGCTCCACATGCGCAAAGGCACTGGGGAACTCATCCAGCCATAAGAAAAAAGGGTGGCCATCCTACATGTAGCTATATGGGCTCTCGTGGAGGTAAGGAAGCAAGAAGGGGCAGGCAGTCATTTTGATGTCACTGCCCCCTAGTGATACTATTGGTAACAAGGCTGGCATAGGTGAGAGAGGAAGGATGAAAAAGACTGTACAAATAGTGGCCAGGAAGGGAACTGAGGAAGCCAAGAAATAAATATGGTGCTTGGAGACAGAAAAATTAGTCTACTTTTCCTTTCACAATGACTGTTCAACTCTGGATTCCCCCCCCCATGTTAGCAGAGCTTGGAAACTGGTTTTTTTAGACAGAGCTCCCAGTATATCCTAGAGGCCATGCCAGCTGAGCACTTTTTGAGTTGTGATCCGAAAAACACATCTCTTCTAAGTTCTGGGTAATCAGGAATTGCTGGGAGGGGATTGTAGTGTGGGGATGAAAACCATCATGTCTCTAAGGTTCCACATGGCAGAATTTAACATATTGTGAAGTGGGTTTGGGATGAGGTGAAGCTCAGCAGTTTTTGCTGAATCCAGGGGTTCACTCCATCAGCTTCTGATAAGCCAAGAGGCTAAACTCAGGTATTTGTTCACTTTTTTATATGCATATATTATCCAATGGGTTAAGTATTTGCGGGGGGAGGGCAACAAATTGGTTGTCACTTTCTTGTCTATCGGTTGATAGTGTTTTATTTTCAAAACAACAACAACAACACAACAACATTCCCAGCTGTCAAGGAATCCATTCACTGTGGTACATGAAAAAAGCTTCTAGTTTTAGTGTCCTTAGTAATTTCCCTTAATGGAAAGCCATTTTAAATAGTAATCATCATCATAATAATAAATGTTATTCTCTATACAAATGTTCTTCTCTTACATTCAAATTACAAATACAAAAAGAAGAAGGAGGAGGAGGAGGAGGAGGAGGAGGAGGAGGCAGAAGCTGATTGTGCACGAATGAACTAAGAGCCACCAACTGAGTCAGAAGCCTGAGAAATTATTAAAAATATTGTTTATGCCACTACAGATTTTAGGTGGAAATTAATTGCCTTAATGTGTGAGGGGGAAAAAAACACATTCCTGCATACAGAAAGCTTTAGCACGTTCTTCTTCCTGATGTTCTGGTCTATTACAGAAGGAAGATTTGTGTGTGAGCGTGTGTATGTTTCCATTTGTAGGTTGTTTTGTTTTGTTTTTGTTTTTACACAAAAAAATTGTTATTTGTCTTTGTTTCCTACGGTGATCCTAAGGCAAAACTATCACAGGGTTTTCCTGGCCAGAGTTGTGCAGAGGGGGTTTGCCTTTGCCTCCCTGTATGGCTAAGAGAGTCTGACTTGCCCAAGTTCACCCAGTGCGTTTCCATGGATGAGTGGGGATTTGAGCTCTGGGCTCCCCATTTCTTAGTCCAACACCCAAACCACTATACCATGCAAGACATTTAAAAGCAAGGTCCCATTTCTACAGTGTGAAGTGAATTTTACCACTTCAGTCTATCACTTCCTTCTATTTAACAGATGGAGTGCTCAAAAGCACCCAGGGTCATCAATGGCACACAGCTTAACACATGCCATCATATCATCCCCAGAAAAATGAATGATCAGGAGACTGAACAGGATATCTCATATGAATTAAAAGCCTCACTGTGTTAACTAGATCGTAAAACATCTCTCTCTCTCATTCTCAAGATGATTGAGCAAATCTTTAGAAGAGGTCTTTGCATTTAAAGTGGACTTTGTGGTCCAATAGACAGCAAATGTGGCATTCTTATTCTCTTTAAATTGTAGCTCACTTCTGAATCCAATTTCAGCAGCTTTAGCACAGTGGAAACTACCATATCCCTGGGGGATGTACAGCATCGAGTGAAAAAAGGAGAATCTGTACAGAGACTGAATTATTTATTCCACCCTTTACCTGCAATAACAACTTCCTTTGGAATAAATTAACTCTGTAAAATTCATTCTTACATGATGCAGAATATCATTAATGTCAATAATAAAAAGTGGAATTTCATTAAATCTCTTTCCAATCAGCAGAGAATCGTCATTGTTTTTTTTAAAATGGATCCCTCCCCCTGAAAACAATATCATCATCCACTTAAAAGCAAAGCATCCACTTAAAGTTAGTAGTTCCATACTTCACAAGCTAACCTATCATCTCTAGTTACACATATAAGTTTCATGCTTATATGATTAAGAAATTAATAAAATGTTAAAAACCAAGATCCCCCCCCCGGGCTTCCTCTTCATCTTTTTATCTTGCCTCTGAACTGCCCAACATCTCTGAGAGTGATGCTACTTTTACCGAACTAAACAGAACCATGATCATGTTGAGCAAGTATTTCTTACATTATTAGGAGATCTGGTTATTGTTCCATCAGCACTGAAAACTAATGCAAGCAAAAGGGCTCAGTAGTGCAGCAGAAAAGTCCTACCATCAATTTCACTCTCTTAGATTATTTCCCATTTTTCAGAATTGCAGCACAAAATCTACAACAGGATCATACAATCTGAGACCCACTAGCTGAATATGGCCCAGTAGACATATCTGTATCTGGTAGCCAGCCCTGGGCCTCATAAATTTGTTTCTTGACTGTCCTCCTGGGACTACAAAAAGAGAGGCATCGTCATCCATGCTGCAAATCACAATGTGTGGATTGTGGGTTCGTTTGGTGCTGTGTTGCTTAGCCTTGGTGAAGATCCAGTATGATTTAGTGCCTTGAATGTTGGTCTAGGATTCTGGGAGACAAGGAGTCAAATTCCAGCTCAGCCACAAAACCTTGGACAAGTCATACTCTCTCACCCCTAGAGGAAAGTAATAGTAAACCTCTTCTGGATAAATCTTGACAAGAAAACCCTAAGATAGGGCTGACATACGTCAGCATTGACTTGACAATAAGTGACTATGATGGGGTGGACCACTTTGGCAGGCCAAAACTGAGGCCAAATTTGTGCCCCAGCACCTTCCAAAGGTTGCACCAGGTCCCCAAATGAAAAAGCAAAAGACTGGAAGTGACCACATGTCTAGTTCCAGTTTTGATTCTCAGTTATAGGCATTAAGGTGAAGCTATGACACATTATATACAAACCCAACTGTTTCTGAAGGAGTCGCTGACTCCCTTTTTAGAGCTTTTTTTTCATCATGGTTTATAGCAGAGGTGGGCTGCAGGGATGTCTGGGAAACACACCTTATGCAGCTCATACCATGTTGCTTACTCTGCTTTAGTATGAATTAGAGATGGGCCAAGAATTACATTTCAGTTCATTTTGGGTTTAAAAAAAACAACCAAAAATTTCTTCATATTCAGGATGGAAAGAACCTGCAATGTAAAAAAAAAGTTGAAATTTGGAAGAAAGTGAAACTCACATATTTGCCCATCTAGGCTCATTATGAATCTAAGAGTGAATCACTGGACATTCAACCACCTTATATGTGAAATGCTATTACCACTTTTTCCCCCAGTGGCTCTTCATTTTAATTTCTAAGTGGCAGGTTTATTCCCACAGTAGGAATTGCCATACTTCTTGAATTTGGCTTGTGAGACTAAGGAGAATTTCCTTTCAATTCTTTCCTGAGCAATGTAGTAATAACGTTTACTCGTGCCCTCATCGTAGCCTCCAACATTTCCCAGGTGAGAACCAGGACATAAGTGGCAAAGCAACATTTGAGTATGATCAAGTATGAGCAAGTTATTAATGAGGAAGAACAGAGAAGCTAGGAGAGGCTGCAGCAGTTTGCTTTTGCCTGGACCTACTGGGAAGAGCAAGATTCTGACCATCCTCTCCTCTCCTCTCCTCTCCCAACTTCCCTGAGTTAATTGAGTGCAGACTACTTTTGCCCTGCAAACTGAGTTTGAAGCAACTGAAGTTGAGGTGAAAGAGGGAGAGAGAGTAACTGGGATATTTTAAAAGCAGCTGAAAAGGTAGAATGACAGAGGATTAATTAGGACTGTTCCTGACAAATCAGGCCAGTTGGAGGGCATGCTTCATATTCTAAATATATATAACTTGAAGTTTTAAAAATGAAGGTGAAATCATTCCTGGCAAGATTTCTGTCTCTTGGCTAAGAACAAGAAGGTTAGAACCAGCTCATACCCACCTTGCCCAAAAGTTTTTTAAGATAAATCATTTCCCTCCAGCATAGGTTTTGCTATATGCATGTTACTTAAGAAAACTTCTGTGACAAAGGGTGTGAAGCATAGCCATGGCAAGTTAAAAAACCCTTCCAAACTTGTTGCTCTAAATGGGAAACACAAATAGTCTCTATTAGGTGCCATTTCCAACATTCCCTCCCATCTCGTTTAACTTTTTTACAAAGTCTGTTTCAGTGAAAACACTGCTTGCTGACACACTCAGACTTTAATACAGTCTTCTTATCTTTAAGGATAAGTATATCCCTTGATTCCCACTTACATTTAATTGTTGTTGACTCAATATATTTAAATTATAATCAGATCCTGCGATTTTGATATCATACACTCCTTGTTCATACTGCCTGCCACTCTTAAACTTCTGTTACAAGTATAGTACATGAGAACATGAAATCCAGATTTCAGACACAGCATGATATAAAAAACTCTTAAGCAGAAGATATCCTACACATTTATAGCAAAAGTTTTGTATTTCTGCCATAGTTGGATTACCTTGAAAAAGAATAGGTTGTTTAAAATATACAAAGGTTCTTCAAATGTTTGTTGGAAGTGTGAACAAAAAGAAGAGACTTTTTCACACATGGTGGACTTGTGAGAAGGCAAAGAAATTCTGGATGATGATACACAGATTGATAGAAGATATCGTGAAGGCAAGTATTCTATTGAAGCATGAACTTAGTTTTTCTGGACTGACAGATGACCAGTTAGACAAAAAGTTAGGAAGAATCTTCAATATATGATTACAGCTGCCAAAATAATTCCACAGAGAAATGGAAGGACATAGCTACTCCATCTCAAGAACATTGACTGATGAAGCTGCTTGATTTTGCTGAAATGGATTAAATAACAATCTTAATTAAGGAAGGATTGGGATAAGCTGATGGTATACTTAAGAGATTTTTGGGAGAGAAATTTTGTTTTTGGTTTTGAAGACTAACCTAATACAGTTTTCCCTCCATGTTTGCAGTTTGACTTTCACGTATTTGATTATTCATGAGGCACCCCTGCCTCTTCCCCCACTCTCCTCCTACCATTCCCTTGTGGGTTTTGTGTTTTTTTTTTGGACACAGAGAAAGAAGGCAAGCATGCTGAAGGAAAAGGTAAGGCAATGGGATGGGGGGAGACACACATGCATGCTTTCCTTGTGCCCTCCAGAGCTCTCCCCTCTCATTGTTTTACCTCTGCCCTGACGTTGAGAAGGAAGGCTACTGTGCCAGAGCCCAGAAGGGGAGTGGGAGTGGGATTAAAGGGGAGTTAGTCACGATTTTTCCACTTTCATGAGGGTTCTGCACCTTGAACACTCGCAAATGTGGAGGGGCCACAGTAGTCTAATAATGCTGATTTGCAGGTAATATGTGACAGTGATTTAAATTAGAAGAAGTATGTTTTGTAAGTTACTATAGAGCCACCAGCTGGTGAGCTGGAAGTCATTTATACATACTCTTGGCCCCTTTTAAGTTAGTTTAGCTTTATGTGGTTTAGTTTAAGTTTATTGTTTGTCTTTGTAATCTGTATATGTTGTTTTATCTATCTAAAATGTTTTTTAATAAAAAATATTATACAAAATCTATTTCAGCCAGGGCTGATCTTCAAACTACTTATCAGTAGCACTTCCTCCTTTTCCTTGGGTTACTGAGATTTTTAAAACCCACATTTCTTCACAAATTCAATGGACAGAACTTGATTTTAAAAAATGTGAAAGAAAGGAAAACAAATTCATCCATCCTTATCTTTCTATGTCTCTCTAAAAAGCAAGTTAAGAATGAGTAATTTCCTCCTAGCTCATGGTTCCACAGAAAATTAAAGAAAAAACCCATAGCCCCAATTTCACTATGTCATTTCCCTCATGCAAAGAATGCCACATGTGTGGACAGCTTATCAGGGATTAGACTACAGTATGTAGAATGGAGGGATCCAACACAGTTTCCAGTTGTACAAGTAGCTGTGCAGCCAGATTCACAGCTAGCTTCACAACCCAGCTGTAAAACTGGGTTAACAACAACAACAACAATAACAAGAAGGACATATCCTGTTTAAGATAAGGTTACCATAAGTCCTCCTTTTCCTGGATATGTCATCTTCAGAGCTAAAATGTATATAGTAAGAGTATTTAAAGAGAGAACTGTCATAGCTATTTATGGTTTGAAGTAGTCAGCCAGTAAATGTGTCCTTTTTTTTTGCTTTTTCAAAATATGATAACCTTACTTAAGGAGATGAAATGCATTACTGCTTGTAGAACTGAGGGGAAAAAAACCCTAATCAAACTCTGATGGAACAGATTGGATTTAAGACCATATTTCTATCAAATAATTCCTAGAACTGTAATGCTTCCGTTAAGAGACACTCAATTTACCTAGCCTCTCCTCTCCATAGGATAGTCTGGAGAAATCTTTCTCTCCTATAGTGATGGCATGAGAGGTTGGGACAAATAAACATCCAGATGATGACTGCTCCTAGATTATGAAATATGTTGTCCTGTGAGGTTTATTTGAGTACCATGGTGGGGTAGTGGTCTGATTGCTGGACCAGGACACTGAGAGACGAGGATTTGAATCCCCGCTTGGTCATGGAAATCCACTGGGTGAGCTTTGGGAAGTCAGAGTCTCACAGCCTCAGAGGAAGACAATGGAAAACCTCTTCTGAGGAAACTCATGATTGAGTTGTCTTAGGATCAGAAATAGTCCAAAAACATCGTTCATTGAGCACCCTTGTCATTTTCTGTTGGTTGATGAACACTTTTCTGTTCTGGGAAGCTCTTGCCATGCTGGACAGATGAGGTACTATATGATGTGCTCAGTCTAGGTCATGAGTAGGTATCACCGAGCCCTAAAGATATTGTAATATTGTGACTCCCAAAATCTCTCACCATTGGTAGAACTGGCTAAGAGCTGCTCGGATGTAGAGTCCTACAACATCTGTAGGGCCACATGCTTCCCACCCTTGGTCTAGGGCTCATATAGATTATATTGCCAGATTGTAATTAGTGAGGGACAAATTCTTTTTATTAAAAAAGCAATTACTAACACACTGCCAGAGTGAGATAGCCATTGAATAATGGTGGTACAGTAAGACATGCAGAATTTAGAACACATCATCAAGGTATAAACTCATTACAGCTTACCTAAATGGGATGTTATCATTTTACATTTAAAAGACTTACACTTTACAGAAGTTCAAAAGGATCTTTTGAAATAAAAGAGACTTTCTTTGAAGTACACCTCTACGCACCTAGGCAAGTCATGTTGTAGGGAGGACAATTAACACACATTCTTTTTACACAGGGAGAGGGAACTTTTATCTGAGCTGATTCTCATTTTATAGAAGTGTACTAACAATAACACACTGATTTCCACTAATTTATTTCCTAGAAATGTTACAGGAAGATTCTGGGACTTGTAGCCCAAAAAGTAACTCTCCAGAAAATAGGCTCCATTAATTCAAATAACTAATTGAAACTGGTGTGAGAGAAAAATACTCCAAACTGATTCTACCCTCAGGGCCTTTCCTCATTACACTATTATAGTGCTGTTATTCCACTCTTAACATCCTATGGAATTCTGGGGTTTGCAGTTTAGGGAGGGACATTTAGAATTCTCAGCCTCTTTGGCTTCAGTAAACTACAAACGTCAGAATGCCACAGGAGGTTGAAAGTGGAATAATAGCACTATAACAGTGTAGTGCAGAAAGGCCCTCAGTATTGCTACCTCTGTTGACTCTACTCCAAGATCTTTTTGTATTGAGTAGACTCTGAAGGGGAAACCTACTTATTTTCCAATTAATGCACATAGGCTTCTTCATACACATGCAGAATTCCAAATCACATAAAGAAACATTCATCTGAATGTGCATATTGTTAATTCACCAGACATGTTGCCTATTGTGTGGATGCCTGCAGGGAAACTCATGGTGAAAGGAGATGTGGTGGACAGGAGCCACAGTCTCCTGTCTATGTAATGGACTACATTTACAAAATATAAATGAAACCTTCATGATAGGGTGAGTGCAGCTTGGAAAAATTATGTTGGAACGACAAGTCCCAGAATTCTCCTAGCCAATGTTCATGCTGGTCAGAGAATTCTGAGAGCTATGCTTTAAAAAACAATTCTAAGGGTAGAGAATTCTTTTTGGCCCTGGAAGATGGGGATGGCACAGTCCTCCAGGGATGGCATGTGAGAGAGCCCAAACAAGTATGGCATTGTTAATCAAATGTAGGTAGAGACAAAATAGAATTCTCCTTATTTTGTTGAGTTTAAAAGTCAACAGAAGGAACGGTACAATAGGGCATATATGTGTTTGAACAGAAATGGAACTATCGATATGGATAAAGAAAAAATGGATACCACTGAAAACATAGATTTAAGAACTATGGCTTGGAAAAATTAATCCCTGATATTAGTTAGGTGAAACATAGGCCCTTTCCGCACGGGCTTATTAAAAATGTGCAGAGCGACCTGCAACGGAGGTCTTCTGCACCGTGGAGTGGACTGGGGCAGACTATTTTTTGTAATTCCGCATCTCAGTCTGCTCCAGAGCGACCGAAACTGGTTGCACAGCGTGCTTTTTAAAAAACCTCTTTTAAAGGTTTTTAAAAAGGTTTTTAAAAAGTATGGAGCGCACGACCTCATGTGGCTCCGTCCCTGAGTTCCAGTGCAGATTTGCAGGCACACACTAGTGCGTGCTTGAAGATCTGCCGGGGACGGGCTTTTGGCTGGCGAGCTTCTCCGGTTGGTGGAGAGCCTCCCCCAACCGGAAGCCACCATTTTGGATGCCAGAGCAGTGTGGAGCGATGAGCTCGCACTGCTCCTCATCCTGACAGACCCAAACGGACCCACCAAAAAGCCGGTGAGTTGCTACAGGGAGCGTTTCCCTTGCCGCGTGCAGAAAGGGCCATAGTTAAATAAGATTATGATGAAGAATTTCAGAATTCTGTTCCACACTTTGATAGTTTGTTGTCTGAGGAAACATGGACTAAGGAGAAAGCAGTGTTTGAGTGGGTTTCAGAACCATTCTATAGTAGCTATATTGTCCATAAGGAATGTAAAGCAAAGGGTGGCTTAGTATTTTTATGTTATTCACTCTGATTTCCAGAGTCTTCATCTACCCAAAAGCTGATAGCAACATCAATGTTACTTGAAAAGGGTTGTTCAAAATTGTTGATAATAAGGGCATACAGACATGCATACCACCAAGGAAAACCAAGATATGGTTTATTGCAATAACTGGAACAGTATATTTTGGAATAGGAAAGTGTATATCTTTTAGGAGACTTTAATGCTTGAATAACTATATATCAGTTAATGAATGTTTATTTAGTCTGTACTAGAAAACATTGATCTCTGGGGAAAATATGAATGAGAAAGCATGGTGTTTTTGTGCAAGAAACTCTAACAATAAAATTAGTAATGCTACAGGAATGAAGTTCATTCAGTTTAAGCAAGAGACAGTCTTGTTCATTCTAAATGGTTTATACATTCGGAGAATATCCTTATGATCGATATATGAGAAGTAGTGAGATACAATTATTTCTTTTGCCATGAGCCCTAACTTTATTTTAAAGATTATTTTAGAGATCATCAGTTCCTAATAACTGAACTGGATGCTGTGTGTGGAAGAGATCCATTCTAAACAGCAGTATAGCTAATTCCAGTGAGGTCCGCTGAATGTTTAAACAGAAGATGCCTAAAATGGACAATGGAATGAATAAAAATGTATGAAATTGTTAGCACTCCAGAACTTAGGAAATTAAAAACTATTTTTCTTTTTCTTTTTTAATGATCATATTGATGACTCTTTGCATAATGCAATAAATTAATATTGATAGTGTGGACCCCATCAATGGGACCAAGGCAGTGAAGAGAAACAGATGTTATGATGATACCTCTGCCTCTAAAAGAACTTTAAAAAGGTGTTGTGTTCAGTATTGGAAATGAAATGGAGTGATGCTGCCAGCCTTTTGTTTCAGCTTAAAAAAAAGAATATAAAGCCCTGATTTTAAAGATGAACAAAGAGGTAGTGAAGGACATTTATTTCCAGTTGATAGAGGCTTTGTGCATTAAAGATAATAGGAGTTTCTGTTATGTAGCATCAAGGGCTCTGTGGGGTGTGAGTGGAATTGATGACTGCTGTATATCTGCAACAGTATGGGAGAATAATGTTTACTTTATTTTTAAACTGAGGGGAAAGGAGGGTTATACCTGGAACAAGAAGTTCTGGATTTCACAGAATGGAAACCAGTAACTG
Source organism: Ctenosaura bakeri (assembly GCA_948474755.1). Lineage (NCBI taxonomy): Eukaryota > Metazoa > Chordata > Lepidosauria > Squamata > Iguanidae > Ctenosaura > Ctenosaura bakeri. The sequence continues at coordinate 128,803 of CAOLHI010003507.1, read as the reverse complement.
AAAATGGATATACACACACAGTTCTATAGATTAATACGGCTTTAACTGGCATAGCTCTGTTCTACAAAGTCTTGGGATTTGTAGTTTGATGAGATTCGTAGAATTCTTTGCTAGAGAGCTCTGATGCCTGTCTACAAAGAATTCTAAGCACCTTACCAAACTACAACCCACAAATTCTGTAGGATGGTTCCCTGATCATTAAAGTGGTTTCAATCTGATACAACTGTACAGTTTAGATACACCCTGAGATATAACAATAAGTCTTATCAATGGTTTGAAAATGGAGAAGAGCTCAGGGCCTGAGTTAATAACAAGAAGAAAGATAAAGAAGTGTTGTGGAAAAGACATCACTGGCATTCTTACTTTCTCATGAAGGTAAGGCACCAGGTCCTAACTGATCTTCGAATCTAAGCAGGGCCAGCAATGGCCAATACTTGGATAAGAGAGTGTCAATGAATACCAGATGCAGTAGGCTATATTTCAGTGGAAAGAACTGGCTAAACCATGTCTAAGTATTCCTTGCCTAAGAAAACCATATGAAAAATTCATGGGGTCACCATAAGTCAACAGGAGATTTGTGAACACATAAATACACAAAAAATTCCAACAAGCTGGACTGAATCAAGAACTGAACCAATTTATTAAAAAGGCACATAGAATTAACCATATTCCATCTGCAATATGAAGGTTATATGAAATGAAGCTGGAACTGAGATCAAAAGGTTCAAAATGAGAAAAATACTATTAGTGTAGAGCAAGTAGGTGTCAAAAACAGCTGTTCCATCTTGGTTCATGGGATAGTTCTTGGGCAGGACAAGATTCAAAGCATTTTAAAGGGAAGTGTATATTTTAGTTATGGACCTTAAGTTATTATTTGATATAATATTGAGAAGAAAACTGGAAGTACCCTAGCTATCAACGAATACAGGAATAAATATTGCTATTCCAGTATGCTTTTGCAAGTACAGCGTAGTCTAAAAACGGATCTATATAATGCAGTACCAAGGAACAGAGGGGTTCCGGGACAGGTACAAGCAGCACATCCATAATATATATCTATTAGAAATGGGCAAAATGCAGTCCCTCAGATGTTATTGTATTACAGCTCCTATTACCTGAAACTGGCATAGCCAATGGTGAAGAATGCTGGGAGCTGCAGTCCAATTATACCTGAAATGCACCACTTTGCTTACCCTTGTCATATATCAGTGATTTGGTTTTGAGTTTCTTTGTCCTTGATCATTGTTAGCCAAAGCTAGCTGGATGAGAAATTCTGATATTTTGTGGATGATGATGAATTTCCTGGGTAAAGATCAGGTTGCCTAGATTGAATGGTGTAATTTTCTAAACATCATCCCCCGCGCAATATTTAGAAAACTGCATCATCAATCTAGGTGTTCCTCAGGGGATATAAGAAGTATTGGTATCTGGATGAGTCTAAGCTTTCAAGCATCCCTTAACTGGCCAAGATAAAGAGGTCTTGCCATAGGAAGGGCAGCAATTTCATCAGCTGTTGTAGTTCAATTCTTTTTTTACAAAAAGACAAAATAATCCTATAGGCCAGGATGCTGTAGGGTCTTTATACTGTAGGGTATAGTATAAAGACCTTACAGCAAGGACATGTGAGAGAACCTCCCAGCTTATGGAATTCCTTTCCATGAGAGGCCAGTCTGGTCTCTTCCCTGCTCACCTTTTACTGGCAGACAAAGATGTTTTTAATCCAAGCAGGCATTTAATGTTTAACTGATTACAGGTAACCTTTTCATGAGGAGTGTGCTGTATCTTTAACTTGATTGTTGTATTTTTAATGCTTTTATGCTTGTTAAAACTTTTTAAATATTTTTATTAAACATTTCATGAAACAAACAGCCAAACCCAGTCATACCAATATATATGCTTGTCAAAACTTAATGATGTTTTATTTTTTTTTAATTATCAGGTTGTTTTAAGCTTATCCCATTTTTTTTTAGTTTTCCGCTGGCCACCTTGGGTCCCATGCTGGGTGAAAAGAGGCATTAAAATGGAGTTGATGGTCTCCTTATATAGGTGTTCTTCTATGGTACTGCAACAATCTGCACCACTCCAGCTGGGATGCTAAGGAATAGCTTTGTCTCCCACTCACTGCCAGCTAGCCACCTCCATCTTCTCTGCAGTCCCAGATAGTTACACCAGTGGAGTCTTCCACTCTACCAGTTGGCAACAGGATACTAGCCATTGTATCTAATTCTGAGCTTGTGCTGATGGATTTACAACCAACATTACATGTTTCGATGCCGACTAGAGGAACAGAACTTACTTTCCTTCCCCAGTACAGCCCTCCACACTACCTCAAAACTGTGTCCCAAGCATTTCTTAGACTTGAGTTGTTACTGTTTTTCACAGACAACATTTTGGTTTATTCAGCAGACTATTATCCAGGAAGTAACAAGAATAATTGTTAGAAGTAGCAACCTTGACTTGCCTGTACTCAGTAGATGCCAGTTTCCATGTCTCTTTAAGAGCTTAAGCATAACATATATACATATCATTCCCTGCCTTTTGATCTTTATCACACCCTTTATTTTCCTGCATCAGCTGGTCTGCAGTTAGTCTGAGTTTGTTCTTCCCCCATTTTGTACTCTGTAGTTCTCTTTCCTCAATGTTTAGAGAGCAAATATTACTGAGGCTCTCATCAAAGGTTGTTATGAAATGTATAGTATTTGTCTATAAACCTAGTTCATATGTTTTACAAAGTAGATTAAGCTTGCTTAATCTTTTTCCCTATATGTATATGTGTGGGATGAGGGACTGGTTATTATTCACCCTCCACCTGTGAATACCAATTATTCTGCTTGTGAGATACACTACTATCTCTCACATTCCCTATCATAACTAACACCAATTTTTTAATGTTGCAAGATATTGGCAATTATGTTATTATGCTGAATACAACTTGTGATTGGTGATGTCTTATTATTTTTTATTTATTAAACTATTTGCTGAAATCTAATTGTTAGTCCCAATTAGAGTTGTTCTACTGAACCAAGGGGAACTTGCTAAGTCAAAAACCCATAGAAATGCCACCGATTCAACAGGTCTACTCTAGCGGGGGCTAATGATTAGATTTAGGCCTTTGTACTCCACCATCTAGCAGAAGATCTCAAGGAAGCAAAGGTGATCAATCAATAGAAACCAGAGAAACAATTTAAAACAACTTAAATACTGCCACTTCTTCAAGCCATGATCTCTAGGCCCAAAAACTTCAATTAAGAGTCACATTTTAATTTGGTGTCAAAATGAAGCCAACACAGCACTAACTGGGTCTCTAAAAGGAAGGATTCCACAATCACAGCAGAAAATGCCCTCCATAGGTTCTTTATTTGCTACTTATAAAAAATATCTTCCAAAAAAGTGGATATAACTAAGAATGATGTGATGTGTGTGTGTGTGTATATATATATGCATACACACACAAATACACATATCTGGTTTTTAAATACTAATCAATGCAATATAGCTTAGGTGTTGGACAATAATATTTTTTAAAGCACTATCAATAAGTGGTAATATACATCTTTACATTGATTTCAGATAAAAATAGTGCTGAAGTGCATTTGGTCATTTATTGTTTAGGAGGCTTTCAGTGGAATATATTGGTGCAAATAATTAAATTGGTGCACAGTGTTTGTGAAGATATATCATTTTGTCTCTATAACTGTTGCAATCAGCAAAACAATATATTGTTTCTCCCATGGGCACAATTAGGCCAGGAATCAAATTAATCTCAGCATTGAGATGTCTTACAAAAATTGATTTCATTGTAGCAGAGAGCCAAACTTAGCCTAAGATACAAATATGTGTTACCCAAAGGACTGGATTTTTACTTTAATAACAACTGTTTTAAGTTTAACCCAGAAATAGAACACTGACTGCTGAGTTGCTTATTCTTTGAAAATATATTTTCCTTATTCTAAAACTTTAAAAAAAAGTGTTGCTTTGGACATGACATTGTACAATGGACAAAACTCACTGATTCAATTCCCCGTCATTTTTTCTGAAATAGTTCAGGAGATCTTTTTAAAAGTGACCAAATTTTGTTATCCTTTGGCTTAGAATACGAATACCAGGAATAGACTGTTTACCTCAACACAGAGCCAAATATGACAACCCAGAATGGATTTGTCCCTGTAGCTGGACACTCAGCGAAGAAGCCATCCTCCAGGTGCACTTCTGGCTATAAAGGCATAGTCAGATACTCCTTCACCCCAGACACTCGCTAAGAAACATTAAATAGCTGTTCAGGGTTGCCAGGGGTTGGGGGGGCAGCAAGAGACATGTGAGTCCTGATGAACAGGAAAGAGCAGGCAAGGTATAGTTCCAGAAGTTTATGCCCTGGCTCCCTGTGCAGGATCTAGGCCTACATTTTCTGCTAATCCAGGTATCAAGGATGGATACATATCTACATATTTAGGAGGAACAGAGAGAAAGGAGAAAAGAACAGGGAGGGAGAGAGAGAGAGAGAGCTTATACCAATCCCTTTCCTTTCCTGCTGTCACCACTTCCAGCGAATGTGATGCATCAGCCAAGTATGTTGATCAGTCAGCAAGGTATGTGAAACCTCAGTGGGGGGACAACTAGAGGTCCCAGAGAATTATGTTGTCATTTTATGTTTGGCTATAGGGACACAATCAGCTGCTTCTTCACTGCCTCCCTCTAGTGGGACACAAAGTGGCTGTGTGGACAAAAAGGAAAGGTGAGTTTGGAGGATGCTGGGAGATGTTGACTTCCTTCCCCCACAAGGACCAAAAAAGACATACACAAGCATTACACTGGCATATGTCATTAAGAGGATGCCAGCTGTAGTTTTTCCCAGGTACTAAGGATGCTTGGGAGGGTAAGAGGTAGGGATCTATAAACCTAACAATTTTGCTGTCTCCCATGTTAATTTTTTTTAAGAAATCTCAAATTATCTCCATCCAACTTATAAAGGCAGAAATGTGTAGGTGTTGGTAAGTTCTTGTAAAAAAAATATAACCAAATGAAATTCTCACCCGTCTCCACCAGTCAAATGAGAGGAGCTATATTCACAGCATAGAGAGCACCATGTTGTGCCTCAAACTTGCAAAGCTGTTGTTTGGTTTATAGCTCCCTGGACCACTAGCCCTGTTTGCTGACAGATTCTATGGTCCAAAAGCAATGTTTCCTATTGCCCATTAGCTGTTAATGACAGAGATCCTGGAGAGAAGAAAAGAGATAGAAGCCCCTATGTTAGCATCACAGAAGTAGCTGGGTACACAGGGAATCAACACTAAAAATTACAAAGTAAGAATTAAATATCTCTTGTATGCATGGGATCTCTCCATCAGTTTTGCTGTGTCTCGTGGTGGGTTTCTGTTTCCAGTCTCAAGGCATTTATACAGCTTGGAAAGGCCTTCCCAAACAAAACAAAACAAAACAAAACCTTCAACAATCCTCATAATAGTGAAAGAAAAAAACATAAAACAGAAAGAGAAATTGCATGGATGGGGAGAAGGACAGAAATAGATTGCCCTCCCTCCCTGCTATTGGAGTCAGAACAGTCACTCAAAGAAGAGGAAAGAAACTTCTTCCTGCAGTGGCTACAGCTAGAGCAGCACCTGCAGCAACCAACAGAGATACAGCAGCCCGGAAGTAAGGAAACTCAAAGACTGAATGTGGGGGATGATTTCTACTGAGCTTTCATCTCCTACCTGTGGTCATAATTGCTAGTTTCACCCTGACAGACCCTTCTGTACTTGGTGCTTCCTGTTAGAATATGCAACTGCAAATTATGTGTGCCTTGTTTCATTTGTGAATGGGGTGTGAAAGTTGTTAAGTTGTTATTTTTCCCATTAAAATCTGCAGGGGAAAAAAAAGGCAAATGACTCCCCTTTGTACTTTACAGAGAATTCAAAGCAAAGCAATTCACAGTGTGAAATTTCCTATAGTACATTCATCTCTTGGTGATTCTCTATATCTGATCACATCTAAATTTGGGCATAGGGGTCTGAGCAGAGCTTGGGAGGGTTACTTTTTTTGACTATTAAGTCCCTGAATGCCCAACTCTATGGGCGGAGAATTCAGAAATAAGTAGTCCAAAAAAGTCGTATTTCCAAGCTCTGTGTATGACCTGTTGGTGAAAAGTACTGCAATACCTTCCTCCACCCCCAAAAAGTCCTTGTCACATCAGATGTTTGTTTCCTTGGTTCTTTTTCATACCATTTATCTCTTTTTCATTAGTCCACCTGGTAGGAAAGGTAATACAACTTGTGCCAGAACCAGGGGCCTTTTCCCACTACACAGTTAGAGCCCCATGATTCCACTTTAACTGCCATGCCCCCATTTAGGGAGGGATATTTGGACTTCTCAGCCAGAGAGCTCCAGTGCCCCACCAAACTACAAATCACTGCATTCTATAGAAAATGCTGCCGTGGTAGTTGAAGTGTGATCATAGTACTAAAATTGTGTTCTGTGACAGGACCCCAGGTAAGTTTTCTGGCATGCTGTTCCTTTTCTGTTATTAAGCAATCTATGCAATTATGCAATTCAACAAGCAAAACAAACAAATAAAAAAAATGGACGACAAAGCAGACCAGGATCCTAAAGTGCCTTTCCTTAAGTCCCAGTTCTGCACATGGTTGCTTTCAAGTAAATTTCACTGATTTCAGTGAAGACTGTTTCCACACAAGAGTGCTCAGCATTACAGTCAGGTGATATTTTAACACAAGACATTCTATACCAAAACTTTTATGAGTTCCAGATGGCAAACCTTGAGTTAGTCATCTAAGATTTTCAAATATGAGAAGCAGCAACCTTGAAGCAATCTTTAAAACATTTATTCACACATCCCCTCCAAAAAATAAAAATCCTGCATAATCTCAAACACTGGCAGTATGTTTCTGTTCCTTACATATATTTATGGCATTCTATTACCCAAAGTGAATGTTTCGATTTCACTCCATTACAATCCATGACACATCCAATTTTCTGCAGCTGCAGTCTTCCACTGCAGTAGATATTCTATTGTCTGTAATTGTTTTAAGTGTTTTCATGCTGTACATGTTTTTAAAAACTCTAGAAAATGCACAGAAATCTGTCTTTATCTTGAAATAAGTGTTCAAGGTTCTTTTCTATCTGAACAGTACATTTGTAAATCTTCCACTCTGTATATTTTGGGCGTAACATGAATATTTGGTTAAAAAACACACAACTGACTTGGCCTTTCCAGGTGATCAGTTTTTAAATGCAGCCACAAACAAATATGTGCTTTACAAAAACAGTATGCTGATATGCTTTCTAATTATATTTTGACACTCAGATGTACTAGTTCAATATGTTGCTATGGCTTTATATTTCTAAATGTATTTGCACATACATTCAAAAGATACAAGTGTGGTGATAATATAAAAGATATAAAAGATATATAATTGAGATAATATAGACTTGTATCTGTACTGCTGTCTTTATATTCACTCAACAAACCCAATGAGCTGAGATGATCATGTGACAGGATGATTGTTTCTGACTAGGACAGCTTATACAGCTGGCAGTCACACAGGCTTGATTTTTAATCCAGTTAATGTTATTTAATCTGCAGTATAATATACTCATTGATTCTTCCTATAGTCATTTTCTTCTTTAGACTAGGGGTTCCTTCTGATGGAGCAAATGTGTCAGGAGGTTGCAGTTATTTTTTTGGTATAGTTCTTTTCTGTTCGTGTGTGTAATCTAGATATTGTCCCTGACTATTTTCTGGAAATTCCCAGCACTAGCTGCAGAGTTTTATTTCTACCCTCAAACTGGCTTCTTTTTAATCATGAGACATGTTGGAAAAGTATCCTTCTTTTCACCTTGTTTCTTTCCTTTTTGATTTTTTTAGAGTTGTAATGCATCAGTAAAATGGCACGTTTGCACTATAGCACTGTAACTCTCAGCAGAATCAGAGCTTTTACTGAACTGTTTCAACAGAACTGGTTCTGTACTTGGAGATCTCCTTTCAAGTTCACACGAAAACCCAGAGCAGAATCAATGTCCCATTGACATGGAAATCACAAGTGAGAGAGATACATTTTAGTTTTGCAGTATTATTAACAAGTATTACTAACATATGTATTAGCTTATAGATTATAACACATTTTAAATATATTTACACACATATACTGTAGTATGTGAGCTTTTGAAATACAATGAAGTCTAAAGAAGCATAATTTTAGAAACTGGCAGCTGAAGGAGGCCTTGAGCAAAAAGAACCAGACAGATAGAGATAAGGATTCAACAGTGGGATGTATGTACTTTTGTTTGAAGGCACCTGCTTAGGCAGACTGAAGGTCAGCAAAAGCTGAAAGGGGTAACAAAGTTGATAAAGAAAAACAAGAGAAGAATTTTGCATTGTTTAGCAAAATGAGAGGTTAGAATCTGGTTGATGGGCATTTTGAAATAGCAAATGAGAATTAAGAAAGCACGAGGTAAAAGCGTGATTATGGGCATGATCATATATGTTGTAAATATGGGGAAGGGGGCATGTCACTTCTTAGGCGATTCTGATAGGGTTGTAACCTCTGTCACCCTAACCAATGGGGTCACAGGGGAGGGAAAACTTGCGTCGGGATAGGGAATAAAACGTAAGGTATTCAACGTAGGGGGGGTCCTCTTTTATGGGCACCCTCTTCTGCAGAAGAACTTATAATAAATGTGATTCATTTGATCCTATGCCTAATTTCTTTGTGAGTTTTCTTTTCCTCTGAGTTATTTACCACACAAGTGCCACTGATTTGGGCTCTTATCAAATATCCTACCCTCTATATTTGAGGTACTTTTAACAATTTTAATCATGGTTTTTAATATATTTTTTCTGAATTCTTTTTAACTTTTGTAAAATGAGATCTGCATTTAATTGTGTTTTAAACTTTTAGAAACTGCCTTGGATCTCATCTCAGGAAAAAGGCAGGATATAAATCAAATAAATAAATAAATTTTCTTTTTAGACATTTGTAGAGTAATATGAGATCCACAGATGGAAAAGCAGCAAGCACACTATGCTGGTAGTTTATGTGAATCAGCCAAATCAGGGAAATGACAGGGGCTAGTGATTCAGGGAAAACACTCCAGGGGGACTATTTTTTGCCCAGCCCATTGTTTACCCTTGAAGCTTCAGTCCAGCAAAATAAAATTACAGTTGCCCCCCCACACACACTTTTGCAAGGTTTAGGAGTACAGAACCCTTGTTAAAGTGAATAAATAAATAAATAAAAATACCCCCACACACACCTGAGTCAATGGTCAAGGGAGCACCTGCACATGCTTGCCCTCCTTTTTCCCACTCCCTTGCCCATCCACCCATGCCTGTGGGCACAAGGGAAGCACAGGTGGCAGCAAATAATCCATGAAAAATCGAATTTGCAAAGTTCAAACTTGCAAATGTGCAGAGTTGATTGAAAATCTATTAGCACCTGTGACATCATGTGTTTACACATATCAGGTCTCCAACCCGCAAAATAATCAGCAACATCTTCCCTTCCCTTCTCCACTCCCTCATCCCCCCATCCCATCCCCATGTCCTCTGCCCATCTGACTGACCAAGTGAGCAAGTGAGGGAATGCATGCATGCACCTTCCCTCCTCCTGCTCCCCTGCCCTCCACCTGTGTCTGTGAATGCCTAAGAGAAGCAGAGGTGGAAGCAAACAATCCATCAATAATCCAAATTTGTGAAGTTCAAACCTGCAAATGTGGGGGGATGATTGAAAATCCAATTAGTACCTATGACATCATGCATTTACATATATCAGGTCTCTTTCCCCAAAAATAATCAGTAACATCTATCTTAGTGGTGACAGTATGTGCTTGTTTCTGGGTCATGACTATATATCAATTGTTCTACTGTTGAAGCGTGAAGCTGCACTTTAGAGCACAACACACTTTCAAAGTCCTTGGTCTTCTGTGCCTGCATAATAAAGTAGTCAGCACCTTTGCCCTAAGCGTTATAGGGTTACCTTTCCATGCCTTTGCACTGCCATTGCATAAATGCTTCAATGCCAGCTTCAGTACTGCATGAATCATGTCTTTGACTCTACCTGGTCAAAATGCCAGTGGTTGTTTTTTTTTTTTTTTTTTTGGTGTAAATAATTTTATACATAAAAAGAGGATCTTGTAATAAACTCAGAGCTGTCAAAAACTTGGAAACAGAAAGTAAGTAGAAATAAGAGTCAAAGAAGAATAAGGATTTGTGCAAATGTCAGTGTAATATTTTAGAAACATTCTGTTAGACAGCATGACTGTTGGATCTGATGGGTAAGTTTGTACCCTAATGCCTAACCACATCCTGCTGGGCTCTCGTTTCATTTTCCTGGCTTCCTTAGGTGGCCACACCCCCTCCACTATAACATTGTGATTTGGTGCTTTCCAGGTTTTCTATGAAGTTGTTTTTACACTTGAAAAGTTTAAAATTATTTTCTGAAGGCTTAGCTACTAGCAATGGAAGCTTTACAATACGCTGACATTTTTAGTCCCAGATTTCTGGGAGATTTCTGTTCCTTCCAGTGGGCTCTGGGACACTGTCCTGGGTTGCTGTCTTAAAATACACAATGCATTTCTGCTCACATTATAGTAAAATAAAAATTAACCTTTAACAGTGTAGAAAATGTCCTTCCTACATCAATGTCACCCTCTCAACATACACATTTTCCACTTTTCTTTACAGTAAAGGGCAAATCAGAAAGATTCTTTGCTGATGTGGCTAGGCAGAGTGTTTTAAGTGCTTAGTAAGCTTGCCATGAAGGTACAGTGCCAATAAAATTAAAAGGGGAGGGTTTTTTTTTTCTTTTTAAGTTCACTCCAGGAAGGGAAGGGTAGATGTCTCTGATAAAATGAAAGCCAAATCATTTCTGCTGGCTTTCAGGATTTAACATTCCATCAGCACTTTGAAACAAATAAACTGTAGCAGTACAAACATCTGGCAGAGAACTACTGAGTGATCTTTTGAATGTTAAGACTCAAGTACCTGTAGAGAAAATGCAACAATATGGCAAACTAAGACTGTCATCCTTTACTGATTTTTCAGGCAGGAAATCTAATGAAACTGAGACCATTTCTGCACTACACTGTTATAGTGCTATTATTCCACTTTCAACTAGTGGAATTCTGGGGTTTGTAGTTTACTGAGGCCAAAGAGCTCTCTGACTCAGAATTCTAAATGTCTCTCCCTAAACTACAAATCTCAGGGTTCTATAGGATATTGAAAGTGGAATAATAGCACTATAACAGTGTAGTGTGGAAATGGCCTGAGTGGGGCTTACTTCTGAGCAGGCATGTATAGAATTCCATTGTAAAATCTTACTTGCTAAGTCCATTCAACTACAATTACATCAAAGGCAAAATACAAAGGGAAATCACCTACTCTGTCCCCTCTAGTCTCAAAACTGGATTGTACACCAGCAAATCAAACGCTGGTTGAAGTCTTGTTATCCTTATCTGTTTTCTTCCCTGATACACAGATGGATGAATCAGTCTGTTTCTGGTGCATGTCCATTTGGCATGTTTTCAGTCCTAAACTCATTCTGTAATACTTTTGCATTAATATGTCTGTTGGATGGAGGTGGAGGGTGGAAAAAGACATCTAAAAAAAGGTTTTATTTAACTCTGTATTCTTGGATTGTTTTTCTCTCAAAGTACAATTTTCAGTCAGGTATTTTATCCTTAAATGTGCACTTGATCTGCTTTGTAAGGGGGTGGTAAAGTCATAGAAGGGCAAATTCTACAATCCACATATTAGCTCAGGCTTCTTTGGTTCAAAAATGAGGTTCTAATGAACTCAAACATCTATTAACTGCCATTGGTTGATTTTGACTTATGGCAACCCTATGAGAGATCTCCAAGTCACCGTATCATCATCAGCAGCAGCAGCAGCAGCAGCTCAGGAATTGCAGACTAAGGCTATTTCCGCACCAGAGTGGAGGAGTGTTTCACTGCCTGTTGTGAGCTGTGTTTTTTAACCCAACTTACTCCAATTTTAGCGGATTGTTATATGCACACCCTCCAGTTTCTATTGAAGTAATTTGGTGAAAATCATTTGCCGCTTCTGCTCATGAAACTCCCATCCTCCTCCCACTCCCTCTCTTGCTCCACACCGCTGCCTCTGATTGGTCAGTTTTTTTAAAAAAAAAACCCATTGCTACATATCAGCAGAGGTACTTTAGTTCCTTCTTACAGAACATGAGCCCCACCCGAGTCTTGGAAATGTATATTATGTGTTATAAATAAATCATATATTTTTAAAAATATAAATGAAAGATTTTCATGAGATATGTTGCATCCCCATACATTTCATTATTACAATTTATGTATATGCCTGGATCTCTTATAAGGGGTTAGTTTAACCTCCCGTTTGCTAGTAAAATTGCTAGTAAAATTACTGTGTCGCAAAATGATGCATGTCTAAAAAGTGTGTGACAAATGTGAAAAGTTTGGAAAGCTCTGGTCTAGCTAGCCAGAAATTGAAAGCAACCATTCTGAGGATTCCAACATATTTCATTGTATTCCAGCACCTGCCCTGCGTTTGAGGGGTGGAGACAGGAGCAGACAGAAATGACACAAGGGGAAGGTGGGAACGCCCACAGAGAACCACCTCTGTGGTGTACATTTTCCACATGTTATCAGAAATGCAGCCAAACCGGTTTTTGTGCTTTATATCAGTTTTCCCGGTTTTACAATACATTGGTTTTATGTCGATAGTAATCACGCTAAGAGCTCAAGCTGTGCGAATCCACAGAGGAAACATCGATACTAACCAGTTTAACATGCAGAGGTAACAGCAAGAATAAGATGCCAGTGTGATGTATTGCCCTTGTGCGGAAAAGGCCTAAGAGCCATATTTCCTTGATAGCCTCTATTCCCCTGTAATGTGGTCTTCCTCTTTTCCTACTGCATTACCAAGCATTAGACATTATGGCCTACCCCACCTGGGGAAGAATAGCAACATACATCAGAATGCATGAGGATGACACTTCCTTACTGTCCCTTCCATTTGCTCTGGATTGAAACTAGTCCCTCTTTATTCTATTTGACTCTGGTTGTAATGAGTCTTTCTTCCAGAGATCTTACCATTCCAGATGATGCTGCCCATGGCCTTACTCGGCTTTACTCTCTTGTCTAATCTTCAGGATCAACTTAGTCTTGCTTCCTATAGGTTTGCATCATTCAGAACTGACTGCTTTGCAAATCTCTGAGTCTCAGTCTCACACTTGTATTTTCCTCTTGGCATTTTAATTTTGTATCAGGTTGCATGATTTGGTTTTTTTGGGGGGGGGGTTCCCACATGGAAACTTGTATGCATCTTTTAACTTATTTTTTTAATGTACACATTCATGTGTGCATTTTGTCCACTCTTCTTTTTGGCTAGTACGTTTTTGTTTCAGACGTACGCTTTTGAACCACATTTTGAAACATGCAGATTGTTTCAGGTGAACTTTATTTCTCCAAAATGACCTGCAAATCTTGCACATGTTCAGTTGCTTCAGGTGAAATGCATTTCTTTTCAAAGCAAGTCAAAATTTTCACTGAGATCATCAATGAAACTATTTCTCTTCCCTAATTGAGCCATATTCAACAGAGATGATCAGTTTCTATCTCAGTGCCCTAAAATCCTTGATGATGATGATGATGATGATGATGATGATGATGATGATGATGATTTTTTTTAAATGCCATTGGAGCTATTGACATTGCGGCACAGGATGGTGCTTATGGTATTGCAAATGTCTCAGTGTATGTGTGTGTGTGTGTGTGTACACATAGGAGATAAGCAACTGAAGGAGTTAAGGAAGGCACTGAAGCTATTAAAGGTTGAACACTTTGTTGAGATGAAAGCTATAAGCAACTTTGCTGTCCTACCAGCATGGAAGCTATCAGCCAAAACTGTGACCAGAGTTCTACAGATTTTTCAAATGAACTAGGATTTAAAGGGGCCAGGTACAAGAAATGGAAAAAAGGGGGAAACCACCAAAGAGGAATTCAAACAAATAGCCAGCAACTATAGAAGAAAAGTCAGAAAAGCTAAAATGCAGAATGAGTTCAGACCTGCTAGAGAGGTTAAAAACAATAAAAAAGACTTTTTTGGTTATGTCTGCAGCAAAAGGAAGGTAGGGCCACTGCAAGGAGAAGATGGAGAGGTGGTGACTTTGGACAGAGAAAAGGCAGAACTACTCAACAGCTTCTTTGTCTTGGTCTTCTCTGAAAAGAAAAACAGTGTTCAACCTGGAGTTAATGAAAAGATGATGTAATAGGGATAATGCAGCACAGAACAGGTAAAGAGGCAGTACAGGAATATCTGGGTAGTCTTAATGAATTCAAGTCACCAGGGCCAGATCAAGTACATCCCAGGGCATTAAAAGAACTGGCAGAAGTAATTTCAGAACCACTGGCAATAATCCACGAAAGTTCCTGGAGAACAGGAGAAATTCAAGCAGACTGGAGGAGGCCAAACGTTGTCCTCATCTTCAAAAAGAGGAAAAAAGAGGACCCAAACAATCCCAGTCAGCCTGACATCAATACCAGGAAAGATCCTAGAGCAGATCATTAAATAGACAGTCTGTAAGCACTGAGAAAAGAATACCATGATCATTAAAGTCAACATGGGTTTCTCAAAAACAAGTCATGCCAAACTAATCTAATCTTTTTTTATATAGTGTTACAAGCTTGGTAGATGAAGGGAATGCCATGGATGTAGTGTATCTTCATTTCAGTAAGGCCTTTGACAAGGTCTCCCACAATATTCTTGCTAACAAGGTAATAAAATGTGGGTTAGACAAAGGCCATTTCTGCACGACAGTGTTAAAGTGCTGCTATTCCACTATCAATGTCCTATTGAATTCTGGGGTTTGTAGTTTAGGGAAGGGCACTTCAAATTCTCAGCCAAAGAGCTCTTTGGTCTCAGTAAACTACAAACCCCAAAATTCCACAGGGCATTGAAAGTGGAATAGCAGCAGTTTAACACTGTAGTGCGGAAATGGCCAAAGCTACTATTAGGTGGATTTGTAACTGGTTGACCGGCCAAACACAGTGGCTCCTCTTCATCCTGGAAAGACATGACTAGTGGGGTACCACAGGGTTCTGTCTTAGGCCCAGTGCTATTCAACATCTTTATCAGTGATTTGGATGAGGGAATGGAGGGGGTGCTCATCAAATCTGCAGATGACACCAAATTAGGAGAGATAGCTAATACTCCAGAAGATAGGATCAGAATTCAAAATGACTTTGACAGATTAGAAAACTGGAACAAAACTAACAAAATGAATTTTAACAGGAAAAAAATGTAGGGTACTACCTTCATGAAGAAAGAATGAAATGCATAGATATAGGATGGGGACCACAAGCTGAACATGAGTCAACAGCGTGATGCAGCAGCTAAAAAAGCCAACGCGATTCTGGGCTGCATCAACAGGAGTATAGTGTTGAGATCAAGGGAAGTGATAATACCATTTTATTCTGCTTTGGTTAGACCTCACCTGGAACACTGTGTCCAGTTCTGGGCACCACAGTTCAAGAAGGATATTGACAAGCTAGAATGTGTCCAGAGGAGGCCCACCAAAATGGTGAGGGGTCTGGAAGCCATGCACTATAAGGAGAGGCTTAGGGAGCTAGGTATGTTTAGCCTGACAAAAAGAAGATTAAGAGGAGACATGATAGCCATATTTAAATATTTGAAGAGATGTCATGTTTTCTGCTGCTCCAAAAACTAGGACATGGAGCAATGGATTCAAACTACAGGAAAAGAGATTTCATCTAAACATCAGGAAGAACTTCCTGACAGTCAGAGCCAGTCAACAGTGGAATATGCTGCCTTGAAGTGTGGTCGAGTCACCTTCCTTGGAAGTTTTTAGGCAGAAGCTGGATGGCCATTTGGTGGGGGTGCTTTGAGCATTTGTTCCTGCATGGCAGGGGGTTGGAGTCAATGGCTATTGTGGTCTCTTCCAACCCTATGTTTCTATGATTCTATGATCCTCGAAAAGCCTCTGAGAAACAATCACTCAAGTTTTAATAAAATAGCATCTTCCATGACAGAAATATGTGCAGAACAGCCACAATATTTCATACAGTTTTCCATGAGAACCAACACTATTCATTTGTGTTGTGTTAGCTGACCTCGCTACAGTCTCTGCTTCTCTGTGTGCAAACCCTTCTTCCATCTATGATTCTTAGATGCACATCAGATCACTTTAGTGGCTCAAACTTCTAATTTCTTCTCTTGGTGTATTTCATAAAGTGCCTGCGATTTCAGTGGGCAATGACCTTCACTATCTTATGTATAGTTTTTCCTCCAAAAGGAAAATACAAAAACATTCAGTCTTGATTTTGTTGCTTTTCTCTGAATCCTGTCTGCATTCCTATCCCATCTTTTTTCCTATTAGGGAAATTGACTGTATTGCTGTAACTTAGTGTTATGGATCCATAACTGTTCTATATTCAGTACCACTACATGGTCACAATCATAGCACTATTGCCATGATTAGAAATGCCCACCAACCCCTCTTAACAGCCAACTCCACATCAGGTGAAGGAGGTGTTCAGCTTCTGACTAGGGTGCAAGAAGGATGACATTTCCAGTCCCTTCCCACCAGTAAGTGAGCCTGAGGCAATCAAAAGCAGGACCCCTGGGTTGATGGTGGGAGAGGGGTGGAAATGTCCTCCTCCTTGCAACCTGATCAGATCTGAAAAGACCTCCTTTGCCCTGGCTGTTGGCTGCTGGCTGTTAAGGTGGGCTTGGGGCCTCAGGCCAGGAGATGGTACTTAATAACTCATTTATAACAAAGTAGTTAATGTAGGATATTGGTGTTCATTTTTAATTCCCATGTAGACATTCATATGGGTTTGCTTTATGCATTTTCCTAACTCATCATTCATTTGGGCAT
Organism: Ctenosaura bakeri; assembly: GCA_948474755.1. Taxonomy (NCBI): domain Eukaryota; kingdom Metazoa; phylum Chordata; class Lepidosauria; order Squamata; family Iguanidae; genus Ctenosaura; species Ctenosaura bakeri. Next base: position 111,905 of record CAOLHI010003507.1, on the reverse strand, counting down.
TATTCCTAATATTTCTCTTTTAGTGTATTTTTCCACCTCACTGACTAAAGTGAATCTGTGCATCGTGGCACAGTGGGCCAAAGAATCTGCTCCAGGTTCAGTCCAGACTTTCAAGGAGCTGCCCAAGATACCAAAACTACTTTAAGACCCTCTTCAGCATCTAGGTTAGCATCTTTAAAGTTCAGACTAAGAAGCAGAGTAGATTTATCACCCCACTGATCTGGAACCCACCAGCCGTGTACATTTTTCAACTTTGAACAGGATTTGAGCTGTGCATATTTTAAAAATGTATGTCTGAGCTTATGAAAATTATAGCAAGCTTCATAACTGTAAATTTCTGAGACAAAATCACTTTGTCTCCCAAAAGGACTTAGATATCTGTGTGCAAAATAAATGACTTTGGTGACTTCTCCATCTCTACTCAAAATACCTCTACATCTCTACTGAGAATATTTGTGCTGACCACTAGAGCCCTATTTAGGTGTTTCTCTGTTAATGCAGTGAGAAGTGGGAGGTGTGGACATACTCGGAAGGTTCCTTTCCTTTGCCAGATGTCTGGCACTAGTAGGTATGTTAAGATTTGATTATTTTGTCCTTGTAAATGAGGACAATTCCACTTAGGACAATGAGGATAATTTCCACTGTGGAGAAAATAAATATTTCTCTGCAGTTTCTCATCTGGTATTAATACATTCAAAGTGCTATGGAAAATTAATCATTCTACTCAGAAATACATGTGGTTTTCTGCAGGAGAACTGTGTGGATTTGTGCAAAGAATTCCACTGTTTTCAGACAGTCATGTGTATGTTTTTTTAATCAACATTGTTCTCACAGCAATCTCACACAAGAAAAATCTTGCACACAAAAATCTTACATAGAAAACAACAATCTTGCAGAATGTACCACTATTTATTTTTCTGCAAAATGACTTTCTTTCATTAGAAAAAAACAGTCCTCTAAAATAAATGTTACTGTGTGGAAACAGTGTGTGGAGAAGTACATTAAACCACACAGTCAGCCAAAGCACTTTTGGAGATCCTAATACAGGGCGCAGTGGGGGTGCAAAATTCTCACCAAAGTCTCATCTTTCTTGACCATGTTTCCCAAATAGCAAAAAACATTCTTTTTTTAAGAGAACGAATAGTGAACTAGTCACTAGTTCTGCTGCATTCTCCATGTTGAGGGGGTAAATCAACTCCTTGCTTTATTCAGAGAGGTTTTTCACAAATTTGGAGCTTTTATGATGCAGATTCTCTACAAATACATTGGGATCCCTACTGCTGATATTTGCCTGACAACTTGTGCAGACTGTGATGCTGACACTGGGAATGCAATGAAATGGGTGATTTTATGTTAAATGTTCCTATTCTGGCAATTCTGAAAGCTGTATTCATGCAAGGTCTGGATAGTGGCTGTAATCCTGCTGGGGATTTATCTATATGTAAATACCATACTTACTGTGCTACACAGTAAATCCCATCCCATTCCCCACAGTCTCAACTTACCAGGGAGCAGCTGCTGCACTCAACAGAGGTCTTTTCCCCTGTCAATGGGGCAGCTGCTGACTGACAGTCTGATCCCCTCCAATGACCAGTCTCTGGTGCAACAGCCAGCAGGACCCATCAAAATTTCCCCCCATGCCAAAGATCACTCACACAAGGGCAAGTGGTAGGCTTAGGCAGCTGCTTGCCACATGACAGAGGAAGAGGCCCCCACTGACTAAAGTGGCTGCTGTCCAGTAAGTGGTTACTGGGGAACTTTCACATTTTGAATGTGTCCCCTAAACTAGGAGCTACATAGGGACCATGAATATGAAATAGTAACAAGTGCAGAACATGAGCAAGAAAGGTGAGCTACAGTTGTCTTGTATAAATATGTTCCTGCTGCCTTTTCCTGGCAATGAGAGAGGTTGCTCTCTGCTTGGCCATGCCCAAGATGAAGTAGAAACCACTCACATTTTCCAGTGGGATGCATTTATTCTCATTCACTCTCTCTTTGGGGAATTTTGCCACTTTCTATTTACAACTGCAATGTCCAACCTGTTTCTTTTATACAGTTTGGAATATTTTCTCTCCCTCCTTCCACTGCCTCTCAGGTGGTTAATTGTTATTATGTCTTTCTTGCCTGGCATTTGTGCAGTAGGGGACTTGGGTCTGCCTCCTCTCATTCCATCTCTTGGTTTGACCAGCTATTCACTGCCTGTCCAGCTCACAGAGCCATTTATTTACTCTCTACTGTGCTGGACAAGCTCTGCCAGGAAAAACAAAACAAAACAGAAAAACACTCCATGCTCAAGGTCTGAGCCAGAATCAGAAAGAGCTTTTCACTGCTTAAGATCCCCCAGCTGTAAATAATTCAATTTTGTATGCAGACCCCACCAGCTACTATTAATTTGTAACCTTATTCTCTGCAAGATTTGGATTTAACTTCTGGCACCGCTCTGTTGCTTTAACTAAAAGCAAGCTATCACAATGGGGTGGTGTAATAAAAAGGCAAGAGCCAAATTCAAGGGCAATCAGTTGCTAGTGAAGAGCAGGTGAACATACAGGCACATTTTATGCTTTGGTGGAACATTAAGGTTTTGTTCAGTGAGTAACTATTTCCCCTAGGTAACATAGCCTTTCAGCTGAGAGATGAGACAGTTCTACTCTAATACCTTATTTGCATTTCAGCAGAGGAATCTGTCAGGGCAGGAATGTATGAGAAATGAAGGAAGAACCAAGTCATGAGGATCTTCTAGTTACTTTGCAAAACTGTTTTATGTACCTTATTGTGGACATGTACCAAAATACAAAATACTGAGTTAAAAGTAGATAGCACAGACTGCAAGGAAGTGACAAGTTAACCAGAGATAATTTCCTCTACCTTAATCTCCATTTCTCCTGCATTCTACTTTGTTCCAAGAGCTCCATTTAGTTCTTATTCCAAGAACTCCATTTTATAAAAAATGTTCCTAAAGACTGAGACACATACATTGCCCAGAAACCATAGAAATGTCTGCTTAGCTTCATCCCAGTTGCATTTGCAGGAAATCAAGCATTTAGCTAGAGCAGCAATAACATTACTTTCTACATGAGACAGTCAACTATATGATTTTTCCCCCTTTCTACTGTTTTTGTGCAATGCAGTGTTGGGTGGGGACCCGATCATCCAAGTAAATGTTAACAGAATCTTAGAACCTCTGGACCAGGGTGGACAACTGTGGGCCTCTGAAAGTTTTTAGGTTGCAACTCCCGCAAATCTTTAATTACACTGGCTAGAGCCAATAACGGTTGGAAGCCAAAAATACCTAAGGAGCTGCTGTTGCCCACTTGATCTCTGAAGAAACAGCACTTCACCTGGTAAAATTGTTCCTGGACTTCAGATGGCCAAACAGCTAACTGAATTTCTTTCCTAGGAGTTGGGGGGAACCTTCTAAATATTGGAATCCAGGTAGTCCAGCTTTATCAATGGAGGGGAGCGGATTGTCACGGAAAAACTCAAATGCAGAATAAATCAACAGTTTCACCTGACAAGAGTTCTTATGAAGCCTTTCAGTGCTTTTCACTTAACTCTAATGAAAGTTGAATTATACCATGTAGACCTATTGGTCATATTTTAATGAGAAATTAATATTCTGGGCTGGTATAGTACCAGCTGCCTAGGCCCAGCGATGTGCTCTGGGAGTGAGAAAAATCCACATTAGTTTTTTTCCAAGCTGTGTTGAATGAGAACAAAGGGACATTTAGTCCAGTATCTTTTTTCCATCATGCCCAACTAGAGATTTAGCCACACCTCAGAACAGCCATTCATATCTTCACTCCTTTCCCCCTCCTGATCTCAATCTACTTTTGTTCTTTAATCCTTCACTCAAGCTCTTTTCCTTTCCAGTCATTCTTTCATATCAAGGTGGGATGCCCCAGAGCTCAGTGGGTGGCACGTATTGATTATGTATCCTTTGGAGCTAAGCTTAATAATTAAAAAAGGATCCTCACTTCTCTCCTGAGGTATGGATGGGCCATCATGGTAAGAATAAGCTGGTACTTTGGCAGCAAATAGTCATTTGAACACAATTAAAGTCTCTAGATGATACTATACATGCACTACAATTCTCATTGTCCCTTCAGATGGAGCTGCAGTCCATCAGCTTCTTTAGGGTCACATGTTGCCAATTCCTACCCTTAGAAATGTAGATACATATGTGACTTTTCATGCTAAGAACAATTTCAAAAAAATATCTTAGCTATTATAGTCTAAAACTTCCATCCTAAAGAATACCACTTACCTTTTCCTCATATTAAAGAACATGTTCTGATAAATGTAACAGGACAGGTTAATACAAGTGGCATAGCTGCCAAGTCTGAAATGAGGGTGCCCATCATGGCAACTCCAAAGCTGCCCCAAAAGAGTATGAAGTGAACCCAATAACAAACAAGTTCTAACATTTTGCCTCACCACCAGGAACAGGTCTTTTTTGTAAAGCTAATGCGTTTTAATTGGTTGTTCAAGACCAAGATGTTCCCCCACAAAAGATTTTGCATTGCAACAGAGACAGCTTACAACAATATATTTAATTTCTTTCCCAACAACAGCTACAGAATTGCAGCCACTCTGCGATCTGGCCACTTGGATGGGTAGATCACAGACAGCATTCTTCTTCTTGCTAATCAAAAGGCTGCAGCATTCCGACCCTGTGAGTCATGGCTCCACTGCCTTACTACACTTCAAACATGGTGTTACCAGGCTGTACACCCCAACACTTTCATATGTTTTAATTGGTGAAATATGATTTAATTGGGAAAATGTATTAATTGGCTTTGATATAAAATATGCCCTGCTATGGCTGTATGGCTGGGTTGGACAAGAGGAAAAGACTGGCTGAACTGAGAATTAGGTCAGAAACCCCCTCTAGGTATAGCCAGCTCATAGTGAGGAAATCACCAGGAAACTCCAGAGATAATAGGTTTGCAGTTAGCCTTAATAACTCTACCTTTTGGACAGTAGATTCTGGGAATTTCCCACCAGACTGCTGATTATCTTAACTCCTCTTCCTCTGGAAATGCAAACATCTCCTTTGTCCTAAAACCTGTCCCGCAAGCACTGAGGATCATAGCAACCATTAGCCCTTTGTCACCTAACACCAATGAGGCCAATTCCAGACCTCATTGTCCACTCCACAAACTCCATTGTTTACTCAGCTGGACAGCCATTCACACCCTTGTCCTCCAGGCAGAAGTTGGTGTCAATGTCAGGCGGGGCTAAGCAATCACAGAGGCAGCAACTGGGGTTTTATGGCTTTTAGTAATTAGGCAATAAAATAATCAAGGGGTTACGGCACCCAAAGCAAACAGAGGCAGTAAATAAAGCCACAAAGTAATTAAGGGGTTACGGCACCCAAAATGAACTGAGGCAGTGAAACTCAGCAGTGAGGATTGACCAGGAACAGGAAGCCCATGAAACCAGATGCAGATTCACAGGTGGTAGACAGTTGTTGCCTCGTACCCCACTCTCCCCAGCATCTGTCTTAAATAGTCTTTAGCCCAGCTGGGGTTGATCAAATGTCCGTTGGCCTGGCTTCCAGCTGAAGACCCTCAGACGCTTTTCTTGCAAGCGCTTTGATCTACGAACCGCCTCCTTTTCCTGTCGCCTCTGGAGGAACATGGGGGGAGAGCCTGCTGCAAACTCTGGGCTGGAGTCAGAAACAGCAGCTTCTGTCAAGCCAGAAGCATTGGTCCTCGGCTGCAGGTACCGGCCCTGGGACAGCTGTGGGGTTGCTGGCAGGCCCCTCCCTTGACTCTGCAGGAGCCCTCTCTCCCTCCACAGGCTCCTCCCCCAGCTGGGAGTCCAAGTCTAACTCAGAGTTCCCATCTGAATCGGCAGCCTGCTCAGCCTCGGCAGCCTGCTTAGCCTGGCTCATGACAGTTGGGTATATAACCCCTACTTTTGGTCAGTCAACTCACAGTACGTGTCAGGACCCTGGCACTCCAGGACTCAAGCTCTGAGTCTGAACCAGAGGACTTCAAAGCCATGGAGCCTACTGCACCAGCAGAGCCCACCCCAGAGGCTGCCATGGAGCCTGCTGCACAGCCCACCCCAGAGACTGCCCTGGACACAGAGCCCTTGGCCCCAGTAGCCCCAGCAATGGAGCCAGGGGCTGCCTTAGACCCAGAGATTCAAGAGCAGGTGCCTACTTACCAGCAGCATCGGGAGCAAAAGAGTGCTCTTAGAAGGTCAGAGTGTTTAAATAGGAAACTCCAAGCAATCAAGCTCCAGCTGAGGTAGCACCTGGGTGAGGGCCTGCTTAATAAAAGCACTCACTCAGCCTTGGGTCTTTGTTGGCTCACAACTGTCCATTTTGGGTGTGCCTGCTGGGCTACTGGGGCCCTTGCCTTGCTTCCTGGAACGCTGCCCGACCGGCTGAGGAACAAGCTCTGTGATATGTGGACTCTGTTGGCTGTTTTGCCTGGCTGTGCAGTAACAGCCAGGGATATCTTTGCTGCAAAGGTCTCTTTAATTTACTGCTGCCTTACCTACTTACTGCTGAAGTAAAGCCCTTTGATTTATTGCCTGTCTGCCTTATCTGTGAAAAGACCTATTAGCTGGCTCTTGGCTGCCTGCCACGCCTTGGCGCTGACAGTACACATATTGCTGGTTGTCATTTTGCTGCTCTGATTTCTGATTGTGTACTGTCCTTACATGCAAATCCAAGCCACATTGCTGCTTCTTTGCTGCTCTTCTACACTGATAAATATCACCTACCATGCCCTGAAATCTTCCTATCTGAAACCTTCCTCCTTTTTTCTTCAGTTAACCTTGTGTGGTTGCATGAGTGTTTGGACCTTGTGTGCGTGATTAATTCCCCCAATAAAACATACGAAGCTTACTTCTGGATCTCTGGCTGGTTCTTTCTTGCAGAAGTACTGGTAAACACTGGTGTAATTTTGAGCTAATAATTCCCCACCATTGCACAGAGGTACTGGCATCATGGGTGGACCCCTGAGTCATTCATGTTTTAGGATAACAATGGGATGTTGTTGCAGATACAGTATCAAACGTACCAAACACCACTTTTGCTATGCAGACACAAAGGTATTGAAAACGACAGCTAGACAGAGATAAAGAATCATGCTGCTTACAGATGCCTGGGTTTCTCTGTGTGTTTTTGCATTTCTGTCAGTACAGAAAATGGGAGATTGAGCCCCATGCTGTCTAAATTTGTTTCTTATCTCTCAGTAGAAGTTTCCAATTAATGAGAAAACTAAAACATGCAGTTGAATTTCTAAACATGCAGGAGACAAGTATGCTATAAGATCGACTGCAGATATCTTCTAATACTTGTTGTAACAAAAATGAGGTGATCATTGTCTCAGTTGACTAGACAAGTAAATTAAAAATGATATTTCTTGGCTTATGCAAAGTACATTATTGCACAAGTTGCTGCAGCTCAAGTTGAATCTGAATGGCTTTCTTAATATCATTACTGAACCTCCTATCATATACTTCAGAAGAAGAAAAAAATCCAGCGATGGCCCATAATACCTTTTTCCTCTTCTCCAGAATGTTCAAACATAATTAAAGTTGGCAAGCTAACTCTAATATTAATAATAGTAATAAAATGGTAACTGATAAGTTTCACTCTCATGAATTTTCCATGTATGGGATGATGGTTATAAATGTATTTGCAACTGTTCAATGAACATTTTATGCAAATATATTTCTAAATCACATGATAATGAATTCTATCCTGGAACTTTTGGTTTCAGTGTTCTGTAAGCGTATAATCCAAATCAAATGGTATTGTTTCTGTTTCAGTTGTTCAGCTGTTGTTGATTCAATTGACAGATACACTTATACAGTGACTTCTCTGATCATTTTACAGATTTATGCACACACAAAGGTAGACATACGCACATACAAAATTAAAAATAGAAACTACTTTCCGTATCTGGAATAAAGCTAGTAAAATCATTGTGACTTAAGTGATTCATGGCTAACCAAAATTCCTTTCATCCCTGCTGTAATTATGACTAGGATTAAAAAAAAAAACTCAATGAGGTTAAAAGGTGGAATAAAGATCTTTCCCTCTAAAAGAGACATCATAAAACATTAGGAAGCTCAGATTAAAAATAGCATGTTGAAACATGAACAAGGGCTGTTGAAACATGAACAAGGGCTGTTGAAAATGCCTAGGGGAAAATGCCTAGGTCATAGAAAAACCATGACCTGGCACTGAAATAGATAGATAGAAGGAAGGAAGGAAAGTGATCCTCTTTGTGAAGGCTCTTCTACATCTGAGGTGAACTACCAAGATGGCTTCCTGCTTGGCAGCTACCTGCTTAGGACAGCACTGATATTCATCTGCAAAACCAACATTGCCAAGCAATTGTTCACATGTTCCATTTCACAAAGCTAAAAAAAAGGAGAACACCAAACTTTGTAGTAAAATCCTCAGTTCCATTTAGGAAATAGATTCCAAAGCAGACACCACTTCTTCTTCTTCCTCCTCCTTTTCTTCTTCTTTTTAAAAAAAGTCCCAATGAAGACTTTAATTTTGACATCTGGTATGGAATTCCAGCACTGAAGTACCCTACTCAATTGTTAGGAACACCTCTGTCTTGAATTTACATTTTGATGCCGTCCTTCATTGAACTCATAACAGATCATAAAAACAGTTGAAAAAAATATATCAGCAGGTTTTAATTAGTGGAGAAAATACATATTAATTTCCATAAGAGGGAAGAAAAACAAGGAGCTAAATCCAATTGTTAGTCCCAATTACAGTAGACCTATAGATTTAACAGGACCTGGGAGCCCTGGTGGCGCAGTGGTTAAATGCCAGTACTGCAAGCCACAAGGTTGTGAGTTGGATCCTGCCGGGCTGCAAGGTTGACTCAGCCTTCCATCCTTTCGCAGGTCAGTAAAATGAGTACCCAGCTTGTTGGGGGCATGTATAGAAATGTTTGAAATACATGCTATTTGTAAGTTGTTCGCCACCTCAATCCATATGGAGAGGCGGGATACAAATAAATAATAATAATAATAATAATAATAATAATAATAATAATAATAATAATAATAAAAAAACTCAACATTTAGGTGTGTTTCATTGATTCAGTTTAGACTAACAGATTTAGCTCAAAGTTTTGCATCCTGAATAAATTATCAGAGGAGAATACAGGTAGAAATCAAAGAAATCAAGTCCACAATTTTTTTTCAAATCCCCATGCCAGGTGTCACTGACTTCCATTTCTAGTATTCCTTTGTTTATCCATGACACTAATTCTACATCATCTGTTTACTTGCACACATATAATTCAGTAGGATCTCCTGCCCCCTACATATCTACTGTACTAGGCATCATCTGCACTGAGAGAAAGAAGTCCATTCTCCCAACATTTTGGGTGTGATTGGGTGCCATTTCCAATTCCCTTCTGCCAGCAAGAGAATCCACACAGTGGCAATGTGCTCACATGGTTTCTTCAACTGCCATCCCATGGATGACCTCTTTGGAAGATAGGCTATGAAGGATAGGTTTGTGAGATGACAGGTTGCTTATCTGATGCCTGAATCTGTGTCTTATTCCATGCCAACACTGAACTGCATCCAATAAATTTGTGACCTTTTCTTTCCAATTATGGCTTATATATCTTTCTGGTTTCCTTTGCTCCACCTGTGACATCTTGACACTAACCCTTACCATTGGCCAAGATGGCTAGAGCTTCTGAGAGATGAAGTCCCATACACCTGGAGGATCAAAGTTTAAGAACCACTGCTTTAAAGAATCTCATCTCATGTCTTTACAGACAGCCATCAGGAATGGAGATGTTGCTTTTTTTTTCTTTTTTTCTTTGGAGATCCTGGTACTTTATAATTTATATCTCTGCTTCTCTATCTGTGCCAAAGAACATCCTTTACTTTAGTGTTGGATGGCAACAAAATGCCACTGGAACATTTGGAATCATTAAAGACAAATATACAAGTTAAACAATTTGTTGTTGTCAGTTGCACTTTGAACAATACTGCATTATTTTTAAAGTCATTCAGTTTCATTATTTAGAACAATTTTTGGCACTGATGAGTCCAATTCTTATGGCAAATTCTAACACATTCTTCAAATCATTAGTCAGGCCTCATGGCTCCTCTAATTATTACAGATGATTAGTCCAATTATTCTGAAGTCTGAAATGATGAACAGAATGACTTATCCAAGGTCAAATGGCTGATGAGGGAAGGCATGCAAAATAAAAATGATGAAACCACGGAAACAAATATTGCCCTCCTGCAAAAAACAAGCAGAAGAAAACAAGCAGATGTCAGCATACACTGGTTACATTATATTTTCAGATGAAATTAAATAGAAGTCTTACAATAGTTCACCAGTCTTCCCTCCTTATCTTACTTGCAAACAAATGGCTAGACAATCAATCAAGTGGACAATGTCATTGAAGCACAAGAAAAATGGAATATACTCCTCCAAATGCAGGGGTGCGAATTCATGTGGTGCAAAATTGCATATTTTGGCTTCAAACTGATTATCATTTCAGTCATGCTCTTGGAAAGCTATAAAAATAAAAGTTCTCTTTTTAAGAATCCAATTACAATGACATTATTTTAAAAAGCAAACATTTCCTATTTCTCATTCATTTCTCCCACAGAACATTGCATAGATCAGGGCTCCCCATGCCAGCATCTTCCAGAAGTGTTTCAACCACAAATCTCAATTTCCACAGACAATGTCAATTAGTAATGCTGTTTGGGGATGATGGGAGTTGTATTCTAACACAGCTATAAAGCCTTAGGTCAGGAAAGGCTTGTGGCTTAGACAGACTTATCAGTTAAGGTAACTTATGATAACAGATGCTCCCAGACTGAAGATGTTTCAGTGTTATAAACATCAGAGTCACCTCATCAGTATGTCTTTTTTTAAAAAAAAGCAGCTTGATTACTCTTTGTTCTCTCATTTATATTTGTTACTTTTTTATTTTTATTAACATTCCCCCCAAAACACTACCAATACATAAATGAATATATAAAAAGAACAGAAAAAAACGTAAGCAAACATAGAAACATATGGATTAAACAAGTAACAGAAAGAAAAAGAAAGAGAAAAAGACAAGAAAGATAGAAAAAAAGAAAGAAAAGAAAAACAAACAGGGTATAGCCTGCCATTTATTCCAAATCTCTTCCTCCTTTCCCCAGCATTTGTCATTTTTCAAACCCAAGATGAGGTGGCTTTTATTCATTTTTTAAATATTAACATACCATTAGTTCTTTGGAAGGCACATGACATACCTCTCTTTTATGTACTGAGCAATTTAAAATGAGCATCAGTAATAAAACAACAAAAGCAAATAAATAATGGCCAACCCACTTCCAATCTGGTTTAAAACATGTTAGGCCACATGCATATCAGCAGTTGGTGCTGGTATCACTCTACATTTTCTCCTCTTTTTTTTACCTTTTGAGTTCTGCCAGTAAATATGAATTCTGTGTGCAACCATATGCTCCATTACCACTGGAAATTCTTCTTCCTCCAAACTGAGACTTGTTGAAGTATGTGTGTAGAGGGAAGTCCTGTCAGCCTATGCACTAAAAGATGTGTGGCTAGGCTTCTAGCTTTCTTCCTTTAGAAGAAAGCAACAAGTAATTTCAGCAATTTTCTTGCCTTTGAAAACTGTATTTTTTAAATATTCAGGGTCTAGGATTTATTCTGCACAAAATTTACATGTGATTGTTTTGCACAAAAAAAGAGCATTTTCTAAAGATATAGCATTTTGTGCAGAGAAAACAATATTTCTATGCAGAAATATTATCTTTTGCACAGAAAAAAAGTGTTTCCTGCAGGAAAAAATGCTGTTTTTTGTGCAAATAACACACACACAAATGTTCCATGTAGCAAGTCCTCAGTCACAGCATTTTCTGTGCAGAGAAAATTTATGTGCAGAAAATACTGTTTCTCTGGAGGGAAAACCAGGAGCTATGCTCAGAAGTGCAGTTATGGATCTGTAATCGACAGATACTGGTCTGCAACTACTCTGTATTTACTAATCCTATGTAGTCATAGCCCACTTAACAGCCAGTAGCCCGAAGCTCCTGGTCCACCTTAAGAGCCAGCCACTAGATTGGGTGAAGGAGATCTGTTCACTTAGTGGCTAGGGACCAATGGCATTTCCACCCCCCTCCAGCCAGACAGTGAGCCTGTGGCCAACAGAAGCTGGAACTTTGTCCCAATTGCTTTTTGCAGCCTTGCTTACTGGTAATAGGGAGAATGGAAACATCATCTTCCTTTTGCCCTGATTGCCAGCTGAAAGGACCTTCTTCACCAGATGCAGTGGCTGGCTCTCCACTGGAATGGAGGGATGGTCACGCCAGCAGACATTAACAAGTTAATGTCTCCTTAACTAAGCAGCCAGTCTAGGATTCCAGTGGCTGTTTCCTGCACAGAAGTTATTTTTCTGCATAAAACAATCACAAAGATTCTTGTCAGTTTAAGAAAGACTGCAAAGATTCTTGTCAGTTTAGGAATCTTCTTATCAGGATTTCTCAATTCTCGAATACATGTTTTTCAGCCATTTCCCAAACATTATTGAATGTTCCATCCCTACTTCTAGCTGTTGAAATGCTGGTTGCTATTTTGAGGTCTGATTCACAGCACCCCACATCATCTGTAATACTAAACCATACTTCAGGCCATTTTCGCATGGGCTAATAGAAACGGTGCAGAGTGTCCTCCAGGGAGGACGTCTGCATCTGGGAGTGGACTGGGTCAGACCTATTTAATGTAGATCCGCACCTCAGCCCGCTCTGGAACAACCCCAAGTGGTCGTCAAGCGTGCTTTTGAAAGACCGCTTATAACAGGTCTTTCAAAAGCACGGAGCACGCCATTCCGTTCCCGCTCTCTGGTGCAGATTTGCAGGCTCGCACCAGTGCGAGACTGTGATCTGCCAGGGGCGGGCTTTAGGCTGGCAAGCTAAAGCCCAACCCTCGACCAACCGGAAGCCTCCATGTTCATCCCTGGAGCAGTGCGGAGTGACGAGTATGCACTGCTCTGGAGCAGCGCGGACCGGACCGGGGAGCCAAGAAGTCCAGTAAGTAGCGGCACAGGGCGATTCCCTTGTCCTGTGTGGAAATGGCCTCAGTCTTCCAAGGAAAAGCTGTACTATACTTTGAAGTTGGCTTATTTCAGCAACTCATTATTGAGACTAACCATGGTTTGTCAAATTGACTGTCCTAACAGACTTCACCCAAACTACCCTGTGTTTGTTGATGCTGGTATTGTTTTGTTTTTGAGTTAGGTTGGTCATTTTGGGGGCTAGGGGGTTGTTTCCATAATATGTTTCACTGGCACCAGAAGCCATGTCAGTGGAAAGCTCCTTCATCAATATCCAGAGAGGATTTCTATGGGTGAGGTTGGGGGAGTCCACAGGAGCTAGTGGCCCCTTAGTGGCCCTGCCATGGAATATGGGATTGCTCCTTGGAGGCATTTAGTTTCAATGTTCTGATTTAAGCATGGAATTGAGCACTTCATAGTCCACAAAGAAGAGAAAAGGAAGGAGACCCTGGGGTGCATGTTGATTTTCTTGAACTTTTTCTCCAGGATTCTTTCCTCCTCCAGCATGAGGAGGATGTTGTTTCTCTCCCTCTTGTCAATAGTGCTTCTTTCTGCTAATCTCTAGAACAGGGCTGGCTATGAGTGAAAAATGCTGCACTGGAAATCTTGAAGCACTAACTTTCGGTTTGATAGAAAAGAAATGGATTGTGGGGGATTCAAAAGAGATGAATATTCTCATGCGTGACAAGTGAGATTCTTAGCACTAACCTTAATTACAAGAAAGCTGGAAGGTCACTGAGGACTGAGTGTTCTTGTTTGTTATGGTACAATTGTCCCTCTAGCACTTCCACCTCCTGAGACTTCCACATTTTACTTAAAGCGCAGAAAAAATGTAATGAAGTGACTCCTCTCCATGTGTTTTTTTTTCTGGATTAGGAAGCATGGAAAGTTAGGGAAGATGTAGGAAGATGAGAAAGAGTGTATTAGAAACAAGAGAGCCCACATGGTATTGTTACTCTGACTTTTGGGGGTCCCATGGGGGACACCTTGATTTGCTCCAAGTTATAAAGGCTGGGGAGACTAGTGGAGCACTGGCATTAGCAAAACGAGGAGCAGGGTACCCCAACAGGATCTTTTACCCAACTTTACAGGGTCAGGCCAAGCAAAAGCCAGACAATTATTAAAAGGTAAGATAAAAATGTGTTTTTATTGGAGGAATTCACTCATGCATACACACACTATACACACAATCAAGCATCCACACAAGAGCTAACTGAAAGAGAAAGGGAATAAAAATTATAGAGAGGCTGAGGGGTTTGGGAGGATTTATAACTACCAATCCCGAAGAGTAGTGAACAGCAGAAATGTGTTTTGGCTTAGGTAGGACCTAAGGACAGTTCTCATTCAGGTGCCAGACAGACAGAGTGATGGGTAGACCTTCAAGAGACTGTACTGGGCATCCTGAAATCAGGGGTATTTGTACCCTGAAAATAGCCTGTGGCAGTGAAGGTTCCAGATGCAAGACAAAAGGGAACCTATTGTGGACAATGGGTCTGGAATGGACTGATTGGTTTCAATGTCTTGGTTGAGAGGGGGTTTCTGGGCTATCTGCAGTAGGGTATGCACACAGTAGGGGTCCTGGGCACCTTATTGTTTTCTGATGTTGGCAGTTGATAGAATTAGCTCAAAGCCATTAAGTCAGGCTTTCTCAGCTAATTTCAGAGAACTTTTGACCTGGCCATGCCTACTTCCAGGCAGTGTCCCTTTCTTCCACATGGCCTTGCCAGCCATAAGTATAATTTATATTTTATGCCAATACATCTGCCAATTAATATATTTTACCAATTAGACCATATCAAAATGTAGGGGTGTACAGCCTGGTAACAGTATAGTGGTTTTAATGTTGAACTGTGACCCTGGAGAACAGGGTTTGATTCCCTGCTTGGTCACGAAAACCCATTCAGTAACCTTGGGTGCTTCACACACTCTCAGCCCCAGAGAACCACGTGATAGGTTCACCTTAGCAACACCATAAGTCAGAAATGACTTGAAGGCACACAACAACAACAACAACAATAACATATTAGAAAGAAAAATCTAAACAACAACAATCCTGATCACTTCATAAAGAATGGCTCAAAAAGACAAAACAAAACAAAACAACACCACCTGAGCATGAGGCAGAAAAATTGAAACATTTTTCATGAGGAAAAAAAGAAAGGGGAAAAAAACTTGAGAAACTGGAGGACAGGTTCCTGCACAGCACGCGCGCACACACACACACACACACACACAGACACACATACAAGCCCAAACAATTTCCTGCTATTATTGTTTCATCTGCAAATCCAGAATTGTATATGTTTCAAGGTAAATAACTCATCTCAGTTATATTTCATTAGGTCAAGAAGTTTAAAAGGTCCTTGAGGTTTTCATTAACACACAAAAGCTTCTAGCATTACCAAAAATCTGTCTTAAAATAATAATTTTTGCTTTAGCATTGACTGAGTAGATATTGTTTTCCAGTTTAATGGAACATGTCAGCTTTAGAAAATGTATATTGAGTACATTTGGCAAACTTGAAACAAACCCTTTCATAAGTAGCTAAGACAGACTTGTTTGTTAAATTTTATGTTTAACTTGAGTAACGTTAAGCAACACATTCTAAATTTTTCAATGAGAAATTTCTAGGGTTCTCCTATTGTCCACAACAATGCCAATATGTGGGAAGTAACATCTGACAGGCAGTAAGCAAAACTGCAGGATTTTATACACTACTTAGATTTCATTTTTATAAACTATGTTCTGTGCATTGGTCTGGGAATTTAGTAAATAGAAATACAGCTAAGTGAACATTTTTATTAATTGTTACAGCTGTAGGCCATAACATTAACATCAAGGCTACAAAATGTGGCATAGAACATAACTGCTTGTCAGCAATGTCAAACCAACAGAAGCAGAGTCAATTATCTAATATATACAAGACCATTCAGACAGCAAACAACATTGGGTCTATTGAAATTAGCCATAATCCTAACAGCTGCAAAATGGAACCTCATGTTCTGTTCAAGAGCATGTAGTATTTCTCCTCTAAAGGCCGTATTTATAGATTTCTACTCTGTATTCACAATTGTGCACATCCTATACTATAGAAACCTCAGCCAGATACCCTCCAACTGTCCTGATTTGGCAGGGACTGTGCCACTTAATCCTCTGTCATCCCTTTTTTTAATGTCCCAGTTCTCTTCTCCTCCTCCTATTTCCCCCTTTGTCCCCAGCTTACTTAAATTGGTACAAATTGAGTTCAGAGTGCAAAAGTAGTTCATGCTCAATTAACTCAGAAGGGTGGGAAAGGAAGGGTTGTAATTTTGCTCTTCCCTGTAGTCTCAGGCAAAGCAAACTGCTGCAGTCTCTCATAGCTTATGTTTTCTTCCTCATTAATAACATTTGCCATTTTGACCACACTCTGATGTTGCTTGGCCACATATGTTCTGTTTTTCATCTGTGAAATATTAGAAAGTAGGAGACTAGAGCTTGGAAATGACCAATTTTAAAATAGGCACTTAGTGTTAATTAAACTATTAATTGATTGGCATTAATCACCATAGGGATTTTAAAGGCTCAATACACGTTGCATTAATTCTTATCAGTGCTTTTGGGTGCTTCGTGTTATAAGGTGTCCAGAGGATCTCTCTCCTCCAGGTAATGTTGGCTGAAGTATTTCATCCAAATACTGAAACATTGTTCACGATAGAGAAAAATATTATTGGATGGAATCTGTATCAGTCTGGGAGAACTCAACATTTTCTCCTATTTTTTTCAAAAAACGTAAAGCAGATACAAGAGCTTATTAGCTAATACAGATAAATGGGCAGCATTAGAAAAGTTGTTGTTGTTGTTGTCGTTGTTGTGTGCCTTCAAGTCATTTTTTGACTAATGGCAACCCTAAGATAAATCTATAATAGGGTTTTCTGGGGGCTGAGATGCACCCAAGGCCACTCAGTGAGTTTCCATGGCCCAATGGGGAATGAAATCCTGTTCTCCAGTGTTCAAACCACTACCCCATGTTGGCTCTCAATAGAAAGGGTACTTATATAGAAGTCTGCATATTTTTACCAGTGGGATAGAAAGAAGACCAAGGGGCAACTTTGAAATGGAAAGGACTGAGCATCTATCCCCATTTGCCCTTCACTTGCTTTTGAGTACATCCTCCAAAAGTTGTCCATTTCAAAATGAAGAAAGAAAAATCACAGGATATTACATTATCACTGGTGGGTTGTGTTTGAATTCAGGCTCTGTTTTTTAAAACAGACGGTTTGAGAGGGTGAATCGTACCCTTTGACACTCCCTATGAGCCCAAGTGTTGGTTGTTAGCTATTGTTGGTGTTGGTATTGTTACTCCTCCTACTTGTTGTTGTGCCCCTTTCCATACCTTACTTGTCTCCAGCATCATCCAGTGTAGTCCTTGCAGTGGCTTTGCTGGGATTGAGAGTGCAGATGCAAACGCTTTTCTCTGCACCAGCTGGCTCCTGCTGAAGGAGATGTGATGAACACGGCTCTTCCTTCTGCAGTGCTGCTGGGCACTTTCCCAGGCTGCGCTGGGGCAGGAAGCTCCTCCAACGCGTTTCTGGCACTTCCACAGGCCAAGTAAGTGCAGGATGGTTGTGCAATTGTGGGTCGTTGATAGTGAAAACCCATCAATGATTTAATCCACTATCATGCCACCTGAGAACTAGAGAAGGATAGGACCACATCATGCAGAAGCGTTGTCACAGTCCTGCTCCTCTCCCATCCCCTTGCTGGGATGGGAGGCTCCTGAAGAAAGAGCCACTGCATGCCTTCAAGTCATTTCTGACTTATGGTAATCCTCAAGTGAAGCTATCATGGGGTTTACTGGGTACTGAGAGTCTATGATGTGCCCAAAGTCACCCATGGCTGAGCTGGGTTTCCATGGCTGGACCTTGGTCTCCAGGGTTGTAAACCACAGCTCGAACAACTACACCAAGCTGACTTACTCTACTCCTACTTCTAACTTATTTATATCCTACGTTATTCCCAATCTAGGACTCAAAGTGGCTTACAAAAGTGAAAACAGATAGAACTTTAAAACCTTTAAAAATACTATGGTACTAAAGTTAAAAATATAATTAAACTATCAAGTAACTGCAAAGCAGTTGGGAGGAAACAATGAAAAAGAACAACAAATATAAGCAAGGTAACAGGTGACAGCATCTTCTCACCCCATTTTGCCTCAGCTGCCTATGACAGAACGTATTTCCCTCAGTAATTGTTTCTGTCAAACAAAAAATCTCAGCCCTTTCCCCCAAAATGGCATGTGGTAGTAGCAAGAATCACAATGGAGGGAAACTCTAAAAATGCATATGAGACAGATTTGGAATCTGAACCTAAACTGTTCAGATTGCTAAAATCAGCACTCGTGGAGAAATACACTGATGACAGCAACGGTGATGCTTCTACCTTCATCTTGGAATGAACCTGTCCCTTTTACATTAGAAACTTTGTCTTGGAGATGTTCCTGTCTCATTATCCCATGGACCAACTGTCTGACACAGCTGTTAGCCTAATAATCTTACATACTGTGAGCAGTTCAATTCCTAACTGTGAGAGATTCCCAAATATGAGACCGACCAAAGTAGCTATGTAGTGCAAATCAACAATCTGTAGTCTCTCAAGCTGAAGTCCAAGCTGTTATTTTAGCAACAGGGGGTTAAGGCTATCCTGCAGAGCAAATTTGTTCCAGTATACTATTCTGGGAACACACTTGCTACTGTTGGGAGTATATTCTACACTAATAGCATTTGGCATGTTGCTGAAACCACAGGGATGTTGCATCACCAATGAAAAAGTCAAGGTAAGGAGAATTAGATGGAAACAGTTGGGTGTTTTTTGTGTGTCTGTCCTTCAAATATTTTCACAAATTTATTTTTCAAATTTCTGTACCCTTACCCATATGTTATAATAAGTATCTTACAGTGCCATGTACATAGGTATACCCAATGGATAGCAGTCTATCTGATTGTTCTGTTACATATACCAACCATGACACCTAATTCATCCCTAACCCAGAAGCATTTCCTCTAACCATACATATATTAGTTGCAGATATTTCCTTTGTTTGTAATATGATTAAATTTACCTGCCAAGTTTTGAACTTCTGAAAGGAACTTGAGATGTATTAAATCAAGCAGGTGTGCTAAGGCAATCTCAACAGTGTGAATAAAAGATGCCCTCATCTGTACCATGATATCTGAATAACATGTCACTCAGCACCAGGTTAATGTTGCTTAGTTTGTGCTCAGTTTGTGGCAATGGCCAAGACAATAATGTTCATCCAGTTATTACATTGCAATCAGCTGGTGGGGGATGTCATCTACTTATTCTTTTATTTTATCTAGACTGTTTTCACCCTACCCTTCAGTCAAATAGGCTTCCTAAGTGGCTTACAAATGGTTAAATTGACTGTTCCCTGTCCTCAGGCTTACAATTTAAAAAGACACGAAACAAAAGGAAAAGGGGATGACAGTGGAGGTTTGTATGTTTGTCTGTGTCAGGCGAAGGCCTCCTATGATTGGTTGTGTGAGGCGAAGACCTCATATGCTTTGGTTGCCTCTGAAGATTCTATGGAATCCTGGGGTTTGAAGTTTAGGGAGGGGCCTTTAGAATTATCAGCCAGAGAGTTCTTGGGCCTGGCCAGTTGCTATGGAAATGAGGCCTAGCAGCAAGGAGGAGGGCAGTGCATTCCCTCAGGAACCCAACCTCTGTATGTTAATAACTCTGAATACATACTGGATTGGGGAATTTGGGGAGAAGTTACAGGTACTGGACAAGACAGTTTGGGGAATTAGAGGCACAGGATCTCATATCTTTCTAAGAAGTATTAACTATGAGAAAACAAAATCCCGGGGAACACGGGGAATATATGCTAGTTAGTAATATCAGTGATGTTTTCCTAAGCCAAGCTTGGATGGGAGGGAATAATTTCTAAGTAGGAGTGGGTTTTACAAGCCCTCTCATTCTTCTCTGAGTGGGTTAAAATCCAAGCAAAAGAAAAATACTTAGACCACCCCTTGTTCTCCTCATCAAAAACTCTTTCTGCCAGATCATCTTCTCAGTTAGCTCACCAGTTTTCCCTTTTTGTTACATGGTTAGCAATGACAGGAGACCAGGGAAGTCTTCTGTTATTCCACCAATATCTCTATTGCCCTTGCCTACACATATACTACTTTTTATTTAATGTTTAAATGTATTATATTAAAAATGGATTTTAATATATTTCACATCATAGACTTTACACATTTGAAAAAAGTCCTAGTGGTAAGTTCTGCCTAACTTAGAGATGCAAAAAACCCTCTCTGATAAATTTGGCTAATCTTACCCAAACTGTTTGGATTCCCTATAACATTTCGTAACCATCTTGATGAGGAAAGAGTTTCCACGTGTAAACGAAATTAGATGCCACCTCTTTCAGTGTTTCTGTGGCATATGCAACCTATTTAAAAATGTTCTGTCACTTTTCCTATGCTAGAGTTGTACCAGCTTTAGTTTTCTACTCTTTCAGTGGTTTAATAAACCCTGTGCATCTGCTTCCCTCAGATATGAACATCATAAATCCAATTTTGTAGACAAGTTGGCTTCAATTAGAAACTTAACAGGAAGACTAATTTTGATTAATCAGTAACAGCATCAGTGAAAATGGAAACATTGGAAGAGTAGGATCAAGGCAGTGGATTTTTTTTAAAAAAAATCCAATCATATTGGAAAATGTTATTGTTCATCATTCTTGGAAGTGGTACAACTCATTGATTTTAATTTTTTCTGTCTGCTTTTTCTGTCTCAAAAGTGATAATTTTCATTGTTACTTCAGTGTGCTATGATATATTTCTTCAATAACAATAAATATTTGTCTTCCCCATGATGTGCTATTAAAGCATACACTTTTCAAAAGCTCACATTGTAGATATTGATACAGAGAATGGAATAAAACGCATTACTTTTCATGTTTCATTAAGCTGCAAGATCCCTAGACTGTTTTTCTAATCATAAATTTCAGATTGAAATGTCTCTCTCATGCAGCTCAAGGTACCTCATGAACAGTCATATCAGTTCTGGCACAGATTTGCTGCAGTTATTTCACCAGTATGGCACAGTTTGAAGACAACTTATTGTTATTATTGTTGTTGTTGTTTGTCTCCAAGTTGTTTCCAACTTATGGTAACCCTAAGGTGAAACTATCAAGGGGTTTTCTAGGACTGAGAGAGTGGCATGTACCCAAGGTCACCCAGTAGGTTTCCATGCCTGAGTGGAGAATCGAACCCTGGTCTCCAAGGTTGTAGATGCTCAAACCATGACACCATGTTGGTTGTGTGCTGTATTTGCCAGCATATAAGAGGTATCGGTGTATAAGATGCACCTGATTTTTATTTATTTATTTATTTATTTTTGGAAAGGGAATTAATTTTTTAAAATAGCATGGCTTCCCCCACCCCTCTTTCCTTCTGTTTTGCAGGGGAAGGGAAAGGAGGGAGCTCCAGACAGAGGGAAACAAAGCTCCTAGGAGCTTTCTCTTACCTCCCTTTCCCTTCCGTTTTTCAGGGGAAAGAAAAGAGGGAGCTCTGGAGGGAGGGAAAGAAAGTTCCTAGGAGCTTTCTCCCACCTCCCGTTCCTTTCTGTTTAGCAGGGAAGGGAAGGAGCTTTGGGAGGGGCAAACTTTCTTTTCTTTCTTTCCCCCCTCCAGAGCTACCTCCTTTCCCTTCCCATGCAAAACAGAAGGGAAAGTGAAAGTGGGGTGGGGAAGCCTCACATGAGGGTTCCTGTCCCCCTACGGAGCTCCCCCTCCCTCTCTAACGCATTTTGCCCTAGCACGGAGAACTCACACCGAGGCAAAACAGAAGGGAAGGATGGGTGGGGGAAGCCTCGTGGGAGTGCTCCTTTATGCCCCTGGAGCTCCCCGCTTTCCTATGCATTTTTCCTCAGCACTGAAAACTCATGCAGTGGCAAAATGGATAGGAAAGGGGGTGGTATCTGCCAGTGTATATAATGTGCCAGCGTATAACACGCAGCTCATTTTTAAAAGTTATTTTTCAGAGGGAAAAGTGCACGTCATACAGCGACAAATATGGTACTTATTTCTTCTTCCTCCCAAATGTAATTACTGTGATCTATTTCATCTGCTTTCATTGCTCTAGCAAAATTCCTTAGTACTTTAGAAGTTCTCAGCTAGCTCTATAGAGATACTTCCTAATTGGAGATATAATTCTTTGCTAAATTCATTTTTGAATGAGCTAGTAATTTTATAACTGTTTTTCTAGTTAGACCAATATTTTTCAAAACTGCATAGTTTTTGAAGAGTACTTGCAGTTCAAGATTTATTGTGTGCAAAATTCACACCAATATTCATGTCCCAAACAACATGTTCTGCACAGAAACTGATATTTCTGCACAGAACAATTTTTTCCTGCACAGAAAATGCTGTTTGCTACACAAAAAAAATATATACAGAAAAAACCAAACCAATGTTTTAACTTTATGGCGAATATGTCCCAAATTGCAAAGATTTGCATCCATCCAGGTTCCTCCTTAATCAAGGTTTCCTGACATCTAACAGTAAACCTTTTTCAAATATTGTAAGGATTCTTTCCATCCCTATTCTCAATCAGTTGGTGAGTGTACTGAACATGTTGCTTTAAACATGCATAACTGTCTCCAGTTTAAAGGTCTAGAAATGAAAGCTTCACTCAGATATCACCATCACCACCATTATAATTATAAGAGGGATAATAATATTTCTTACCCACCTCTCCATATGGATTGACACAAGGAACAACAAATTAAACACTTAACAATTAAAAGAGCATATAAAACCATGCACATCCACATCATGAGCTGTGCACCCCTATGTACTTGAAAGTAACTTTTACACAGCCGAATAAAACATCCTCTCAGATAAGTATGTACCAAATTGTAGCCTGATTCTCTTGCTCTAGCTATTAGCATAAATATGTGAGTCAGTTCTTAACCACAGAGAGACACTGGGATGAATTTAGAGATACACCATAATGGGCTGGGTCCAAATATACCCCTCTGCAAGTCTTCATGAGACTTCTGCTTGTAGAAGGTTTTTTTTTCTTTCTATTTCACACTGGAACATTGTATGAAAAGGGTGAGCAGAAATCAAAAGATCTTATTTCAGTTGTGCAACCTTGGGCACAACTGGAAGTATGAAAACTTAGAGAGAATGTAGTTACTATCTGTAGAACACCACTAGTGACTATTTTCCTTTCATTCACAGTAATTTTGATCCAGTCAAAAGAAATTTGCAAACGAGGTAGAACAGCTCTGCATGTTGATGTATTTGTTTCATTTTAAGTGTGCAATAAACATTAAAAAATACTATAATTTTTCAAGTTATTTCACTCAAAAATTATTTACTCTCAATTTCTATACCTTTTGAGCATTCTTTTCCCTCGTAGGCTATACTCCTCAGCTCCACTTAAATGAATTTCTAAGATTATAGTAACACAGGCACACAGATACAATTAACAAGCCTCTGACGTTGTTCCTTTTTACAAAAACTTTTTGTCACTGTCTAGCCACCACTTTTACTCCTCATTCTCTGTCTAGTAGGAAGTTTTAAAATCACCCCACCATTGGGAGGATGGTGAAGAACGGATGGAGAAATGCAGATTTTTGGTGTTAGGTTCTGGCAGATGCCTGCAGTAAACAGTATAAGAAGGCTTGAAGAGGGAAAGAATGGAATTCTACTGTAGCCAATATTACTGCAGTTGTGCGTGCTTGCCTACAACAGGCAAAGTAAAAAGCAATTGCCTCTGTTTTTGGCAACAGCAAAACAGGGAGAAAGGGGAGAGCAGATAAACCTGTCTCACTAGCTATCCTCAGCATCTTAAAACAACAACATAGATCATAAATTTAGCCACCAAACTGGAAATCATAAGAAAAGTAGAGGCTGGTAAAAGAAGATTAATCCGTGGATGCATTTTGGAAGAAGCTTTCAAATATGTATCTAGAAGGCTTACTTGCAAGGCTTACCTGACCAGGTTGTTTCATTTCACATGTATGTGTTATTAGTCTGGAATAAAAAGTTTGCTGAAAGGCATGAAACTACTATTCTTTTTTTGTGGTGTAGGGACATATCCCTATTCTTTCCATTTTATGTTCGGCTTTGTTAGAGAAGCAATGTCCAGGAACACATCTACTTTGTTAACTGAGGTATACCTGTATACATACCTAACTGGTAGTAAACCCCATTGAAACCAACAGAAGTTACCTCTGAGTTGGCATAGTATTGGATTGCAATTTCATTTTGTCTGAAAATATAACTCAGAAATTTTTTTTTACTCAAAGTACACTTTTTAAATTCCATTTTGATACATTTTCTGTGTGCCAGGAACAACACTAATTTAGATGGTGCGAAAGATGGAAGATAAAGGCATTTTTTCCTGCATATATTTTTCCTTGAATTAGTGAATAATCATTTCATGTCAGAATCCAAATTTCCTTAAGTATGACATCTAGTTTATGAGTAAACATGTTGAAGATTGTGCTGAAACTGTTCTATGGACAGGAAACTGAAAGGGCATCAAGAGGGTATTCTCCAGTTACACTCACAATTGTGTACACACAAGCACTCACAATATCTGTCTTTCACATCCAGGCTTAATTACATGCTAACATAGATAGCAGGCTGCCAGTTCAAAGGAATGGAAAGACAGTATTGCTTAGGAAACTGTCTTTTAATTATACAACAAAACAAATGTATTAAAGCAGTTCTGACATTTGTATCATTGGGGGAAATGCTGTTTTGCAAGACCAGAAAATGAAGCAGTTAGCTGCTAGCATGAACAGTTCTCCCATGGAGATTTTGTAGAAAGAAAGAAAGAAAAAACCCTGAAACTAATTGGATTTTTGTACCTAGAAAAAAACAAAAACAAAACAATACCCAGCTGAATAGAGAAAGGAGATATTAGTGATCTTTACAGAAATTATATAGCTTTTTGATAGTATTGTTGGGCACCACAGGAATGTTCTGTTTAATTGCATGGTTCCATTATTGGCTACACAGTCATTATATGATACAGAATAGTATATGTTATAACATCCTGACGAAATGTCCTTTCAATATTAATGTGTGATAATTGATGTAACCTCAGTGTTTAAGCAAGTGGAAAGGAACCCCCACATTTCCAGGATACCATTTGCAATCTCTCAGACAAATGAATTACTTCCTATGCACCTGACCTGAGAACAATAATTGCCAGGTCCAAGAATACCTGCAAACTTTAATTGCTTTATATACAAATTTGTGCAGCAGCTTTTTTTTTAAAGGCCTATATATTACTGGAAAGGAAAAGAATATGTTATCATAACAGAATAGGAGGAGGAGGAGTGCAATCCTATAGATGTTTTACTCCAAATGATGTCTTACCAGAAGTTATAAGCTATTTTACAGTTCTTTCTAAAGCCCTACTCAGGCATTCAAACTGAGCTTCCTAACAACATGAGGAGGAGGGGTCTGGATCAGCATGCTACCTTAGCTCCAGCCACCCTCTGTTACTTTCACCCCAGTTTTGTTGAGGGCGGATGTCTAGGGCCATTTCTATTCTACACTGTTATAGAGCTATTATTCCACTTTCAACATCCTGTAGAATCCTGGGGTTTATAGTTTACTGGGGCCAAAGAGCTCTCTGGCTGGGAATTCTAAATGCCCCTCCTTAAGCTGCAAGCCTCAGGGTTCCATGGGATGTTGAAAGTGGAATAATAGCACTATAATAGTCTAGGGTGGAAATAGCCTAGGATTCTAAGACCTGTTCTTCAGTATAGAAACCTATCCTGAGTTTAGATGAGGGTGACAGCAATGGGGACAGTGTGTAAGGATTGGGCCAAAGATGCACCCAATTGGCTTTGGTAGTATGAGAATTCATCTTTAATGCTAACTAATTGATTAGTCAATTAATCAGCTGACCCATTAGTCAATTAATTATTATTACTAAGCTATTACTACTAAGCTGAATATTATTAAATATTATTACTAAGCTAAAAATCCCTTAAGCATCTGACAGGCCTTCTCATAAATAAACATTTCAGTTTTGTGGCATGCATCCATGTGTTACTTCCGGTATGGCACCCCTGGTGAGGACACCCAGACATCATTTTGATATCATTTAATTTGGCCCCAGCTGGACTGGCTCGCAGTTACTTCATCTCACATGTTTGCGAGTTCTCCGGACAAGCACGGACAGAGAGTGGCCGTTAATGGTTTTACATTCCATTCCTCTTTGTAGCCAGCAATTCAAACCTCGCCCGCAGCTTCAGGGAACTTCTTGCCGCAAACCTTACGATAGTCACATGGCTTTCAATCAAGTTACTCTTTTATGTTGGCCATCAGCGCTTCAGCCACGCTATTGTCTTCAAATACAAATCCGATCAGGTTAAACTTGAACTTTCCAAATCCTTTTGTCCAGCACCGAAACTCCTTTCGTTCTCACCTGGCTTGCCATTGCCGGCAGGCACAAAACTCCCTATAAAAGCCCCTCACTTTCGAACAGTCGTTCGATCACTTTGGACTGCCATCCCGCCTTGCTGCCGGTGGTCTAAGGGACTCCCCTCAGTGCCCCATGCTGAGTTTTCTCCCCCGGCACCCCTCTTCTCTCCAGGACTACGAGACAGGTCGTATTGCCTTCCCTTGCAAACCTCCGTTTCTCTTTCCAAGCTAGTTAGTTTATGTTCTGTCTTTCGTGTCTTTTTGCCTTTAATAAAGAATTGTCTATTATTTGGAAAAATCTTGTCTAGCTACTCTCTGACCCGCCGCTGTATACATAGGGTTAAAGATCTCGCAACATTACCCTGCCTCTTGCTAACCAAACAGTGTTCAGGCTAATTTCCCCCAAACTCGGTATTTCAATTGGCAACCCGGGCACCCCTCACAGGACCCCCAAATTCTCAGGGTAACACATGATAATAAGTTCCTGCTTCAGTTTGAGATATCATAATTCTGAAAATGAGGGAATATGCATACCGTATTTGCTGGCATATAAGACGCACTGGTGTATATGATGCACCTCATTTTTGGTGGTTATTTTTTGGGAAGAACTTTTTTATTATGGCAGCAAGGCTCCCTGTTCCCTTCCATTTCACCTCGGTGGGGGTTTTCTCCACCAAGGCAAAATGGATAGAAAAGAGGGGTGACATCTAGAGAAGCATTGAGGCAGTGCTCCTTTCACTCCCCAGTCCCTCCCCTACCTTTCCTAGACATAAAGAAAATGCCTAGAAAAGACAGGAGAGGCTCCGGGGGCAGAGCCAGCACAAGCACCGGGTTCCCCAAGAACCTTTCATGTCTTTTCTAGGCATTTTCTTTATGCTTAGAAAAGGCAGGAGAGGGTCTGGAGGGCAGTGCCAGCGCCAGGCTCCCCAAGACCCTTTCCTGCCTTTTCTAGGCATTTTCTTTATGCTTAGAAAAAGCTGAGAGGGTCAGGGGGCAGAGCCAGCATGGCAGAGACTCATGGGGGTCCTCCTTTCACCTCTTCCCTTTCATATGCATTTAGCCTCAGCAGGTAAGGGTGGTGAAAGGAGGGCTTCCAATGAGCACCCGGCATATAAGTTGCACCCCATTTTTAAGGACTATTTTGGGGAGAAAAAATGCATCTTATATGCTTGTAAATAAGGTACTTTTAAATCAGGGTGGACAGCTGTAGAAGGGCAAAGGACCACATTAGCCTCATAGGAAACCTTAGGGGAGTGCACCATTCACCATACCTTCTCTTAAATAAATAAATTTAAAAAATCATTTTTTCCCCCTGCAAAAGCCTTTTAGGGAACAAGGCGATATTTCCACCACATTTTGAGCCCACCTTGGCCCATTTTAGACCTAGGAAAGGCCCTTTTTAATAACAGGCAGCAAGTGGAGGCCACTTCCTGTTTCAGGAAATCAGGCCTCTCTTGGTATTACAAATGGTGAAGGCATAGAATCATAGAATCATAGAAATGTAGAGTTGGACGAGACCACAGGGGCCATCCAGTCCAACCCCCTGCCATACAGGAACACCCTCAAAGCAGTCCTGACAGATGACCATCAAGCCTCTGCTTAAAAACCTCCAAGGAAGGAGACTCCACTACACTCCGAGGCAGCACATTCCACTGCCGGACAGCCCTGACTGTCAGGAAGTTCTTCCTGAGGTTCAGGTGGAATCTCCTTTCCTGCAGCTTGTATCCATTGCTCCTTGTCCTGGTCTCTGGAGCAGCAGAAAACAAGCCCTCTCCTTCTTCTACATGGCATCCCTTCAAATATTTAAACATGGCTATCATGTCCCCTCTTAACCTTCTCTTCTGCAAACTAAACATCCCCAGCTCTCTAAGTCTATTCCCATAGGGCATGGTTTCCAGGCCTCTCACCATTTTGGTCGCCCTCCTCTGGACTTGCTCCAGCTTGTCAATATCCCTCTTGAATTGGTGTGCCCAGAACTGGACACAGTATTCAAGATGGGGTCAAGAAAAAAAGAAAAAGAAAAGCTTGACCATTTGAGAGCACATAGAGTATCCAAATGTGTTAGAAATGCCCTCCACATACCCTTCAGGGGGAGTATTTTGGAGCAATTTTTTTATTTTGATGTTTTTGCCATACATTTATGTAACTTTTTCTTTAAAAAAACCTAATTTCAACTGCTGTGGGGGCACCTGGAAGCCACAAAAATGGCCCTTGATGGCCACATATGGCCTGTGGGCCACACTTTGCCCACCCCTGTTTTAGATATCCCTTTCAGAGAGCCACTCTGGTACTATGCTTTGAATGTTGAACCCTGTGAAACCAGGGTTTAAATTCCTGCTCAGTCATGAAAACCAACTGAGTGATCTTCAGCAAGTCACACTCTCTCAGCCTTGGAAGAAGGTGTTGGCAAATCTCTCCTGAATAAATCTTGCCAAGAAAACCATATGACAGGGTCACTATAAATCACAATCAGCTTGACACATAACCACAACACAACTTGTCCCTTTTACCACTACCCACATCTTTTTTAGGAGGTCCAGATAATTACTGGAAATCAGGGCAGGGAATGGCAGCAGCTCATATTCAGTTTCTTTGTGTGTGGTGCAGAGAGACATAGCTACAAATTTTAAAAAAATAATATTGTATTGGTGAAGAACTTTTGTTATTTACAAAAGTTTCTGCAGGTACACTAGCTTCTTTGTTGAGATGGTGTGGTCCCCCCCCCAAAAAATCAGGTGTTTTCCCACAGTCAGTGTGTCCGTGAGAAAAAATCTATCACAGTTTAGCTCAAAGTTATACCATTCTCTGATTCAGTTGCCTATGCTAATCGATTATATGCTCTGCGTGGCAGGATGTTACTTGGCAGTTTTCAAGCTGCTGCCTATCTCCCAAACTAGTTTCCTTAAGCCATTTCTTCTCGCTATCTACTTATCCAACCATGTCAGCTACATTTTTGTACATGTTCATTATTGGAGATTACAGCTCTTTCTGACAGTCTTCATTGCATAGGGCATTAAAGGCGGGGTGTCTCTTATGGAGAAACAGCAATTTAACTAAAAGTTTAGGAAATTCACTCAGCAGCACAAGGAGAAATGATTGGGCAAATGGCTCTAGCCACATATCTCCTAGTAATTCCACACTCAAATTTGGGCCTGAACCCACATTGTAGGGAAAGTATCACATACATATGCCGACTGATCTTAAGCTGTGCTTTCTTTCTGGATGACAAAAATAACCCACCATTATAGAACACTTGGTTATTAATGTGAGCCAAGTAGTTAATGCAAACATTTCTGCAACACATGTTGATCACACCTCTGTGAATTGCCAGTTTCAATAATGAAAAGCTCATTAGTCATTCCTTCTGCTAAAAGCCATCAAGACATTGTATCTTTGAAGGATGGAATAGAACAAAAGTCCCCCTTCTCCTTTTCATTTCCTGATTACAAGGGATCTCTGTGGTTCAGCAAGGTATCTTAATTAGATTTGTAAAGTAATCTGACATATGCTTGTTAATCCATATCCAGTGCTCAGGAGTGCCTAATAGTCTGCTGTCGTTCCAGAGGATAATGTGAAGGACTAAACTGGGACTTTTTGAGCTGTAGATTTGATTTTATGTTAGCATTTGGCCCTTGGGTTTTTAGTACTAAATCTGGGTATTGAGGAAAAAAGTTTTGGAGAAAAAGAATGGGGAAAGAGAATTCTGTTAATGGAAAGGGACTTTATCAGATGAGGCAGCTCAGAGTTTTCTTTCTTTTGTTCCCCACCAGCCATCTCCACTGCTTAAAGCAGTACCTGAGCTGCCATGAAAACAGTCATGGCATCATTCCCAGGAGCATCATTTCAAGGAAAAAATTGTTCCCTCTGGTCCTGCCACAATGTTGTTTCCATTGGGTCTTTCTGTAATCTGTTTGTTGTTGTTCTGTGCCTTCAAGTTATTTCTGACTTATGGTGATCCTAAGAAAAAACAATTAGAGGATTTTCTTGACAAGATTTTTTCAGAAGTGTTACCCCAAAAGGTGATAGACCTTGAGGTCCTCCAGCAGTGCCAGCATCTCCTTAGAAAGGTGGGTAATTATAGCTCAAAGGAGGCCTGTCAGAGGAGGGTAACTGCGGGGTCTTTTCACCTGTGTATGCCAGCACTAACACTAGTTGAGAGTCAAGAGAATGTCTTTATCTGTGGAAATCACACACACACACAGAATCAAGCAGTCTTATGAACCACACAAGGCTAGTGAAGGTAAAGGAGAGAATGGGAGGATAGTGAGAATTTTGGAGTGAAATGGGTGATAATTACTGTTCCAGAAGTGGAGGATCAAAGCGAGATGGTTCAAACACTGAGTTTGAGGTAACCCAGCACATGGGAATTGGGGAGCAAATGGACAAAGTAACATGCCTACATGTGTACAAGGTGCTACAAATTGTCAGGCTTCGAGTCAGCTTTTAAATATAATTTTTCTGCCCTGAAGGGAATGTGCTAATTGCTCTCTGACAATGCTGACAAAAGGGGTCTGGAAAGTGTTGTCTTTGTGGTAGGTGACAAAGCATTGAGGGAGATCACAATAGCTTCTTAATAACAGGAAAGGTAAGGGAACAAAAGGACAGTTTCTGTGGGGAGAGTTGCTCCTTCCAGCAGCTTTGCTTACTAATATTCCTTAGGTTTGGGTACTTAGAGGACTATCTACAACCTATCAAGTTGGGCTTTCTAGCTGATCTTCCTGAACCATGCAGAGGTCCTTTGTCTTAGCTTCCAGCCAGAGACCTTTCTCTTCCACATGACTTTTAGCCATAAGTATAATTTACATATTAAAATGATATCTCTTGCCAATCTAAGGATATTCCTCACCAATTGTACTGTACTATGGGGGTGTACAGCATGGTAACACAAGAAATTTGCCATTGCCTTCTTCTGAGGCTAAGAGAGTGTGATTTGCCCAAGGTCACCCAGTGGGTTTCTGTGGTGGAGTGAAGATTCAGACCCAGGTCTCCAGAGTCCTAGTCCAGCACCCAATCCACTACATCATGCTGGCTGTCTCTGTAAACTGTATGTCTAGGGTTTCCAATAAGAGAGCAGATCAGTGGTGAGTCTCTCTAAATGTTGTTGGACATTTAAGCCCATCATCCTTGGCCACCATGGCTACCAGTAAGGCACCTATAATACCATAAATTTCTTACTGTGGTGAATATTTCTGTAGCTAATGAAAAATGCTCCTGAGTTGCTAGCTATGGATCTGCAGCAAAGAGGAAATTACCTTTTTACTGCTTGTTTTTCAAAGAAAATAAGTGGAAAATCCTCAAATGCTTTGCTGCCACTTGAACTGGTAAGCCTCCTGCCCCACTGAAAAACAAAAGAACTGCGGTACACACATGAATGTTGTCAAACACTTTCCTTTCTTAGGGGACCAATGGTCCCCTGAAGGAAGAAGGAATATTAAGACTAAAACTTTTTATATAAATTGTTATATTTTCCTTTAATTTGTTAAACATTGTTGTATGTGGTCATAACCTTTAAGAGAAATCTAAATCTAAACTCCCTTAATCAAAGAGCAGGTTTGTTGTCCTCTCCAAATAGGACTGGAGATCTCTTGCCTTTTGCTCTTTTATTATTGGAAATAATAGTTATTTACTTCTACCTAAGAGAGTGCCAAGCATTCCTGAATGCCTTTTTGAGAAATGTCTGGATGAGGCATCTGGATCTGTTTTTGACCAAGACAGTTGCAGATGGGCAAATTAACAGCCACTTGCAAAAACATCTTGGCTCTTTCTTTCCAAGCTCACCAGTGACTCACACAACCAGCTGTTACTGACTGCTCTTAGTATTGGAAGCCTAGGACTGATCAGTTGATTGAATGAATGACTGGTTGCAGGGGGCAGTTCTCTTTTCTTGAAATGCTGGCTGAGTTGGAAATGCACAGTCTAGGATATCTTAACCTGTAATACAACATGAGTGGTCAAAAGGACCTATCTCCCTTGATTGAATAATCCTCCCAGTGGCCGAATTGATATTAATGATAGAGTGTCCTACACTAGGGAAGCACAACCCACAGTATGGATGTCCAGTCCAGTCACTTCAGTTGTGTCACATTCTTAGCTTTTGTGACAATTGTGCTTCTCTCACAGACAACAAGGTGCAAGAACACGGCGGAATGAGCTTCAGACTTAAGATTTTGAACTTTACATTTTACCAATCCCTCTTAAGACTGTTTGACAGATATACTGACAGGAATAACGAAATGGTGTCTCTCTGGCTGCAAATGATCCCTACATTGGCTTTTGGTGTCACAACCCAATTTCACCCACCTGAGAGGGCATCCTGAGAACACAGCTGTTTGGGGCCTATTCTGCATTGCTACCTGCTGCTCACCACAGCCTACCAAATAACAGGAAGGTCTGGTGGAGCCTCTTGGGGATCTAAGGATGCCTGCTGGGTCAGAAGCATTGCTTTCTGTGTTAGAATGCATTTGGCCAGAGGCTACTCTAGGCCTAGCAGCCATCTGTACAGAATGATCAGAGTGCCTTTGCAGTCTCCCAGAGGCCTCTGGGATGTGGTGCAGATGGACGCTGGTTACTAGGGAAAGATACCCAGGAGTGTCACTGAAGAAGCAAGAGGCAGAGCCAGTCTTGGTCATCCCTCCCAGCTTGCATGCCCTCTCTCATTGTGTTAGATGATGGCTCTGAGGTCGATGATTGTGCCAG
The DNA here is from genome assembly GCA_948474755.1 of Ctenosaura bakeri. Lineage (NCBI taxonomy): Eukaryota > Metazoa > Chordata > Lepidosauria > Squamata > Iguanidae > Ctenosaura > Ctenosaura bakeri. The sequence continues at coordinate 78,659 of CAOLHI010003507.1, read as the reverse complement.
GAACCGAGCCAGTGATTGACCAAACCACCTTGCAAACATCCCCATCAGTTGTAAGACAAGTGGAGGTAGAGTTGCCCCAGCCAGCTCCAGAGGAAGAAGGAACCAGCAGTGATTTGGAGGAATTACAGTCACCTGTGCTCATCAGCCCCCAGTCACGGAGAACACTGAAACAGGCAGCTTAGAGGGAAGCTGCGTGGGCTAGATTAAGGAAACAATGACAAGTAACATCTGTTTTCTGTGGCTGTTTAAGTCTGTCAGCGTGGCTTGCTCTTTGCTTGTAGCAAATTACTATGCAAGCCTCTTGACCCTTGTGCTCCAGCTCCCTTGATCCCTCTGGACAGACTTTCAGCTTCCTGGACCTTTTGGGTTAGACCTTGATTCAGCTTGGCTCAGACCTTCCATTAGTTGTTTGTGTTGGAACACTCCCCGCTGCCTCCTCTTCCTTCTAGGGCAAGTATCTTTGCCTCCCCTTCTTTGCTGGCAGAGAGGCACAGGCTGGGAGTTGGACTCTGACAAGCATAAGCAGTAAAAGAAAGAATATATGAAAGGCATTGGCCACTTTGCAGAAGAATCTAAGACCTTTTTGGCTCTAAAAACTACATCTGGTATTAGCTGAGGAGCCAGGGATTTCACATGTACAAGAATACACATGCTGGACAAGGCCTGGGATCATTGAGGTAGGAGGAAGGTTGCATCAGTTGCACTTTAGGAAGGGATAAATCTCTCCTCTCATTGCAACCGTGAAGAGGGAGGATTTCATAACAAAATGATCATGAAGGTTGCAGGCAAGGTGTGGGGTAGGGAACTGTATGCAGCCCCAATACCATGAGTTGGTTTTCCTGCTATAGGAAATTCATTTAGCAATGTGCCACCGGGAGGGATCTTTAGCCTTTGGGAATGTACCATCTTGAGCCAATGGTCGGGGGAACACTGGACATCATGGTACGAGTAGGATCATCTTCCTTTGTCAGGTGGTAGGTGAAATCATACCAAGGGCTGAGAAAGTTCATCATCTATCATACCAAAGGCTGAGAAAGTTAATTATCCAAGCCATAATCTGAGGCCACAGGAGATTCTGGAGCTAAACAGAAGGGAAAATACCTCACTGGGAGACCGACTGGGAATTCCATGTCTGCTACCTTGAAATCAATGATAAAAGAAAATAAAGATATATGTTCTTAAACAAGAGGAAATATAAATGAACAGATATTGCATACATCATGTTCTGAATCATAGTGTGCCTATAAGGGAACTCTCATGGGACACAAACAGGGTAGCATAAACATAAATTATTATGAAAGCTATTACTTAATTGGGTATAATTATCCCTAGTGACTTATCTCAGATTATTAATCTTAATATAAGTAGGCTGATAAAACATACTGCAAAAGATTTAGAGAGATGGTTAGTCTTAAAGATGATTCTGTGGGGTAAGGTAAACACAATTAAAATGAATGTTATACCTAGAATTGTTTGTTATTAATGGAATTTCTTAACTTATGCTTTGCAAGTATTTTCAAAAATTAAATGTATTGTTTAGGAGATTTTGGGAGGTTTCATCTGATCCCAGAATTTCAATGAAAAGAATGCAAATTCGAATCAAAGAGGGAGGCTGCAGCATTCCAGAACTTCTCACACACTATCTGACATATCTGTTACCTTTTAGTAATTCTTAGACAAATCCACTTAAATAATTCACCATGGCCAGCCATGGAATCTCTGGCACCTCTATTCAAACGGACAATACTTGGTTCTCATTCTATTAAAAAAAGACAGTGTTTTTCCAACAATCTCAGCAGTTAGAACTCTGTGGCAAATACTGTTTCATCTATTGGAATTTGATCCATACACTCATGTCAAATTTTATTGGGGAATCTGGATGTGAAAATTGATAAGAAACCACTTTCATGAAAGGTATGGACCAACAATGGAACTGTAACCTTAAATCAGACACTTCATGTTGATGATGAGTTTTTGCCTTTTTCAACTTTGCTAGTTTAAACTGTCAGCTAAATGGCAATATCTACAACTAAAATATTGGTTACAATTCAGATTTTGCCCTGCAGCTTTATCGTGCATCCAAAGCTCCCTTAACATTAGAGGCAGTAATTGAGGCCAGCCAAGTATCCAAACCAACAATTTATATGTATACATTCTGTTATCTATAAATAAATATGACATGCAAAGTTTACAGCAAGAATGGAATAGAGAATTGGCATATTTAATTACAGCCATTGGTTTTAACATATATAATTAGTATGGCTGTAGAATTCTCCAACTACATCTTATACAGCAGAAATTGCTCTTTTGGATATATTGCTTGCCACAACTTCTACTCAAAAAGGGCTTTCTAAATCAGCAAAGTTTTGAAGGTGTAATACTGCTAATGTTTCCTTAGTTGTCCTTGAATTGCCCTATAGTAGCAACATTTTGGAAGGGTTCCTTTAGCCCTTTTCTAAATAGCCTCTAGTAGATAAAACACAATATTTTAAAATGACAGCCATTTGTCCTTTCTTCTTTGGAGGCCTGCAGTAAATCAGGAATAGATGGGAAAACAACAGTAAAAGACAATTAAATAGCCAGAACAAAGTTTTCATTTGTTCACACCTGTCATGCCTTTTCTGAGACTGCAGTGCTACAAAATAAAGGTAACGATGATTGTGACGTTCTGTGACTGCTAACTATCCAGTATGAGTAACTTCGAACTGTGGTGAACAGATTGCATGGCAACTGGAACTGAGCAGCAAAATTAAATTTGCCAGCTAAAGACCTGTACTACATCCATTTCTTGTATACAAATTATCAATACAAAAAATACTGGGTTGAATGCTTAGTCATGTTTAAAGAATACCCACTGAAATCATTGGAACATGATTGAGTCATGACTGACTTAAGTCCTGTTGATTCTAATGGGCTTAATTCTAAATAAGATCGAATCTGGTGTTAAGCCTTTGACTTTTTAAAGAGTGAGTCAGCGGGTCGTTATGGCAGCAATGGCATAGAATATAAACAAAGTAGGCTAAAAACATTAGGTAGGTGGGAAGTCCTGAAGGTTAACGATAAACAAAGACTATCTTCTAGATGATTGCTTTTTTCAAACCCACCTGTGACATTCATGGGTATGAAAAGGAGAGCACTTTCTCTCTGCTATTTCCCTTTCTTTCTGCCATAGCTATGTTTTCATTTCTTCTTCATTTATAAAGTTATTCATAATTACCAGGATGATTATAAATTTTCCCCAGCTTCAAGGTCTCCATATATCAACTGCCCATTTATCAGCTTCCCATGGGTATCTGGTTAGTCAATGTGAGACCAGAATCCAGGACTAAATAAGGCTTTGATCTGATCCAACGCAACTCTTCCAATGTTTTTTTTCCTTTACTTGTCAGTTTTTTAGCAGCTTCCCCTATCATACCTCAGTTTATCTCACTCCTCTGTCTTACAGCTGTCTCCTTCCTACTTTCTCTTTCTATCTCCTTCTCCCTGATCATGTTAGGTTCTCCTGCCTGAACCTACACTAGCTTTAATATTTAAGCTGCTCATATGTGAATCTGCTCATTCAAATTTACCTTGTCACAGCAACACTGTGAGTTGTCTTCCTGGTTTGTTGGAAGGCACACAGGGAGAATCATTTGTCTTCTTTATGGCCACTGTGGCCTGCTACCACTGTTCTGGAAGTTTTGAGATGGAGTGGAAGATGACTCAGCTTGTTGACACTCTCACACTTTAAGGTTTGTTTGTTTTTTCTTGAAACCTTAACCTTCCCTAAAATAGGGAATCACCAGATCTAGAGTCTATACATACTCTGAAGTGCTCTCTTACCTTCTGTATGAGCATGACCTTACTTGTTCATTATAGTGGAGGCTATTTAGTCAACATCCTTAGGCAATTGCCAGACTGAGACATTATTGCAACAGATTCCGCATTTATGCCACTGTTTGAGTAATTTCCAGAGTAACAGGAATGAAGTTTTCACCATTCTTTCTAATAAATTGGTACCACAACTTTTTTCTTTAAACAACAAAATTTAAAAATATTAATGACTCTAAACACTATGCCAGTGCTTGAATTATATTTCATGTCTATGGCTTGTGGCAATGCCAGTGGGCTGGATCTCACTCTCTTCATAGTAGGAAGGAGATAGTGTGTTCTCCCATTTCCCCCCCCAGAGCCCCCAGGACCATGTTCCACTCTGTTTTGAGAAGTCTGGGGAACCCATATCCATCTACAGAAGTGTGGGGAGCAGCAGTGGAGCTTCAGATAGAAGGTGGACTGCTACATGATTACTTCCTTCAGAGGTGTGACAGGTCCCTACTTCTTCCAGATTGGCGTGGCAGTTCCCAATCTGATAAAACACCTGTCTTTACCACGCAGCTCTGCCTCCTGTCTTATAGCACTATCTTTGTGTAAAAAGGCAAGGGTTTTCAATGTTTATTTAGAACCTATTAATAGTTTCATGACAATGTGTTTTCTGTGTTATTTATCACTGTAGATATCTCAAGCTGAATCAGTATTTACAAAGATAAACTGTAACATATATTAAGATAACAATAAGAATAATATAACATGTTACAGTTCTTATGCAGTTCAATGTTCATGCCTTCTTCAGTGTAGTTATCAGACAATATTAACAGTTAACTCCCCGCTCAGAAACAGTTCAATTATATCTTTAGGCTTTCATATAAGGCACAAGGATAAACTCCCACCAAGACCTTAACCCCCAATCTAGGTCACACTCTCTTACCAGATCCTACTAAGGTTTAATTATTCTTCTTCGTCTCACTAGGCTTCTACTGAGAACTAAACCTTCCAACATACTCCTTGGCTGATTAAAAGAGTCTACTCTCTAGCTCCTTGCTAGGCTCTTACTGAAGGAATAAAAATACCCACAGGAATTTGGTTTTATATAATCTTTTATCTCAGCCATCAGCCCCACCCACACACTAGTGGGCTGGGTTTCTCTCCTGATGTGCTATTCTGGTTGACTAGCAACCTTATTTCAGGCTGCATTGGCTTCCCAGATAGCCAAACCCTCATAACTTCATTACAAGAGGTAAGCTTCCAATTGTTCCCACTTCTTTCCATGAATGGAAGAAACTTTTCTTTGTCTGTGGAGGGGTAAGTCTCCTTCTAACACAGCCTGTCCACACTGAACAAAGGTTAGTCTAAATGCCCATTTTAAAAATAACTAACCACCCAAACTCTGCCATGATGTAGCTGTACCTTTGTATTTACCTGTTTGCTGACGGAGGCATTTTGCGTGCTGACTGAGAACAAAGTGATGTTCAGCTTTTGCAAGTAAGTACGCTTGCACAAGATCTAAATTGCTGGTCCTACCAATTGAAAACCAAAATAAAACCATTTCTTTTAAGAGGTATATATGGGTTTTTCCCCATTCTAGCACAATGCATTACAACTAAATTACTTTGCAGTTAAGCTTTTTAGTAAAAGAGAAAAAATTATGTTGAGAGGTAATCACTCATAGTTCATTGATTGCAATATATTATCAACAAGATTAATTCAAACAAGTACAAAACACAGGAAAAACTCAGCACCCTCCAAATGCAAAGTATTGCATGCAGTTCTCCCATCATTCATACTAAAGGAGACTGCACTGACTTAAGTGGGGCTTCAAACCATTCCTTACATTTGTACCCTACTGCTCATTCAAAGAGCTGAGAACAACAATTTAGTCCTAAAAACGTTACTTGCAAAGAAACAACCACCTTGACAAACTTGCTTACAGAAATTAATTAATTAATCAATGCTAAAACCATATATCTCTGACTTCTAGCAATTACACACCATTTGGGACATTTAGCAGTATTAAAACCAATAACAAAATGCAATAAAAACACAAAATAATGTAATAAAAATCTTCCAGTGAAGGAAATGCCTGCTTGAACGAGGAGCTCTTTGCCATCTGGCAGAACACAACCAAAGAGGCTGCCAGCCCAGCCTCTTGGTGCCAGGAATTCTGGTCATTTTGGTCTGGCTACGGAGAAAGCCTTTTCTTTCATCCCCACCAACTGTCCTTCCAGTACAGGTGGGACACAGAGAAGAATTCTCTATCAGATCTTGACAGCAGGATGAAATGTGTACATTGTGGGCAATGAAGGTCAGTCAGCACTCCTGATTTACTTTAGAAGGATTGCATCCTGCTCCTTCTTATAATTAACAAAGTGGCTAACAAATGAGAACAATAAAAATAGAACTAATATTTTAAGCATGCTGTCCATAGATACATGTATATCTCCAACCAGCTAAATAGCATTAAGAATTATGTATAAGGTGATATGCAAAGCACAGGATGTCACAGTAGCCAATCTGGCTGGCAGCATGGGAGAATGAAAAGATCGTAGACTGGTAAGCCTTAAGCTTATCAAAACAAATGCTGGGTGAGTCACTTTGGGGAAAACATTTCAAAGCAAGGGACTGCCACAGGGAAGGCCTTTTTGTTGGTTGCAAGCTGGTGAACTTCTGAAGGTGGAAGCACCTAGAGAAGAGCCTCTGATCATGATCCTAACATTCAGTCAGTACTTTATGCTATCTTCACTCTAGGAAACAGAGAAGCACTATGGCCTGTCTCTAGTTTCTGTGGTCTTATGGAAAGGATTCTGGAATATTTAATCTCTGGTTCATGTGTCCTGGCTCATCAGCTGTGTCCTGGCTCATCATTAATCTCTGGTTCATGTGTCCTGGCTCATCAGACTTCACAAAGTGGAAAGGGCTGTTTGTCTGTAGTATGTGCTTGTTGTTGGTTCCAGACTATGGACTGTGTTTCAAACTACGGACTACAACCCTGGAGATCAGGATTTAACTTTCCACTCAACCGTGGAAATTTACAGGGTAACTGTGGGTACATCACACACTCATAGGCCCAGAAAACCCTATGATAGGTTCACCGTAGGGTCACCATAAGTTGGGCCATTTCTGCACTGCACTCTTATAGCGCAATTATTTCACTTTCAACATCCTATGGAATCCTGGGGTTTGCAGTTTAGGGAGGAGCTGGCCGGCACCTCCCTAAACTGCAAACCCCAGGATTCCATAGGATGTTGAAAGTGGAATAATCGCGCTATAAGAGTGTAGTGTGGAAATGGCCCTGGAAATGACTTGAAGACACACAACAACAACAACGACAACAACAACACAACAACAACAACACAACACCACACATTTCCCCCCTCATAGACACAAGAGGTCTGAAGCTACCCAAACCAACTCCCCTCTGCACAAGCCTTTGAACCCAAATAAATAGTTAACATACTGAGGGGGCAGCTGGGCTGCAACTGCCCACTTCAGCTTCCCTGTTGACATTTTTTCTTATCTAGACATACATCTAATGCATGGGAGAGGCAGCCAAGCTGCTTCTGCCCACTCTCATTGCTCTGAGCATTTATCTTCCGACCTGTACAGGCACTTAGTGGATGGAGGTATAGCTATTGTGGGGGGCAAAATGAGGACATTGTCCTCTTCCAAATGAAATGTATGCCCACCCCACCCCCCACCCCCAAAATTGATTTTTCATTCAGTCTCTCAGTTTCTTGCAGTAACTCAAAACTTCACTTCTGTATTAGAGATAAAGTTTAGGCATCCAAAGAAAAGGGACAGGCAATTTTACCAAAGGAATGTGAACACAACAAATCCAAGAGTTCTAGGTGTGAATGGTTTTCATTTCCTGATTCTCAGCAATGCTAAAAATTTGGGGAATGAAGAAAAATTTCATTGGGGACACAGAATTCTTATTTGGAGAGGGAGCAATGTGTTCATTTTGTCCACCCTACCTGTACCTATACCACTGGAACTGGAGCATACACATACTAGAAACACATGCAGCAGGTCCACTCTGTCTTTGTCCTCCACACATATGGTGCACGTAAGAGCAAGGCCAGCATACAAACAGGTCAGGGTTTCTGTCTAAAGAAACTGCTTTTCTTGAAACAAAACAAAAACAAAAACTATGCCATTCCAAGTGTGTATTGCCCCAGTTTTATTGATATCAAATCAGGCTCCATGATCCTGTGTTGACAACTCATCTCATATTCATCAAGCTGCATTAGGAACGGGGAAAAATATGAATTGCCTAATTAGGAAACAGACATGCATGTGCATTATTGGTTTGCTCAAATATAATGACAACAAAGAGCCTGTTGTTGTGAAAGCTCAAATGACTGTATAATTAATACAGCCCAAAGAACGAAAGCTGTGTCTTACAAAAGCAAGTGTGCTTTATTTTTCCCCTCCAAAGTAATGTGAGAAACAATATTCTTTAAAAGAGAGGTCTGGTTAATAGAATTTCTTTGCATGTAAAACCCACAGCAGCTGTGACTACCTTTAGTACCACAGGGGAAGAAATAGATGATATCTATACTTCTGCAGATGAGATCAGCTTATATATGGTGATCAATGTACGTATATGTTCTTTTTTAAAAAAGTTATAGCTTAATCATACTGATGCATTTCATTCTGTGGGTAATTGTTGGGTTATGAGGAAGATTTTAGGCTACTATTTCATACAATTGCATGTTATATTTTCAATTACCTTATGATTTTTTAAAAATTTTAAGTTGTAATCCTTCTTGAAATGATTTTTTTTCCTTCAAAGTGATACATATATGTAATGTACAAAAGTCAAAGTTTGTGAGTTTTTGTGTTTGTCTGTGTCAGGCAGGCAAAGACCTCATATGATTGGCTGTGTGAGGTGAAAAGACCTCATATGATTGGCTACCTGTGAAGATTCTATGGAATCCTGAGGTTGTCAGAATTCTCAGCCAGAGAGCTCTTGGGCCTCAGCCAGGTTGCTATGGAGACAAGGACTAGCAGCAAGAAGGAGGAAGACGGTGCATTCCCTCAGGAAACCAACCTCTGTATGTTAATAGTTCTGAATACAGATTGGATTGGGGAATATGGGGAAAAGTTGCAGGTACTGGACAACACAGTTTGGGGAATTAGAGATACAGGATCTCAAATCTGTGTATTTTAACTGTATCTAATTCCTAAGGTAAGTTAATTCCTAAGGTACTTCTAACAAGTATTACCTATGAGAAAATAAAATCCCAGGCAACACTGGATAAATATGCTAATACTTAAATAAATGAATCATTCCTATTATGTTAGAATTTTTAGTTTCAGGTGGACCTGCTATCAGATAACAATACACACTGGGCAAGTCTGATCAGAATCACCAACACAGCAAATGAAGAGACTCAATTATATACCCATAGTACGTTTAAGGAATATATACAGTTGGTGCCTCTCAGGTCCCCATTTAAACCCTGAATTGGCATTGTGGTAGACCAGGTCTGGGTTTAGTCCAAACCTAAAGCCATCGGAAGTGCTGAACTTGTTTGTAGCAAAGGCCTCAACATCTTGGATAACTCTGTTACCCTAAGAGATGGGGGACTTTGAGGTCCACCCACAATACCAGTGTTTCCTTAGACTTTGAGGAATTATAGCTCAAAGGAAGCCTGCAAAAGGAGGATGACAGCAGGAACTTTTCACCCGTGACTAACTGTACTAACTGTAACAGCACTAACAGTAGAGATGACTTCAGTTAAAAGTTAAAAAGGTATTTTATTGAGAATTAGCAAAAACACAAGAAATCAGACACTCTCAAGAACCATACAAGGCTATCAGAAAGTGAGGCATGAAAAGTTGGATAGAGATTGAGAGGGGGAGAGAGTGGGTGAAAAGGGGGACAGCTACCAGTACTGAAGAAGAAAGTTGAAGGAGGGTGGCTCAAGACAGCAGTAGCAAGAACGAATAGCAAGAGAGAGTAGCAAGAACAAACAGTGGTCTGGGCATCACATTTTACATCCAAGTACTACAATTTACAGGGATTGAAGCTGGGGCTCATATAGCCTATTACCTACCTTGAAAGAGGGTACATAGACAAAGTGGTAATTGCTTTCTCATAGAGTTGACAAAGGAGTCTGGAATAGGCTGATCGTCTTAACTGTAGGCGACAAAACGTTGGTGGGAGTCATGACAATCTCTTAATGTCTGGTCAGGCAAGGAGTCTAGGGAAGATTTCCATAGGGCAGGACCACAGAAGGGTCCTTCATTGTTTTGCCAAGGCAGTATCACCTTCCATTGCATTGGGTGTGCATGTAGCCTGGGCTCTTATCACAGACCTATTAGCACAGGATTTTCCCACCTAATCCTCTCTGAACTTACAATGTTATAACCATGTCTGAGGTAATTCTGACCTGGAAACATGCTTTCAGCCAACATGCTTTCAAACAAGCCATAAATATTTTCAGTTATGAAAATACCACATCCTGCAGAGTAGGAAATGTAGGGTGTGTTAACAGTTCCTTCATCGTTCAGACTCCAACCTATTTGATTTACCATCACCACCACCATCCCCGATACTGAAAGCACCAGCCACAATTACATATAGATCTCCATTCACATTATAAACCAGCAATTAGATGATACTGACAGTTTGCTTCAGCAGTGATAAATGTTTCCACTCCTTGTTGAATCACAGTTTATGCTTGGGATATGCATGGTTTTATATGTTTTTAACCTTTTGCATCTTTGCGTTACAGATCCTATTTGTATACAACTGGGTCTCTTTATTTGCTGTGTTCATCATTATGTGGAGTCATAGCATTAGTCTATTAAGCTAATATTGTCTGTTCTGACTGGCAGCAACAGCTCTCCTGAAAGACTTTCTCAGGTTTACTCAGGGTTTGGAAAAGTTACTTTTTCAACTCCAGCTCTCAGAAATGCCTAGCCATCATGGTTGTTTCCAGTAACTCAGTCACACACATAATTTGGCTCCAAGTGAGTGGTTTTGTCTATCTCTTGCTGTAGATTAAATTTAAATCTATGTTGTTCGGTCCTACTACTCCAAACCACCATAAAAACTATACACTTTGACTAAAAGTACTGTAGCTCATTGGGTGGCTAGCAGTACTTTACCTATAAAGATGGAGACAAGCAACTCATTCTACATCCCCTGAGGTGAAAGCTAAGAGCATCAGATCTCAAGCTGATTCTTTGAGCCTGCATCCTCCATCTTGTAACTTTAGTCTAACTATATATCCTACCTACAATTTGAAATTGGCTACCACTAACTCCCAAAAACAGATGACATGGGATGCATCAGCCAGCACTGCAGGGGCTGAACATCAGATTTCTGGGATACCAGACCATGCACCCTATCACTGATCTCTAGCCCTTCTTCAAATGTCTCCCATACCCACAAGAGAGGTTTGAAGCTGCTCAGATTATTCTTAGCTTCTGATCATTGCCAAGAACACAAAATGACTCAAGTGTTTAAAAACGGAATAGATGCTGTACACAGAGTGAGAGGAAAAGGAACATCTTCCAAATTACCTAGCTGTTGGTAAGTTAACAGCACAAAGACTTTTATGGAATATAGGTCTGGTGGCAGACTGAACTAATCACTCCAGCCAGCAAGAAGTTTGAATATCCAAGGCTCTACATTTTTTCTCCAATAGAATCAGATGACCTTTTGAAGATGTCATTTATCTTTATTCGTGAATAAAGATTCACTTATTCTAAAACCAAAAAGAATGGGAGAATTTATGAATTTGAGGTAAATTTGAACCTGCAGTAAAAGCATATTGCCATGACTAGGGTTGACATATCCTTGGATAGCCAAAATTTACCTGAATTCTAGGCATGCCATCATCTACCCACCTGTAAGGGTGGGAGGTGAAGTGAGGGAAGGAAGGAGTAGGAGAGTGGGCACACTGCAGTATGCTTCTTGCAGCAGTGTGCAAGAAGCAAGCAAGGATGCCCTTTGAGCTAAGAGATTAGAAGAGACAGGGGAGCCAGTGGTGCAAGAAGCAGACTGCAGGAAGAAGCAGGGGCACACTGTGGGGATGTGAGGTGAGGCAAGGGACAGAGTAGGAGAGATGGAAAAGCAAGCAGTGTGAGTGGCAGAACTCAAGAAACAAGCAAAGGCACCTTGGTAAGGTGAGGTGAGAGAGTGAATAGGAGGGAAACAAGAGGAGGGAGGGAAGGGAAGGTTAGAAGTGCTGTGGCAGGCTGTGAGGAGCAAGAGAGATAGGCAAGATTAGGGGAAGAGTGCAAGAGGAGATGCAATGTCACAAAGTGAGGAAAGTGGGAAAAGAGTAGGAGATGCTGCAGCAGCAGAATGCCAAGCACAAGAGATGAGGTGATGGCAGAGGCATGAGCTGTCCAGGGAGAGGGGGGAATGAAGTGGGCAAGTTAGGAGCACAGAAAGGGGGCAAGGTGTGAGCTACAGCCATAGAGATCTTCCAGGAGGAGAGGAACAGTGAATTTCATTGCTCCAGGCAGCCACCTCATGATACTATTCTGTGAAAAAAGGCAAGATGAGAAGATAGAAACTTAGTAAAGTAGATTGTTGATATGAATGTTCAGATTTTTTTGCGGGGGGGATGGATCTAAATAATGATAAAGAAATGATTTTTTTAATAGACTAATTCCACATTTATGTGTCTTGGGAGTCTGGTATGGGCATTTGCTTTATTTACTCACACACACATTCTGCTATATTAAATATGCATGAGAGAGGAATACTGTTTACTTCTACAGTGTAAATTCTATCAGGGAAACAAAACACCAGCCACTCCTGTGAGAATGTAGAAAGGATTTATGTTGCAGAGAACTACAAGGATGGAGGTAATAGATGGAGAACACATCTGCCACAAGGGATTGGCACATACAGGCGTACTTGGATTAACAAAAGAGGCTCCTTTCTACAAAGTCTTTTTATGTTCACATGGCATCTCTTTTCCTCTCTCTAGCCGGAAGTCTTTTTAGCAGCACTGGCACTGGGAGGATGTGGGTGGGTGGAGAAACACAGACTTCAGGTGTTGTTTTGCAGCAGTGTGTCTACAGTGGACAAATCAAAAAAGCTTGGGCTGAAAAAGAATGGGATTCTACTCTAGCTGACCCTACTGTAACTGTCCCATATTGAGCATGCAGGAACAGCAAAACAGAGAGAAAAGGGGAAACAGATATGCCTGCCACACCAACTACATTAAAAATAAAATGGATCAATAAGTCTGGTCACCAAAGTGGAAGTTATAAGAAAAATAGAAGATTGTGAAAAGAAAAGTCATCCCTAGATGCATTTTGGAAGAAGTTTTCAGGTGGTCTCTAGAAGCTTCATAATATTTTTGTTTACTTCTGCAAAGATTACTTGATCTGCTTGTTTCATTTCATATGTGGATATTTTAAGTTTTGAATAAATTTTTTGCTGAAACCTGTTGAACTGCCCTTCTTCTTTGTGGTGCACGAACCCTTCCTTGTTCTTTCCATGTTACTTCAGCCTGTGGTAACAGTTTTTCTGTTAAAGTAGTAATGTCCAGGAGCATGTCTACTTCATTAACCTGTATTTTCTTTTGTTTTGTTAACCTAAGGAATACTTGTTTCAAGGGGTGTGACAGGTCCTTATTCTCCCTCAGATTGGTGTGGCAGTCCCAATCCAATAAGATGCCTTCTCAATATCCCTTAGTCTGACTCCACTCTTTTATCACAGATTTGGTGTTACTGGGCTAGAGTTTTAACTGTTCCTGTTTATTTAGAGATAGCATGTTCTAATAATTACCAGAGACATTGGACAACTCAGGCCAACTCAGTAGTCATAAAACAAACTGTAACAGTTATTAGAGTAACAGTGGAAATAAAGTATCCTGTTTGAGTTCAGTTAGGCCCTTTCCACACGTGAAGGAAAAAATGTCCTGAGATGTCCTGAAACGGAGCTTACCTGAAACCTGATAGGTCCGTCGCCACGTGGAGCAGCATGTTTTCGCTGCTCCACACTCCTCGGTGTCCCGTGGTGTCCTGTGGCGCCCAAAATGGTGGCTTACGACTGGTGAAGGCTCTCCGCCAACCGGAGAAGCTCGCCAGCCAGAAAGCCTGCCCCCGGCAGATCTGCAGGAACGCCCTTGCACGCGCCTGCAAATCCACACCGGGACGCTGCGACGGGGCTGCATGGGGCTGCACGATCGTCCTTTTTAAAAACCTCTTCGAAAGTGGTTTTTAAAAAGCACGCGGCACCACCACTTCCGGTTGCCCTAGTGCGGATTGGGGTGTGGAATTACACTAAAGTAGTCCGCCCCAATCCATTTAACGGTGTAGATGACCTCTATCAGAGGTTGCGCTACACCGTTTTAATACCCCCGTGTGGAAAGGGCCCTACAGTACAGTGTTGATACAATAACAGCTTAAACTTCTGACAGACTGACACTCAATCCCTGCTTATGACATACATTCCTCAGCTGCTTAATTATACTCAAGTCACCCTCTTTCCGGCCAGGTGCTCACTGTAGGCTCCAAAGCAACATAGAAACATGGCCTTATATAGAATTCCTCTCCTACATAAGCCCCTTCCACACACACCTTTCACTCTTGAGGTGCTATTCCTGTTGCCTAGCAACCTACCATCAAGTTTGCACTGGCATTCCAAATAGCTAACCACCCAAGAAAACTTTGTCAAAGGGGGAAGCTGTATTAATCTTTGCAGCAAAAGAACAGGTTCTGCCCTTATCTACCCAACAATAGTATCTGCTTTTAAAGACTAACAAGTTTTATTTGTCATAAACTTTTACACACTGCAGCCCATTTCATCAGATGCCTCAGCTGGAAGATATTTATATATATGTTTGGGGTGGGAGGAAGCAATGAGTGAGGTGAATGGTAATGGAAATAAATAGAATACCATCATTTAGCATTACCAGATGACAACTAGGTAAGAGCACAGAGATCCTAACATAGCTGCTTACCATGAAAATTTGAAAGAAAAGTCAAGTAGCTGAAAGACAGCTAGAGAAGGCTGCTTTCTACGGATAATAAAATATTTACTTTCTGCCTCTGAAGGAAATCAGACCACACTCCCATCATCAATTAGTGCATGTAATGAAGTAGACTTAAGTCTATGAAAGCTTATGCTGCCAACTTCTTTCTCTCAATCTCAAAGGTGCTATAAGATCCTTTTGCATACTGATCATTAATACATATTGCTATGTCTTTGAATACTATTTCTCTCAACCTTGTCTGCATCTTGCACTATGAATCAAGTGGCAGTCACTTTCAGGGCCTTTCTGTGGTGTTTTCATGGATCTTTTTGTCATCAGTGAACAACTGACAGCAAAATAAATAAATAAATAAAGAAAGAAAGAAAGAAAGAAAGAAAGTCATTTGATGAGAACACCACTAAAAGTATCTGTGAATGGTGAAATTTTAAGGTTGTTGTTTTAGGTGCTATACTAGAAATGAACATGTCAATTTTACATGGTCTTCCCCTCCCTGTTAATTACCACAGCAATCTTGTAAGGTAGGTTTATTGAGAAGCAGAGGTGGCCCATAGTCACATGCTTAAGTCCATGACTGAACAGAGATTTGAACCTGGTTCTCACTGTTTCAAGTCCTGTGCTTTCAACAATACTCTGTACTGGCTCTCTCAGATCATGTGTAACTAAAAAATTATATGAAATTTTAAACTTAGTGGGGTGGGGAATGCATCAATTAATATGTCTAATTCACATAATTAGAATGCAAATTAAATGCCCAGAGTTGAGGAAGTGGAATATGGGAACACTACTTGTGACATGTTTGTACCATTAATTAGTTTTCTATATTTCACAAAGTACACAGTGCTACAATGTTTTGCTATCAGTCATGCTCAGGAAATTTTGTAGAAAACAGAAACTAATTAACAATCATAGCAACAACCACAACAACAATGTGAAGAAGAGTTAAATCATTAGGCTACATGGGATAAGGGAAGCCAATTACAGCTCCTGTAATGCTGATGAATGGTGGAGGGGTGGCAAGAAGAAGAAAATATAAAAGACCAGAGGCTTGGCTGTTCAACTATCAGAACCAGTCTGGAACAGAGATAGGACTATAGATAGAAATAGATAAGATCAATATAGGGTCAAGTGGTACTAGAGATTTAGTTTGTTGGCTTTTGAGAGTGTAATGATATATTGAGTAAAGAGTTCATGGAAAAGTTATTACAGTCAGCCCTCCACATTTGCAGGTTTCACTTTTGCGGATTTGATTATTCATGGATTATTTGCTGCTATCTTCCTATGCCATTTTTAATAAGGACTGCAAGCCTCGTGAGACTGAGAAACTGTGAATGAAGCTTGTACATCCCTATTAAAAATGGTGTGGGGCAGCAATGGAAGTGGCAGTAAGCCCCACCAGCCTCCCACTTCTGCTCTGTGAAGGAACGCTGATGCCTCAAAGGAATCCGCAGTGGATTGAATATGGTGATCATACTTTTTTGTGTGTTAAATATGGTTTGGGAGGGTCTAGAATTATTCACGTTTTTTTTTCACTTTCATGGGGGTCCTGTGCCCCTAACCCTAGAGAATGTGGAGGGATGACTATACTTTGTTTCTGACTAGCTATATTGAAATGCATATAGTTATGTGGTAGGGATGTTATTTGTTAATCAATAAATCACAGTTGTTTTGTTACTCCATACCTCTGTCTGGAAGTCTTTTATCAAAATGCCTAAAACAGAAAGGGGCCATGCCATCACCAATTCAAATCCAACATAAATCATATCTCTTTATCAAGGGCTAAGGTCAGTTCAGTACCTCAGTTACTAAATCCAGGGAGGGGTTGAGAGTTGCAGGGCAAGGTGAGTGGTAAGTCCAAGGACTGATGTCTGAGTGAGCAACCTGGGCCGTTTCCACACTACACTGTTATAGTGCTATTATTCCACTTTTAACATCCCGTGGAATTCTGGGGTTTGTAGTTTACTGAGGCCAAAGAGCTCTCTGGCTGAGAATTCTAACTGACCTTCCCTAAACTGCAAACCACAGGATTCCACAGGATGTTGAAAGTGGACTAATAGCATTATAACAGTGTAGTGTGGAAATGGCTCTGGAGTGGAAATCTACCACAAACAGTATTTATGCTCTCCAGGCATCATAATTAAGTACAGAATAATTGAGAGCAAGTTGAGTAGGTGTTATTTTCATGCTTCTTTAGGCTAGTTTCAATTTAACCACAATTCTGCAATATTCTGACAGATGTCAAGTATGCCCTAAAGTGACTGGTGAGAATTCTAATGCCCATTTAATTGGGCATTAGCACTAAACTCCACCGGAGTGAATATTGCAAAAGGAATCAGGTTTGTGGTTCACTTTCAACAATTTCTGTGAAATAGCTACAGGCAACAACAGTCTCTCAAGAAGACATTGCAGATGCTTTACTCAGTGCAGGCACAGAATCAGAATCAGAACGATTATCTCAGATATATGAGTCTACACATCACGGGTTTTTTTTCCTGTCATATCTCAGGTCTGTGGCAGATTGCATTCCTGTTGTCTGAAAGATAAGAGATAAGATAAGGCTTTGTGCCTCACAATTAAGCTCTGGCCAAAAGGTGGGAGTGAAATAAATGAACAAAAGGTGAAACCCTGTTTGGCAGTTGCCCCACATCTCCAAAATGAGCTTCTATGTGAGTTTATTGGGCCCTTTCTTAGAAGGTCTTCAGGAAAGCTCCAAAGAACTACCTATTTTTTTGGCAGACCATTAGTTTATTTGTAGTTGCTGTTTTCATTTACTGTTAAATTTTTCACTAGTCTCCTAGTCCCACTTCAATTCTCCTGCATGAGATGTATTTACAAGTAATTTAAGGAGATCAGCTTCCCCTCCATGTCTGATATTCTATATCTCATCTAGTTTGGCTCTTATTTCGAAAACAAAAACAGAAAAACTCCATACTACTATCATGATTTCCAAGAGAGGGATAAGATTTAATTCTGACTTCTGCAACCAGTAGGCTTAAGTATAGTGTAAGTATGGTGTAAGTTGGAGTCCACTATCTGAAACATGGGGAGGCATACAGGAACTGCCATTCTCTAAACTCAGTGTGTGATCTCTACTTTTTTTTCTTCTCATCCTTCCCATTCTGCAGACAGATCTCTGAATCCAGACATAGTCATACACGTGTGTGTTGGCAATATATTAATGCTAGTTGCTCAAGGCAATTGTCTGTTTTATAATAGTCACAATGGTGTGTGAACTTGACAGTTGCGATTAAACATAAACTTCTTTTTATGTAATGGTGTTTTTTTTAAAAAAATGAGTGCATCTGCTTGGCAATGTATGAGTTCAATCCTTTTTATCCCTCATTTACAGCTCTTCTGCATATATTAGTAAAGTATATTACCATGAACAGAGTGTCTTTGTAACAGAGGGATAAATTTAAATTGCTAGTGCATTCATTACTTTGAAAGATGATGATGGAGTCCTTGAGTGCATGAGGGAAGATGGAACTGTTTTGATGATGGCAGCTAACATCCCTTTCCCACAAAATGGATACTGTATTATTTTTAAAAAACAGTTATATCCATCATGATTCTTTTTCTGCTGTCTCTGGCACATAGGTTTGTTTTTTTAAAATGTTCTTCTATGGTTGCAGCCATAGATCAGGTTAGTTTCACGTTAAAGATGAGTCAGAATTAATTAAGTGCTCTATTCCCTCTAGAAATGTAGCTGCTGAGAGAATGAGGTTGGGTGGGATTTTCCCATTCCAGCTCTCAGCATATTAACATTTCAGATCATTGATGGATGGAGAGATAGATAATAGTCAGACAGGCAGGCTGGCAGGTAGATATGCACAAACTACAGTTGGCACTCCACTTTTGCAGGGTTTAAGGTCATGAAAGTAGAAAAACTATTAATATTGTAAGCTCCCTCAAACTCTAACACACACACACACACACACACACACACACACACACGAAAGGTACCTGTACTGGTGGGGGGATTGGGTCCATTTGAGTGTATGTTCCTTTGATCACTCATTCATCCATGCATGTGATGGGGGAGGGGAGGGGAGGGGATGGGGGAGTGGGAAGAGGGAAAAGGAGACACCCATCCCATCCCCTTCCTCTTTTCTGCCAGTGCACATGAGTGAGTAAGCAAATGCATGCATTCCCTCCTCCCATCCCATTTCATCCCCTTCCACCCATGCAAGTGAACATGTGTACATGCCCTCCTCCCATCCCATCCCATCTCCTTCCTCTCCTCACCCATGTGAGTGAGTGAACATATGTATATGGCCTCCTCCTATTCCATCCCCTTCACCCCTCCCACCCATGTGAGTGAACATGTGTGTCCTCCTCCTGTCCCATCCCTTTCCCAGTATGAATGCTTAACCCACAAATGTGGAGGGCCAACTGCAATTGTTTGTTTCAAACCCCTTCTTGCTTCAGAGTTACAGTGATGCCATGGAATGTTTGCAGACCTTCAAACTAGAGCCTCATAGTTATCTATAATTAAAGAAATGTGCCCTGCAATTAATGTTAAGGCATCAATTTTTTTAAACTTTATTTTTCTAAAATCTTATATAACACTTTGCTTATATTTGTACATTTGGTTGCTTAACATATTTATACATAACAACAATTATTGTTATGTATAAATTTGAGGTGGCTGTTAGATGTTCATCTTGGTAACAGAGGAACAGATGTTCATCTTGGTAACAGGGCGGCTGTTAGGATTTGTGGGACCCGGTAAAAGGAAGGAAGGAAGGGAGGGAGTGAGTTCCAAAAAGAATTATGTCTGCATAATGCAGTCAGCATTAGCCTGTTGATTCTGGGATACTGAATTTGAAGGTATACATCAGGGATATGATTTATATAAGACATGGGCTACAAGCAGCCCCACAATGCCCCCAATTTCCTCTTGTCTTCACCACTACTGCCTCCTCCTTTTCCTGTGTCTACTTACTCAGAAGTATGCCTGGTTACTATTCAGCGCTGCCTATACTTTTCCAACAGGGGAAAGGAAGTGAGTGAAATGAAGAAAGGTGGTCTAAGGACTAGTTGAGAGCATTTTTCAGCAGAAAAAGGAGGGAATAGTAAAAAAAAATGCTGTAGGAGGTGGGTGGATGTGGCACTCTGAAGTCTTGCAGGAGACCAATCTGCCCACTTCTCCTGCCCTGGCAGTCACCCACCACTGGTCTAGAATAATAAGTACAAAACATATTAGCATTGTGAGTAGCTCTTTGTTTCGATCAGAAAATAAGCACACTGAAAACATGTACTGAATCCAACAAAGAACAGCATGAAAATGAATGCCAGGACATTGGGCAGTTACAGGGGGAATTTTCTTTCAAGTGGTGCTATGGCCTCTGTTACCAAGACAAACATCTCCCTCATCCATTGTATTCTGTAACTAAGGTGGAAAAGAAAGGAAACTCTTTTCAACGAATAAACTGAAATAAACTTCCATTCAAAGAGCGGCATCTCATGAAATGTCTTTCTAAAATTCTATGGAATTTACAGTACACAAACTGGACTCAGATTTGCTGTCTTTAATGGATAAAGAGAAGACACCCAGTGTTATGGGTGGTGTCACTTATCCCTTCTTCTAAGGGTCATTTACACCACACATTTAGATTGATTTTGTACGAGTTTAACAGTCAGTGTCTTCTCTTTTCCTTGTCCCAAGACTTGGAAATCATAACCTGATGGGGAGGTCTCTGCTAGAAATCTAGGACAGCAAAGTGCCTTACTTTAAGGAAAATAGACCTTTTATTTCCTTATTTATATCATTTTTGTATCACCTCATCACCCATTAGAGCCCTCACGATCATATGCAGTGGATAAAAACATTCAAAATATTATATGCACAAATAACTTGGAGTCATCCAGCATTTGAAGTGTTGTCCAGTCTTCAACAAGGAACACCCAGACAACAGAATGAGCAGGCACACAAGGATCCTCATCATAGTCCTTCCCATACTGGTGAGAGGTATTTATATTTATATAACCATAATTAGTTCCAAAGTTACATAGATATCATGCAAATCTTTTTCCTCTTTTCTGGCCATGTGTACGTGGCCACTTCATAGAAATCTCTAACCACTTCACAGAATGATTGCCCTCAGGGTTCCCTGTAGAGAAAGAAATAGGATTAAAGTAAATTCCTTCCCCTGACAGAAGTGATAAGTAAGTGGGACCATAAACTCCCAACAGTTATTGGCCCTCTGCTGGGCAATGACTGAAATAAAACTAGTCCTATGTTGTTTCCTATCACCATAATTAACAATGTAGTTCAGTATGGCAAGGAAGAGCCCCACAAAGAGATTCAAAAACTTGTAGGAGACTATGTTTCTCTTCAGGACCAGGGTCTATAAAAAGGCAAATAGAGTTGGCCCTCCACATTCATTAGGGTTGAGGCGCAGGACCATTGCAAAAGTGGGAAAAATCACAAATAACAAAATGTGTGTGTGTGTGTGTGTGTGTGTGTGTGTGTGTGGTAAGGGGGCTAAGCCATGGTGGGGAGGGTGGGCAGCCAGAATCCAAACCAAGTCAGGGAAAGGAGAGGGAAGCAAGGGTTGGCATGGTGGCCATATACTTCCTTTCTCTTACCCCTCTCTTGGGTGTTGGAAGACACTGGGGGAGGGTTTGCAGTGCTAAGAAAATGGACTGTAAACCATCATTAGCTTGCCAGGCCACAGCTGGTGGAGGAGGAGGAGGAGCAGAAGTGGGTTTTTAAAGGTCTGCATGGCCTGATAGGAGCCATAGAGGGAGAAGGTTCCCCTTGAAAAGAAGCTCCTAAGGTGGGGAGGAAGGAAGAAACTCACAAATAATCAAATTCATGAAAGTCAAACTTACAAAAGTAGAGGGCCAACTGTAGTAATCATTCTGCAGGGGTAAAGACATGAGGGTCAAGGATAATTTGTTGATTTTATTCTTCTTGCTGCAGGGATTGTGGGTGTTCTTTTAAAATTCTTCCCTTCCTAAGAGTGGACCAAGAAAGCTATTTCACCCTGCTTACTGCTGTATATGCATTATTCATAATGTATCTCCTCCACTTGAATATAGGTTGCACTCAATTATGTCTTAGAAACTCTTATAGTTGCTGTAAGAGGACTAAATAATTTAAGGATGAAAAAAAAGTGTAGCTACCATAAAAATGACCTAAAAGTATTTTGGATACTTGTTTACATGGATGTGAGAGTCCATATAATGAAAGGTACAGTGTCAGCCAACAGTGTCTGAGTATTCAAAACAATCACTAAACTTCATCTTCACAAATTGAAGGTTTCCTTTTTATCGGGAAATCCCAAAAGTATTAAACAACGACTAGAATCCTGATGGGCAGTTACAAATGCATAACTTAGAGTTACACACTCGCAGCTGTTTTGTATTCATGATCCCTATGTAGCCCATAGTTTAAGAGATACACAGAGACTGTGAAAATACCTCAATCCCCACTTACCAGGCAGCTGCCACTGCGGTTAACAAGAATCTGTTCCCCTGTCACTCGGGAAACAGCTGGCTGATGGTCTCACTACTTCTTGCACAAGCAATCTTTGTCACAAGAGGAAATTTCAAGAGAGGTCCTCCTTCTACCTGTTCTACCAGAGATCATTCACAAGAAGGAATGGAAACCTCAGTTGACTGTTTCCCCATTGGCAAGGGAACAGACCCGCACTTTGCAGTGATTGCTGCCTGGTAAGTGGGGATTGGGATGGGACAGGAATCATTACATAGAACTTATGCATTTATAACTCCCCAACAGAGATCTAGCCAATTTTCTTAATTCCTCCATACTAGCATTTTTACCATCTCATCTTGAAAAATCACTTGAAAAATGCTGTTGAAGAGTGAGAATATGGGAAACTCAAGAAGTTTGTTTTACATGTCTACTTTTAGAAGACCTGTCATAAACAAGTGTTTTGCTGTTCTTTGTAATATAAATAAATAAATAAATAAATTGAAATTTCAGGGATGGTACACAATACATTTATCATACTGATAGCATTCCCTTGTGATGGCTATGTGAAACACTCTCTATGTAATGGCTGAGGTTTCTGATGCTGTGTAACACCAACATGGTGACAGTATCAAAGATGCAAAGAAAACTGCAATTGGACAAGTTGCATGCTATATTTGCATACTAAAGTTAAACTTAAGTTATCACACAGATGATATTTCAAGTTGATTCTTCAGTAAATATAATGGTCTAACAGCTACTGTTAGTCTCAAGCAGAACAGGTCTAATGAATCGACAGGATTTACATAAGTACAGATATTCATTAAGCAGTATATTAGAAGGGTTTATTCTAGTTGGTCTAAGAAATTGGATTTAGCCTATGGAGGACATAATTGTTCTTCTTTTTTAACATTTAACTTTAACTTTTACTCTACATCAGGGGTGAGCACAGGGATGCCTGACCACAAAATGCAAAAGGCATCTGCCTGCTTTGGTTGCAAACTGCCTATGCTTAACGCATCTTTCAATCATGACGGCAGCTAGCAACATCACTAGCGTATAGTTCCACCGCTAAGCCTCAGTCCACTAGAACACTCCACAAATGAGAGTGATTTTTTATTTTATTTTAAGGGGACACAAATGTATTCCTGAATATTAAACATACATTGAGAATTCTCATAAACTAATATGTAGTATATGTACATGCCAATATATGCTGGTTATCGGGGGGCAAGGCTGGAAATGTAGTGATTTTTTTTACACTTCACAATCAAAACGCCAGGCAGAATGCTTATTTCGTGTCAGAGACTGCTGCTCTAAAACAAAGAAAGAAGCTCTGTTCTAACCTTCATGTATTTGAAGCAGCCTTGGAAGGACTTCTATAGGCAACCAGAAATATGAACGCATCATGTAGGCTTCATGTGCTACATTGTATGGGGAGGGAAGTTCCAGCCCAACTGCCATGGTTTAAACTATTATGCAGCAGTCTGGGCTATTTCAAGCTGGTTTTTCTACCTCCCAAAATTAAATTGTAAGGATTATTGGGAATTTGTGGGGCTGTGGGGAGGAATTAATTAATATATATATATATATATATATATATATATATATATGCCTATAGGCTGCAATTCTTTCTCCCTCCCATCACACACCTGATCCATAGTAAAGTAACATGGGCCCTTCACACACAGGGTCATTACCGTCAGTTACTGCGTTGTAGTGTCATATTGTTCTGCACGTGGGAGCGAAGTAGCCTCACGTTATTTTCCGTTGTTCTGCATGGAATCCTCTCTTAATATGCCACGATGTGTTGGGAAAGTACAGTATTTGAAAACCAGAGAAAATCTGATTCACATTCTGACATCAAAGTAAATTCAGTTTTTTGCAGTGATGAGGAAATGTACATCCGCACCAATTCACACTGGTGGGCAGCAGAGGGCAGGCTGGAAGGCTGGAAGTAGGTTTGTTGTATGTAGTACATACCTACGTAGGTACGCACAAATGGAACCACCCAAAACAAAAAACAAACAGCCAATCACGACCTCCAGAGTGGAGTGAGGGGAGCCAGGGGAGTGGCCAGTGAGGAGGTAGTGTGGATGCATGAACTTGCTCTCCTCCACAGGAAAAAGCTTTAAATTGGAGTGTGTGTGTGTGTGTGTGTGTGCAGAAAACAGAACAGGAAAACCGTGTTATTTAAATACACCATGAAACGGCACGAACTGTTTCTCTCGCCTCATGTGGAAAGGACCATGGTATAGTCAGGAATGAATCCAGATCTGCCATAATTTTAATTAAATCTTTGATAACTCTAGTTCATGGCTTCCTCTGTCATGGGCAATAACAATGGCCTGTTTTGAGGAAGCGCACTCAGCACAACAGCATAAAACATTTCACAACTTAAAAGAGTTCTAGAAACAGGATCCATAGAAGAAATGTTTATTTTAGTTTAGTTTTTAGTTTTGCAAAATTCAGATAAGCATGTTGCCAATTGTCAGTGTTAGCAAAGGGAACAACAAAAGAACATGAAAAAGCGGAACTAGATAGAGGTAAGGAGCCAGGATCTTTAAGGATGAGAGACCACTCTGCCTTTCAAAGAATCAAAGCAGAAAAACTCTGGCAACAGCTGTCTATGTGGTTATACAAGGACACTATCTGGTCTTCTCTTTTGTCTCAGATTTGCGACCCACAGTTAAAAAAAAAAAAATAGAAAAATGAATAATATGCATTAGAGATTAGTTTTCATTTTAATACTGACTTGCCTGATTTCATATTTCAAATCAATTTTCTTTTGAGTTTTCCACTTGTTGGTGTTTTGGAGTCTTTCAATAAGAAATGCATGCACCAGTGCACACATTCGTCAAAATGACATTTGGAATACATTATATGCAGAAAATGACTCTCTAAAATATTCATGTCAGGAAAATTGCATTGCATTTATACACCTACCTACGTACATATGTATGTATGTACTTGATTTATATCCCACTTTTATCCCAAATGGGATTCTAAGGGCATTTTCACACTACACTGTTATAGAGCTATTATTCCACTTTCAACATCCTGTGGAATTCTGGAGTTTGTAGTTTACTGAGGCCAAAGAGCTCTCTGGCTATGAATTCTAAATGCCCCTCCCTAAACTATAAGCCCCAGAATTCCACAGGATGTTGAAAGTAGAATAACGCACTATGAAGTGTAGTGCAGAAATGGCCTAAGTGTATACAATATAAATGATACACATTTTTAAACTTCAAGCATCAAAAACAATATAAAGTACAAAAGTTTAAGAAAGCGTTAAAGCAGTTGTTCAATTAAAACACTACTTTTCAAACATTAGAACTTAAAACAATTAAAACACTTAAAATACACATTGCATACTAAAACCAAGCACACCCAGTTTCACATCACTCCACTCTGGTCAGTCAAGGCTGAAAGCTTGTTTAAACAAAAAGGCCTTTACCTTTTGGCAAAAAAAACAATGGGGGCGGGGGGGGGACAGATGGAACCTCTCTCAGGAAGGAATTTAAAAGGATAGGAGCAGCCACTGAGAAGGCTTTTTCCTTTGTCCTCACCAGCTGAACCTAGGAGGGTGGTGGGACAGAGAAAAAGCCCTCCTCCTAAGATTGTTAAGAGTCAGGCAGGCTTGTACAGGGAGTTACAGGCTTTCAGATAGTGTGGACCTAAGCCACATAGGTCTTTATTGGAGAGCCAGCACTTTAAATTGTGCCCATAAACAGACCAGCAACCAGTGAAGTTGTTTCAGCAATATGCTTCCTAGAACCAACCCCAATCAACAGTCTAGCCATTATGAACCTACTGAAGTTTCTGAACAGTTTCCAAGACAGTTCCATGAAGACTGCATTTCAGTAACCCACTCAGATGTAATCAAAACAATGTGTTATTTTGTCACACCTGGCTTCTCAAGAAACAGATGGAGTTGGTGTATTACTTTTAACTGTGCAAATGCAGTTCTAGCCATTACCAAAATCTGGGCATCCATGATCAGTGGTGAGTCCAAGAATATGCCCAAGCTACAAACCTGAGATATGAGGGAGAACGTAACCCTGTTCAGTACAGGTTGAATCCCTCTTTCTTGATTCACCTTTTGGCTGACCAGGAGCACCTTTGGATAAAGCTTCAATTTGTTTGTCCTCATCCAGTCCATTACTGACAGCAGACACTGATTTAGTACTGAAACAGTTTCCTTGACAGTAGATAGAAAAGAGAGAAACAGTTGAATGTCATCTGCACAGTGGTGCAAATATTGAGAGAAGTGTGCATGGACACGGGAGAGAATCTCCAGGTTTGGAATGAAACAATTTAAGATTAACTGAGAAACTGAGATAACAAACTTGATAGATTCATCTATCCCTAATTTGGATGAAATCTCTTTTAAACTTTTACCCAAATCCAGCAATGCCCTGACATTCTGGAGTCTCTGAAACACATATCTCCTTTTACCTTGGGAACTGCTCTTTCCTAACTCCCTGTATTGAGCAGGGCTGCTGCTGTTTCAGGTAAGCATATTCCAGGAGGAGACTAAAGTGCACACAGAGCCTTGGAATAGGGCAACTCATTTCATATATATTGCTAATTTCATTCATTCAAAGCACTGGTTGTAATAATATGCCCCAAAGGGCCCATTTTTCCATAAACAGCTCTTACAAAGCAGCATTCATTGCCCTGCCTGATGATGAATGATTGTGCTACTGGGGAAACAAATCATTTCATTTCAGCCCAGTTTAAATCCTTATCTAAATTGAGCTTCATGGTGGTTAATCTTTTTTTTTATTTGTGAGAAATGGCAAGTATTAAGGAGACCGCATTCATGTCTGTGTCCTAGCATAAAAGTATACAAATATGCCTGGAGCCAATTGGAAATCTTTTGTTTCAATTTCTTTTTAACAAGGACAATGATAGAGACTAGTTAATACTAGCTAATAGTAAACACCACATATTCAGCAACACATGTTCATATCTAAGAACAGTAACAAGGGAAAGCTTAGAGAAGTCCCAAATCTCCTGTCCCTTTTCCATTCTCTTTTCTCAGCTAAATAGAAAAAAATGAATGCATTAGGAATTATTCATATGCCTAGGCCTGTTTCCAAACAATTTAATAACATGTCAAATAGTAACTACGGCTAAAAAGCAAATGAAGGATTCTGCCCTCCCAAGCTTTGGTATCATTTTGAAGCAAGAGAAAATGTGTTTATGCATTCATTCATTCAGCTGATATCCCACCTTTCTCCTAAGAATGAGATTCATAGCAGTTATTTTTGCCTATTACATAGTTTCATATTTAAAACCCACAGGCTCTGATCTCATAAGATCCACAGCATGGAGATGTCATGTTTCAACACAGCAACATACTCCACTGGAAACACTGTCCACTGCCACAAGATGTTTCACCCCTGTGCAAGAAGGAGAGGCCAGTAATCTTGCTACCATAAGCACCCATAGGGAAAAAAGGGAGGGAGGTCCAAAAGGAAGAAAAAACCCTCTGAATTTTTGCACAAACTTTGTGAAATTTTTGCTAAAGAATCCCAAAATGCAACAAAATCAACACAAATGTGCTAAAGTGTTCATTTTGACATCTGAAAAAGATACATGTGAAGCTTTACATCCCTGTTCTGCACAAAGGTGATGGAATCAAGGTAATCAGGTTCCCACTAACTGTCTCCCTTTGATGTTATAATTAACAGTACCTAGAATTCTCTGCAAAAGAGTCCGGCTCTCTAAAACTGCAGTTCTAGAACTCCTCAGCAGAGAAATATAATTATGTTGTTGTTGTTGTTGTTGTTGTTGCTCTTGTTCTTGTTGCTGCTGCTGCTGTGTGTCTTGAAGTCTTTCCAACTTATAGTGACCCTAAGATGAATCTGTCGTGGGGTTTTCTTGTCAAGATTTGCCATTGCTTTCCTCTAAGATTGTGAGAGTGTAGAGAGTGTACTTCACCTTACCAAATTACAAGTGCTAAGATTCTGTAGGATGGAGCCATGGCAATTAAAGTGGTGTCAGACCGCAATAGAAGTGTAAAGTAGATATACTCTTATAGAATACTGAGTCCCGTGGCATCTTAGAGGCTAAGAGTTCAATTATATCCTGAGTTTTCATAGACTATAGCCCACTTCTTTAGATGCTTGGAGTATATACCAAACACCATTCTATACATCTGATGAAGGCGATTATAATCCATGAAAATTCATGCTACAATCAGTCTTCACAGTGTCACTCTTGAAGTAATGATGGTTGTGAATGTCAAAAGATGGTATCATTCATATATGAAGTTTTCCACTGGCTTATATCATGCTATCACACACATTTTTGGCACACAGTCTTGTTCTTTATTTGGCAGTGGACCAAAAAGATTGGTTCTAAAGAATGATGCTGCAGAGGATAATGCTGAATTCAGTGACCTTCATTTATATTGTACCCCATAGTCCTACCAAGTATAGTAATAACTTTTTGTAATTTTCTCATTGTACCACAAGAGGAGAAAAAGTAGATGAATCAGTATCCCTGATGATTCCAAGTCAACAGTGGGAGAAAAAGGACTGGTGGCAAGAAGGGGGAGCAAGGAAGAAGAAGAGCAGATTTAAACATTCTGGCCAAAAATATAGCTTGATAGCTCTTCCCAATCTCCAATGTATTAATGTTTGCATAATGCATGGAACCCATTTTAGAGAACTTGACACTGCTTTGCCTTAAAGATGGCCAAATGCTTTGTGAGCCTGTGATCAAGGGACAATGATATTCAGAGAAAGAAAACGAATAAAAGAGAGATAGCAAAGAAATTAAGAATGCAGTGTTGCTGCTTGGCATTCTTTATTCTGTACTTATCAGACAGTTTAGTACAGGTTTCTCTGCTTCTATACAGAGCCCACTGAAATGAAGCAATGAAGGAACAATTAATTGACTATACCACAAAGGAGCATAAGAGAGGAAATGAGGTTTTGATTGGCAAAGAAGTGTTTTTTTTATACTTTCATCTCAGTTTATCATCCCATAGAATGAGATAAAACAAAGAACACACTTCATCATCTAGATTCTGAATCCTCTGACTAATTAATCTCTGATTTATTAAATGTTTATTATCACAGAAGCTGTGTTGGAGTTTTCTGCAGAACAGGGATGGAGACCCTCTAGCCTTCTGGCTGGATGCAGCTCACAGGGGATTCATCAGCTTTCTGAAAGCTTACTTTGCCTTTATCTCCAGTAATTCACTGTTTTGTTTGTTTTGTTTTGTTTTGTTTGAAGACCAGGAAGATTTTGCATGGAAATGAGCTATGGTTTGTAGGTCTGGAAGTTTTTCTTTGTTCAATGGAACTGAACTGTAGTTTTCTGCCTAGGAAGCTGTTCCACTTGGGCTTACTCCTCAGAAAATGCGCATCAAACACAGCTATACTTTGCAAGCGAGAAGGCTTTTGCCCTCGGCTTTGGACATGGATACACATGCAATGTATTGACCCATTGCATGCTTGGCAGGAATAACATTCAGATTGGTAAGAGTTATATATGGTCTTCCCTACTTTGCTTTGGTTGTGAATTGTGCTCTTAGGCCTAAGTGCATTGTGCACTTAGGAGTGCAGTGGCACCACCTCTTCCTTCTACCATGCAGCCGTGCACTTTCCACTGCTGCGCTATGGAAAAAAGCATCACCATTGCACTTCCGCAGCTTCCACACAGCTGGGAATGATAGGAGCACCACATGATTGCAGATACAAAATGGATGGGGATGGGATAGCAAGGGGCCCATGACAACATCATGTGGAAGCACAACCTGACAACTGCTGCCATCTTGTCCCAGAAGCGGCACAGTCCCATTATGCAGAAATGGCCTTAGTCTCAACATTGCTGGAATACAGTTCCAAGACCCTTCCCTATCATAGATCCTTAAAGACATGTTGGAAGTCCACTTGCCCCCTAAGTTATTCAGAGATGTACTGCTTTTGAATATGATGACAAATGCCATATAGTCAGCAAAGTAAGGTGGGTCAAATGTCAGGCTGCAGCTGGGGAGAGCCACATTTAAAGCGCCAGTCTGCTATATGTCTTCCTAGGTAATGACTGTCTCACAGAACTTTTGTGAGGCCATAGCTGGTGGGGTAAGATTTATGTAGGTTTGCTTGAGCTCTTGGAGAAAATGTAGGATGTAAATGTACTAAAATTAGACAACACACATTTCCATTATAGACCCACATCCCACAAATTTTAGTCCCATTTTAAAATTATCTACAACAGTGATTTATTCTTTAGTGTCACTTTGAACTTCAGATGAATGCCCACACTGTCCTTACTGAGAGTAAAGCAACCTGGGTTTGTTCTTGTTTTATTTTTTACCCAACAGTTTTGTTATATATCATATTTGCCAGCATATAAGATGCACCTGTGCGTAGGACACACCCCATTTATACTTTGGCAAATACTATTTGCTGGTATATAAGACACACCAGTATATAAGATGCACCCCATTTTCAAGTAGTACTTTTCAGGAAAAAAAGTGAGTCTTATACACTACCAAATACAATATATGTCTAGTTCTCAAGAAAAGCAAGATCAGAATGCAAGGCTTGACTTTAGATGGCAAAAGCTTGAGGGAAGCTTGACCTTAGAAGACAAAACAAAGGGGGGAGAATAGGAAGACAGAAACCAGTATCAGGTGTGAGTTAGCTAAATGTGAGCTGCCCTGCCAGATCACAACCCAGAGACCCTTATTTGGAAGTATATGGCCACTGCACTATTTGTATGAACTGGCAACTCACTGTCCATAAGACTACTGTGGTTTGTACAGTCATGGTACTTCAGACAAGAAATGCCTTCCTCACAAACATTATGAGGCCCTATGGCCATTAACTACACAGAGTCACTGTTCCATACTAGAGGTGCTTCCACATGAATGTATCCCAGATGTAAGCCTTGTGGAAGCC
This sequence comes from Ctenosaura bakeri, assembly GCA_948474755.1. Taxonomy (NCBI): domain Eukaryota; kingdom Metazoa; phylum Chordata; class Lepidosauria; order Squamata; family Iguanidae; genus Ctenosaura; species Ctenosaura bakeri. The sequence goes on along the minus strand of CAOLHI010003507.1, from coordinate 47,514 downwards.
TTGTGTCTTCCTCCCCATGAGAGGGGATCACAAACGTATATGTCCAAGCATATGCCAGTATCAGCCATCTTGTTCTAAGATCCTTTCCTCATGTTATACCCTCTGCTAACTCACAAAATTAGTACTAACAGAGATTATAAATTCACTATAGATAAGTCAATTTAAAAAAAAAAATCCTAGGGTCAGGAGAAATTCTCCCACATAAACCACTGAAAGATGTTAATTGTAAATTAGGTAGTCTGATAGGTCATTTAACAAGTATGGCTGGAAGATTGTGGGAGCTATAAGAAAAGAGTTACTTTTCCAAGCACAGTAGTAGTATTAAACTCCTTAATATAAGAAAGGCTTGCAGAAAGGATGGGAAATCTCTGGCACATGAGCCAGAGGTGTCAGGTAGTGGTTCCACATCTGGCCTCAAGTTTGTTGCTTGTTTTATCTCCAGCCAATGACAAGATGTAAAAGTATATCTTGTGGTTTTAAGGTCAAATGGGACTGACTTGTTTGTAGACAGGAAAGACACTGCAGTAAGAAATGATCTTTTTTTTGAGAAATATCCAAATTGGAAGCGATGATATATAGGCTCACTAACTTTGGGCTCTGTCCTGCACCCTTAACCACCCTCACTGCTGGAAAGCAGGCTGCAAGAATTCACTTCCAAAGCCAAAAAGAATCCCCACCCCTGCCTTATAGAAAAGCTAACATTTCTTACTACAACAAACCAAAGTCTGGTGATACTGAGAGGTACTGGTTTGTCATTTCCATGAAATCTCCCCATTCAAATATCTTCTTTCATAAACCATTCTAGTAAAATAGTGGATATTTTAATGTCGATAATATAAGGAGCCATTAGGGAGTTAAGTTAATTTCGTGCGAACAAACTGAAAACATTTTCATTTTTGCCTAGGTGAATGCTGTACACCATGGGCCCTTCTGCACTACACTGTTATAGTGTTATTATTCCACTTTCAACGTCCTGTGGAATTCTGGGGTTTATAGTTTACAGAAGCCAAAGAGATCTCTGGCTGAGAACTCTAAATGCCCCTCCCTAAATTGCAAACCCCAGGATTCCATGGGATGTTGAAAGTGGAATGATAGCACTATAACAGTCTAGTGCAGAAAGGCCCCTTAATTATTGAGGGAAGTTAATAAAAATGAAACAATTAAGCATATATTATATTAAAGTCTGCTTTGGATCCTGTCGATGCCTGTGCATGAGTACTCACAAGCAAGTCCCACTAAAGTCATCACAGCCTGCTCTCAAGTGTACATAATATTACCGTCACAAATGTGTGTGTGTGCGCGTGCGCGCGCATGCACATGCCTTCAACTTACCTGTTAGCTTATGGTGACCCCCTGAATTTCTTAGTTTTTTTATGTAAGCAATACTCAGAGGCAGTTGCCAGTCCTTCCTTTGAAATATAGCCTACCTGTGCCTGCACTTCAGCCTGTTTAGTGATTTTTAAAAATTGAAACAAACAATGGACGATACAGTGTAATTCTTTTTCCATCCACTCTCTTTAAAAAATGAATATAAACAAGCAAGCATTGGTTTATGGAATACTAGCACATGTAAATAAAATATAAATTGAGTGGTGAAAGAAAGATGTACTCTCTAAATAATAATTGTTACAAAAAGGTTGCATTAACTCTATTTCATATTTTCTCTAGTTACTCTGGAGAAATTCTTCTGATTACAATGTGATTGTTCAACACTAATTGGGTCCTTGATGTAGAAGTCATTCATACATTTGATGTGAACTTCAAATTGGGCTTTTATGAATTAAAAAAAAATATTCAATAGAATAGTATCTATTCCATTCAATCAAATTCATGTGCCTTGGTCCAAACAGATTTCCCCTTCTCAAATGTATTTTTATGTACTGCAAGTTGGCCATATGTTTGTCTTTACAGAAGACAGACTTCTGTTTGAAGGGCTGTCCTTCTGGGCCCAGCTTGAAGATAAATAATCAGGAAAAGGAAGAGCTGGTGTCTTGACATTGTCCACTGAGAGTAACCACCTGGAGAGCAGACTGAGCAGGCAGTACAGATAGGCAGTGGTCACATCCAGTTCTTTCTCACCTTGAAATAATAACAACTTCTACATTTACACTATTTATATACATGCATGTAAATATTTTGTAAATTTAGGCCCAATGGATAGCCACTGTGTCCCCTTTTCTGGGCAAGGGATATATTCCCTCTTTTTGGCAATGCATCAGTGGGCCTAAATCTGCACTTCTGCCAACCAATCCAACAAATACCAAGAACTCTGCCACGCAAACACGCAAACATTGCAGAAAATATCTGGGGTTTTTTTCTGATTCTAAGTGTTGTGTTGTGAGGAAGATACTTATAAGAGCTTATACAATTTACTTTTTGGAGTACATCTCCTATAATCCCTCCCCAGCACCATTGCTGGGAGTTGTAATTGAAGAGTAATTTTTATAAGGTCTGGAGCATGCATTCAGCACAACACTGTTAAGTTTAACACCTTCTGAATACACACTATTGAGTACAAGATGAGCAATGATTTATGCAGTTAAACCAGCCGATTTTTGTCAGCCAAGGAGCAAGTAACCTTGTGAATGAGCTTGTGAAGGTGAATATATTCAAAAGAAACTGAAAAGAAATGCAGGTGACAGCAATACCTGATGGATAGAGAAATGAGGTAGAGAGTCTGGACAAAGCCAGAAAGAAGGCAAGTCTGACAAGAAATGATAAACTCTGAAGGGCAGAGCAGCAGAATGGAAGCCAATGGTAAGGTTCAAAATAGTTTTGTACAAGCAGACAAAGGAACAATTTAGCAGAAATTCCAATGGACTGTTCATTCCTAGTTTTGAGAGACAAACTAGACAGGGAATGTCTAGTCTTTTAAAGTATGTTTTACCCACAGCTCAGTGGTGACCAGCACTGCAAAATTAAATTTAAAAGATTGTCAAACAGACAAAAGCACATTGTTGTCTTTGTTGTTATGGTGCCTAAAGCTATTTCCTGCTACTGTCATTACTAAAACAATCTTTAGAAGGTATGACAAAACCCACAAGGAGAGCTTTAATCTGATGTGAGGTTGCAAGAAACACATACTGAGAACACTCTTGTATTTTTCAGAAAAGCACAGAAGAGAAAATCCCACCACAATGTGCTGGTACTATCCTTTTTTCTTCCTAAAGTTAGAGTTACTTTCTCAGTGGTCATTTGACCAACCAACTTGACATTAAAATCACATCTTAATCATTTTGATAGTTGTATGTCACCTTTCAGGGCAGAAAAGCTGTTTTGGAACAGCTAAAACAACAGAAAGACAATTTAGATGTGTGAAACCCACATATAAAATACTAAAAATAAAACAGCAACATAAATCAGTTCAAATCAAGACCAGCAGCCCACAGAAAATGTAATACAAAAGAATAAGATGGAGTAGTTTAAAGGTCCAGATCGGTCATCAATAACAAATGAATGTTTAAGGTCTGCTGGAAAGCAGCTAAAGAAGCAACAAATATATGTCCAATGGGATGGAGTTCTACCATTCATCTTGGGCCCATCTTTCATACTTGCCAATCTAGTTTTAATGGAGGGCCTGAAAATGTACCTGCTAACAAATTATTCAATGGGTCCCCTCTAGCTGAATATCAAATTCGAGTTCATACATTTCAATCACCATATCTCCTGCAAGTAATCAAACAACAGCATTCTGGATCATCTGAAATGTACCCACTAGAGTATTCTAATCTGAAGGTAAGCCAGAGCATGAATAGAAACTGTACCAAGGTCCAGTTTCTTCAAATAAGCTCTCAAGTGTTGAATCAGCCAAAGGTGGTAAAAGGCACATCTAGCAACCAACTCCCCCTCCAACCTCTGTTTCCACAGATAATCAAAGTCCACAAAGACCTCTGGGCTGTTCACTTTGACTTTCAAAGAGTGTACAAGCCTACCTAGCACTACTTGCACACCCCCATCTGGATCAGTGGAGTTCTCCATGCTCAGGACCTCTGATTTATTTAGATTAAGCTTCATTTTGTTTGCCCTCATCTCAGAAGAAGGAGTGCAGCAACTAATAAACAAATAAATTTGCATACTACTGCACTTGCTCTGACTATTCTGACAGTGCTCTGACTTTTCAATGGGCCTCTACTTTAAAAATAACATTAAGAGAGAACTACAGTTGGCCCTTCACATTCACTAGAGTTAGGGGCACAGGACTCATGCAAAAGTGGAAAAAAATCACAAGTATCAAAATGTGTGTGTGTGTCTACGTCTGTGGGAAAAGGGCTGAGCCATGGTGGAGAAAACAGACAGCCAGGTCATGGAAAGCAGAGGGGATGGGGATGAATTGGCATGATGGCCTCACACACATCTCCTTCCTTAGCTGGGGGGACATCAGGAGAGGGTTTGTGGTGCTGGGAAATTGGGCTGCATGGTGTCCTTAGCTAGCTGGATATCTGCTGGTGGAGGAGCAGCAGCAGCGGTGGATTTTAAAGGGTTGCACGTGAGCTGAGAAGATTTCCCCAGAAAAGTAGTGCCTGAAACTCACAAATAATCAAATCCATGAAAGTCAAACCTGCAAATGTGGAAGCCATGTGTACACATGTGTTTTACGTGCATGTACACAGAACATGCTAGTCCTCCAGTGGGTGGCAGTACTGAGACGGGGCAAACTTTCTCTCATGATCTTGTATGGGGATGGACCAACTTTCCCTAAGATATACTGGAATGGCTGAAAATTGTGTGATCATATGAAGGGCCATCCCATAATCAACCATTTCCTACAGGTCTCTTTCTGAAACTAGCTATTCTGCCTTCGTTTTCTGGTCAATTCTTCTATTTTGAGGAGATCAGTAGCAAACAGGAGGAAGAGGAGGGCACTCAGAGCTTATTGTCCTACGTAACTCAGTCCTCTTGACTTCTGAGTAGACATATATAAGCTAAAAACTGTATTGGTTTGCCTTTCACTGGTATTTCTAAGGAGAAATGGGCAAAGGTGGTAAGGTAGTTGATTCTGAATGCACAGAACCTGCTGTCCATTCTAACTTCTGAGCAATCCATTCTTAATTGCAAGGGGGTTGCAGGTGGGGAGGGGGTTGCAGGTGCCCAAACTGCTCCCTCTTTTGCAAACAAGGGAGTAGTTGAGGTGCAACACACCTTCTGCCATGTCCCTCTGTGCTCACATCCCCTGCTGCTATATCCCTGACAAAAGAGAAATGGCAGCACTTTGTTGTTGTGTACCTTCAAGTCACTTCTGACTTATAGACTAAATTTAAATATTTAAATCTTAAGTCCTGGGGCACCCTGGCAACAAATTATATTTACAGGGGGTCCCTTATAAAGAAAAGGTTAAGAACCACTGCCCTGAGTTATTCCTCATAATGCTTGGTTTCCAGAATATTGATCATCTTGGACACTCTTCTTTGGACATGTTCCAGCTTGTCAATATCCTTCTTGAACTGTGATGTCCCAAACTGGACAGAGTACTCCAGATGAGGTCTTGACCATACAAAACAGAGGGGGACTACTGCTTCCCTTGATCTGGACATTATACCCTTATTGATGCAGCCTAGAATTTCATTGGCTTTTTAAACTACTACATGCAATGTTGATTCATGTTTAGCTTGTGGTCTACTAAGATTCTTGGCTCCTTTTCATATGTACTGCTTTCAAGCCATGTGTCACTATATTTGTGCTTTTCATTTTTACTGCCTAGATGTTAACACTTTACATTTATCCCTGTTGAAATCCACTTTGTTAATTTTGGCCCAGCTCTCCAATTTGTCAAGGTCATTTTGAATTCTGTTCCTGTCCTCCAGGGTATTCGCTACTCCCCATAATTTGTTGTCAAATTTGATAAGCATGCCTTCTATTCCATCATCTAAGTCATTTATAAACATGTTAAACACCATCGCCTTGTTTTCCCTTTCTGTGTTGTTGCTCTAGCAGATAACAACTGTGCAGAGAACTACTAGTGGAGAAGAAGTACTTTAGTGGAAAAGCAGCTGTGCTGGCTGGGGATTCTGGAAGTCATAGTCCAAAAATTATGTTTTCCAAATTCTGTTCTGATGAAACTTCACCAGCCCCCATAAAATCTAGCTGCCACTACCATTTATCCAAAACTGCTTTCAGACCCTTATTTATGTTTTCCATAGCCTTTCTAAGATTAGTAGGTAAAATTCAGTCCATACCATCAGATCACTTCTCAGCAGCTTCATATGTGTTCATGTAAATTTCCTCTTAACTGTAAGTACAATTGCAATGTTAGCTGGATATTGTGTCTTAATTACTGGCAATCTGCTTTTCAAGTTCTCATATTCCTCCATTGTATAGACTACTTTCTACAATACACAGAGCAGACTGATAATTACTATCGGATAGATTCAAGCACAATAGCACTGTATTATAGATGCAATCAATATACTACCAAGTATCATATTACCCTAACATACCTCATCTGATTTCAAAAGCTAAGCAGGATCAGGCCTGAAACCCTAGAGAGATATTGCTGCCAATTAGAGCTAACAATGGTGACTGGACTTGGTGACAACTGAACTCACAGCAAGACCTACTTGGAAAATATCCTGTTTCCCAGTTCTGCTATACCATATTAACCCTAACAATGAAACATGATGCAATCTTAGCACTACAGCACTCTGGTGTAGAGGAAAGAACCATATTAAATATTTATTTATAGAAATTATTCTCTCCCTCCTGGATTCTTTCTTGTTTCACATTTTGTGCTGATATGAAAGCTGGCCAGTCCCTTCTGCTTATATATCACTGCTTATATATCGGTTATAGCAAGAGGAAGCAAGAGGAAGAATAATCAGGCAGCAAACACACAGAGGTCTCCACATGCTAATACCCCCACAGTCAGGTGGAATGTTTGAGTCCAAACCCCCAAATTCCACAGGATGTTGAAAGTGGAATAATAGCACTATAACAGTGTAGTGCAGAAAAGCCCTAAGTATGTAAAGTAATCATTCGGTATGCATTGTTCTATTTTTTGCTGGAAAACAAGTATCCCCTACCACTTGGTTGCTTCTAAGCATCCCTGAAAGTACAGTAGGAAGTTCCAGGAAATGTGGATGCCTAGAGCACCCTCTCAATAGAGGTGTTCAGAAGAAAGCATGAGCAGCTGCCTCCCACACTTCCTGAAGTGTGGTAAAATCATCTAAGAAACAACTAACAAGATCACAGGCTGCTTTGTTTTCCCTTGTTTTCCATAAAGGAAAGAAAAAGAACAAATCCCATGCCTTTGAACACCTTAAATGCCTACAGTGATCATTAAAATGTAACAGGAAGTGATTATTACTCACTGCCAAGGGGTAAAAAATCTGGGTAACATTGAGTAACATTGTTTTTAATGCACTACTATAACATCGCCAAGCCTAAATACTCCTGTCTGATCTTGGAAGCTAAGTAAGTTTAGCCCTGGTTGGTACTTGGATGAGAGATAGCTACTGAATACCAGATGCTGTAGACTATGGGCCCTTTCCACATGAGGCGAAAGAAGCGGTCCGTAACATTTCTTACCATTTAAATAATGCAGTTTTCCTTAATTATTTCCCACACAGCCCCTCCTTTTGACTTGTTTTTCTGCAGAGAAGTGTGAGTTCATGCATCTGCACTACCTCATCACTGCCCACTCCCTCAACTCCCCTCACTCCACCACGGAGGCTGTGATTGGATTATTTTTTTGTCTTTTGGGTTGGTACGTTTGTATGTACCTACGTAGGTACCTACTTCCATATTTGCTGGTGTATAAGAGGCACTTTTCCCCAAAAAATGCCTTCTGAAAATGGGGTGCAAATACCATAACTCCTCCCACTCAGGCAGATCACCACCTGTGCCCAATCGTCACCCACGCACACCTCTTCTAGCCCCATTGCCACCTGCACACAGCCCTCCCAGCCCAATCGCCACCTGCACGCACCTCTCCAAGCCCAATCAGAGAGGTGCGTGCAGGTGGCAAGCATGTGTGGAAAGGTATGTGGGAGTGGTGATGGGGTGCGGAGAGGTGCGTGCGGGTGGTGAGCAGGCCTGGAGAGGTGCAAGAGGGGGTGGCCAGTGGGCACGGAGAATGGAATGGGGAACAGCGGTACTAAAACATGTTTTCCTAAAGACTGCAACCTGCAAATATGCCAAATCCGCCTTACGCCAGTGTGTCTTATATCAGCAAACACCATACGTCCTACTTCCTGTTCCCACAGCCCACCCACTGCTGCCCACCAATGCGCATTACTGCAAAAATCCGAATCTGCTTTGATGTCAGAATGTGAATCAGATTTTTTTTCTGGTTTTCAAATAGCATGCTTTACCACCACACGGGGGCGCATTAATGTGGGATTCCACTTGGAAAGATGGAAAATAAAGTGAACCTAATTTGCTCCTACATGCAGAAAAGCTCAGTGCTACATCGTAGTAACCTGTGTTAATCATCCCATGCGGAAAGGGCCAAAATCTCAGAGGAAGGAACTGGCAAAATCACCAGGGTGCCAACTAGTGCAGAGGAGAGCATTTGCATCTGGGCTCTCATCTCAGCAAAGTCGCTGCCAGGATGACGCTAGGACAATGCCAGAGACAGGAAAGGTGTGGAAATCTACTGATGAGCCTCATACAATTTAGGAATCACTACTCCTGAAGAAACAAAATCTACTGCCACCTTTCTTATTACAATTCCACTAAATCTATATGTTGCTTTCATAGAAAAATGTAAAAAAGAAGTAGAAAGAGAAAATTCCATGTTGCTTGAGCAGGCCCAAAAAAATCGCATGACCCGCCTGTTAGTCAAGGTCAAATTAGGGAGGGTAGAGCCCTGGAGTAATTCCCAGAACACACACACTCTTATGTGCATGTGTGTGGCCACCGTTGTGGGAAAAGTGACACAGAAATTAAACAATATGATAGAAAGGAACAGCAAATCTTCATATATAGAGTCATTTTTGTCCCTGCTGCTTCATACTAACCACCTGATTATCTGCATTTTTATTCAATTACTCAACTAACACACAAACTATTGATGAATTCAGAAACACTGGAAGATGGAAGAAGTGACTACAGCTGAAGGTGGAAAGAAGGGAAATGTGTCCTTTTTTTTCATACACTAAGCCTCCTAGCTAGTCAAGAGCCCGGAGCAATTGTATCAAATGAACAACTGATAACCTAGCCCTGTTGTTAGTTACTTATGTCTCCCATGTGCTTAACAGCCACAAAGTTTTTCAGGTCTAGGCTAAAAACTGGAAAAGGGAAATTTATTAGAAACCTGGGTGGCTACTATACACTTTAGTGGTACATGAGTTGTTCCATTCTGGGGCACATAAGCTCCATTCTACACATACATTCCAGTAGAAAGATGCTATTCCATCATAGTTAAAGGAGGCCTGTATAGATAAAAAGTGATGTATATCAAAATCCAAACAATAATTTGGAAATAAATAGAATAGGAACAGAGTAGCATTTTCATTTTTTAAAAAATTGCCAAAGCACATTAGTCTACTGATGTTTCCACAGCTGCAGATCCTTCTGCAGTATATTTGGGGTCTATGTAAAGGAGTCAAAGGCAAAAGGAAGAAAGAGAGAAAGAAAGAAAGAAAGGGGGAAATGTGGATTTCATTATGGGAGCAGAATAATGTTTAACCAGAAAGCAGTCATTTTAAGACATCTGTTTTCAAAAGTAGAAAGCAACTTGGGCACAAAAGAGAAAGAGAGACACAAGGATACAAAAACTGAACTTGGACGAAATCCATGGGAATATTGTTAAGTGTAGTGGGTTGGCAAATCTGAACTGTGAACAAAAGACTGAGGTGGAAACAGAGCCTGCATAAAATATATGTGGGAGTAGAAAATGGGCAGAAAAGCAAGAGCTGATGAAGGACTACAAAAGAAAACTCATACAAGCAATATCCATCAGTGTATAAAAATGAGTGAATCAGCGCTTATCCAGTGGATGAGCAAGACAACAGTACTTATATAGAAACTGTACAGAAGGTTGTTTATGTTTCCTAGACTTTCTAAGCACATGTGGCTAACAGCCACATGCAGAGCCAGTTTGGGTAATATTTTCCCCTGATCCAGCCCATCGCATGCTGGGAAAGAAGCGGAATGCTTCCACTCTCCATCACACCTGCCACTCCACCAGTGTCCTCCCTCGCATCCATGTGGGTTCAAATATGGTCTACTTACATAAATGTTCTTTTGTATATAGGCAGTGATGTGATTCAGCTGCTTTGCACCGGTTCGCTCAAACTGGTTCTTAAAATGCTTAAAAGATGTAGGAGCTAGGGAGGTTAAAAGGGGAACCAGAACAGTGAAGGGGAGGAGAAGGAAGAGATGAGAGTGGATGGGGAGAGTGGAGAGAGTCAGAGGAGAGGGAAGGACAGGATCCTCCAGAGCTGCAGGGAAGATGAGGATGCAGATGTACACAACACCCCACCATCCAACACAGCTGCTTCTGAAGGGCTAGAGAAAACACAAGCAAGACACAGAGCTGGGGGAGCAATATTGACAGCTCCTGGGATCCCAGCAGGGAAGCATTAAACATCCCCAGGTGAAGTGAGACTAGAAGGAAACATCCACATATTTACATATTTTAGAAAAAAAATTAGACAGAACTGGTTGTTAATTATTTTGAATGATACCACTGCACATAGGACCAAACCACACATAGATGTCAAATTTAAACATGCAGATATCAAATTTAAATGGGATATCTCCATGTAATGGTGTAAGGATACCAGCCATGGGAGTAAGCACATGGGTTGGACAAGGGCTACAGACAGAAACTCCTCCCCTCACTTTGCCGGTGCTTGCAAAAGTTACTTTTTTGACTACAGCTCCAAAAATGCCTCAGCTAGCATGGCTACTTTTCAAGCTTTCTTCTCATGTGTAGACTAGTTATGGAAACAACTTTTTGGAGGTTGCCAAAATGTGAATTCAGCTGGCCAGATCAAAGTGTATGAATGCCCTAAACAAACAGAAGCCCTCATTCCACAGCCATGCTCATGTACTATCTATATTATCCCAGTTTGATTAAAGCTATAGCAGGGAGATGTGTGTGTGCGCGCGCACACACAAGTGTGTGTGTTTCTTCCTGGAAACCAATCCCAGGTTTTATTGACTGGGATAAGCATGGAGGTTTGAAACAATCCCAATTTGGTCTAAATTATTTTTTATGTTATTTGTAAACTATGGATTAAAAACTTTCTCTGCCATGGAAGCCTTTTTTTTGTACAGTATAATTTGTTCTGCAAAAGTGCTTTGTCCAAGTTCTAGCAGTCACTCTGTAAAATCTTCAAGCCCTAGGGCATGTGCCTATACCACTTACTGGCAAATTTGGACATTGAAACATAGGCCATTTCTGTACTACACTCTTACAGCGTGATTATTCCACTTTCAACATCTTATGGAATCCTGGGGTTTGCAGTTTAGGGAGGGGCCACCTGGCCCCTCCCTAAACTGCAAACCCAAGGATTCCATAGGATGTTGAAAGTGGAATTATCACACTATAAAAGTGTAGTGCAGAAATGGCCATAAGCTTAGGAAGAATGTATGTTGCAGGCAGAAGAACAAATTTATCTTATCCATCAAGTATCAGAGCCTTCATCAGTGGAAGGGTCAAATACCTGTGAAGCCCAAATCATTACAGAACCTTCTGCAAAGGTCATATTCTTGATTTAGAATAAAGTGTTTGTCCTTTTTAAAGCTGATTTGGAGAACACCTGTTGATCTCAATTGGAATAGATTGTAAGCATATAAAATCAATATGAGAGAGAAATTTTATGTGTCTTATGGCCCAACCTCTGTATCGTTGCCATTTATAAATTGACAATAGCAACATGATATACAGAAAATTTGTTTTAAAACTGCATATCACTGTAACAGACTTTGAAACAGATTAGTGGAAGAAAGGAAAAAGCAAGAGTTTGGTAAATAGCCACAGTGACTGGCTTTTTTCAAGGGGCAAATTTAATTCAAAAAAGTATCTTTTCAGGGCTTTAAGAGTAAGGACATGTTTCCTGCCTTTTCATTGTCTCCACTGGAGCAAACTAGCTCATTTCTGTGGTTCAGCTGTTAGATTCAACTGAAGTAGATCCATTGAATCAATGGTAAGACAGTGAGTCAACAATTATCCAGTGCATCTAATCAGTTGGAGATAACCATTGTTTCAAGCCTATCACTTTAAATGCATATTTTTGAAATGCTCATCTGGAAAATAAGATATGGTCACTAATGTGTGCAGGTGATGTTAGATCTGGAAAAAGGGTTCTGAAATATCATTGGTGGTGTCATTTTGTACAAAACCAATGTAGTCCTGAACAAGAGGCAAAATGAGCTACAAAGAACACTGAATGCCTATTATGCTAACACACTGAACATACTCTTAAATAATAAAAAAGCTGATCCCCATGATAGGAACATACCACCATTTTCCTGAGCAGAACCTGTCCAGCATTTTGTCCAGAAATGCAATTAGTAGCGTCCTGTTCACTTTTTTCCTGTAGAAGTAAAGCTAAGAAAAGATATTGATGTACCAATGGAAAGTTCAGCTTTGAATTTCTACATTAAAAAATAAGTAGTAGTCCTCAGCTAGATATGTACTTCTTGGACCAATATTCTCAGACACCTAACATTTCTTTGGCTACAAATGCAATTTGTTTTAATTTGTTTTTCATTGTGGACATGTTAGAATTTTTGGATTTTTTTCTTTCTTTCATAGCATGACTGTTTTTGAAAAATCAGCTCTTCACTCCTAACATCACACTAATATTGACAATCTTTCTTTTTTTTTAATAATAATTTTATTAAGTTTCACAAATAAAAAAAAATCATCTTAAATTGTACTTTTACATGAAATATTTTTGTTCTTCCATTCTGATCTAGTTTTCATTTTCTGAATTTCTATTCACTTATAAAATTTTAGCATCACAATTCTATGTTCATCTTACATGTTTGATCTTGCATTTCCATTGTCCACTCATGTTATGTTACAGTTATCCCTCTTTTATTTCAACCATAATTCAGACATTTTCACTTGGCAATTCTCAGTAGTTACCCATTACAATTTGCCATTCTGCTTTTATCTGCTCATCCAATTTCCCCTTTAGTCTCTGGGAAACAATATCTGCATTTCTGTTTTCAATAAACGTCCCCCACCATTGTTCAATTGTGGGTATTTGCTGATATTTCCACATTTTGGCATATTCTATTCGGGCTGTCGTTATCATATACAGTATTAATCTCCAATGTCTCTTAATACTAGTATTCTCAAGAACATTTGTCATGTTTGACAGATAAAATTCAGGGTTTTTTACAAGCTGAACCTTCAATATTTCACACATCTTTTTGTGTATTTCACTCCAATATTTCTTTGCCTTGGGACATGACCACCACATATGAAATATTGTTCCCACCTCTTTCTGACATTTCCAACACATTCCCGTGCCTCTATTGTAAATCTTTTTTTAACTTATCTGGTGTCATATACCATCTATGAAATAATTTAAAATAGTTCTCTTTAAGATTCTGAGCCGTTGTAAATTTCTGTGTCCTTCTCCAGCTCTGTTCCCATTCATCTAATTGAATTAAATGTCCAATATTCTGCGCCCACAAAATCACTGCAGATTTCCTGTCTCTCCTGTATTAAAGTTTCTTGATATATATGGGCTAACAAATGAGGTGGATAATATTGACAATCTTTCTAATCTGAACCTGTTGTAATCATGCATGCATTTTAGCATGTCTCGTTTCACCTAGTTGTATTGTTTGCAACCACTTACAAAGGCAGGTTCAGAAAACCAAGCTATCTGCTTTTATTTTTCAGCCTGCATGGCAGATTGCTCAGAATGGATAGATTACATGAAAGCTTATGATGAAACCTAGACTTGGACCATGAAGTAACCATTGAGTAAACATCTTCAATCCTATGCAAAAGGAAATCCTATTCACAAATGAAAGCACAGAGTTGGAAGGAAACCAAATGGCTGTGTGACCCAACATCAAGTCCAGAGGCTTATGGCATCTTAGAGCTCCCATGTCAGAGTGATAGTGAATGTACTCTGCATTTGAGCCTGAACTTCAAATGACCTGACTAGAACAAGAGTTTTTTGGGGACAGAGTTCAGTGTTTTGCATAACTAAAGCTCAGAGGATTCCACTGATATGGAAGCCACTAGCTTCCAGTGCTAAAAAACCAGATCAACTGATCCTTTCTACATGGTGAAATGCTCCATAGTAGGGATATAAACCATCTTTTATTTCCTTCTTGCACATGAGAGGGAAACAACTCAAAACCTTTCTCTTTGCTGGATGAGAGTGCTAGGGCCTTTGCACTTTTGGGGGGATTTTTCGTATTTCAGTCCCTTGTTGCCAAAATTTCACGAAGAACGTTTGTGCAAAAACATTCTTCATACACAAATATATTTTCCCCCAAGAATGTATTCTGCACAATGTGCATTTTTTGTGCAGAGCATTTTGTACACAAATGCTCTTTGTGCAAAAGGAAATCCTATTCACAAATGAAAGCACAGAGTTGGAAGGAACCCAAATGGCTGTGTGACCCAACATCAAATCCAGAAGCTTTTCCATCCCAAAACCAATGAAAATGGAGAAGAAATGGAAGGAAAGTGTTGGTCTTTTCACTCTCTCTCAGGGAAAAAGTGAACCATCTCACAACAGCTACTAGAGTTCTTGACAAAATATCTGAGATGTTGGAACACACTTTTTTGTCCAGCAAAGGAACATCTGTCAATATCCCTTACATTCCAATCAGAAGTCACATTAATCTTTGGGCTTCTCCAGAACCCAAATCAGTATTTTGTCACTGCTTTCTTCACATGTTCCACTGACCTTCAGGAAAGTTAATCTGGAATGACAATAATAGCAGCCAGCCTGGTCAATCTTTCCTCAAGGTAGAAGAACACACTAAGCATTGTAAACTGGCTTGAGCACGATGAAGAGTAGAGCTAACAATCTTGAGTATATGAAAATTAAATAAACTGTTTCAATTAGAAATGACTGAGAATGTTGTTATCACTCCAGCTTTCACAGGGTTTTGGCTTTCCTTTCATAAAATGCCTGAGTGTCTTTATTGTCAAAGCCAGAGAACAATGGAGTTTACAAACCCTGAAAACTGAGTGTGTATCTACACTGCACAGTTACAGCCCATGGAACTCTGGGATTGTGGTTTGGATCAAGACAGTGCCAGTGAAAAAGTATCAAGGAGTGGAAGCTAAGAAAGCTTCCTTAGAAGAGCATTGCAGGAAACTTACCAGACTAGAAATATCAGGAATCTGTATGATGGGGCCATCAGAATTAAGGCAGCATCAAAGTGCTATCAACTTTGGGTATATAAGTTCTCAGTTTCAGTTTCTCCCATTTACAGTCTTTTAAAACTTAGATTCTTCCCATCTCAAAGATGAAGACATTTGCAAATTTTATTAAATCTCGACAGACTGCTAAACTCTGACAGATTTCTTTATCAAGGCCCAAGGTTTACAGAATGTATTTGAATCCCTGTTACTATGTTAATAATGCTTTACAGCTGCTGTGTTTTGTTCTTGAGAGGCTTCTGGGCTTTAACACCTATGCAATGGGCCAGTACAACATGGAGTTGATATAGCCTGCACACAGATTTGGGTCATAATTTGTGAAATCTTGAAATTTGTGTAAGTCCTGAAAATTTATATAATGTGTTCATGAGGTATATAAAATGTAAAATATCTAAATATCCTAGAATCCCAACTTATTAAGAATAAGTGGAGTGTTGATAACTAACTCTGCCTGTCTGGATTTTACTGTGGTCACAAGTTAGATGTCCAGGCAGCCGGAAGGTGATAAAAGGGACCCCAGATAGATGCAGATTAGTTGACAAATGGCAACAGATTCTCAGTCCCGCAGTCCCATGCTGGAAAAAGTGATGCCCATGGAACTGTGGAAGAATGTCACTTCAGTTTTACGATTTATCAAAATTTGCAAATTTTTTTGTGTCCAGGTTGTGTCCAGGGAAGAGCAAATTTGGAAGAAATAGATGTTTTTTCAAGCCATTTCCTCACTAGCCTGTTATAGTGCTATTATTCCACTTTCAACATCCTATGGAATCCTGGGGTTTGAAGTTTAGGGAAGGGCCTCAAAGTCCCCTCCCTAAGCTGCAAGCCCATGATTCCATAGGATGTTGAAAGTGGAATAATAGCAGTATAATAGGCTAGTGTGGAAACATCCTCAGTCTCTAGTCTGAATCTTTTAAAATTTTTACCAATGGTCTGTGGCCTAGAGATGTCACATACATTGGTGTCTTTCACTTTATGGGGCCTGCACAATCTTCTGCTCTTTTATATGTCCTACTGTATTCTACATTCATACCTACAGGAAGGTCCCAGCTAAATCAACAAGTATCATGATTTCCATGGCAACCTCTGTTTAGATTCAAGTCTAGGCAAAAGCAAATCACACAATCAGCTTAGAGCACTCCTCAGTCAATACATGCTCAATACCATGGCAATTCTAAACAGATAGATTGGCAGAAGGGTGGTATATCTCTTAAGCACTCAATTGCACACACAAATTTTCACCATGCAATTATCAGGGAGTAAAAATGCTTCCACGTCCTCCAAGCATTCACACAGTAAACAGAATGAAATTTGCTGTTACTGGAGGGCTGAAAGTTTGTCAGGTTGACTCCCCTCCCCAACAAAACCTGCCCAATATAGAGCCTTATCATATTTTCATCTTATTTTCATCATGTGGCTAGATTATATTCTGGGGAAAATTCTATCCCGGGGAAAATAAAGAAGTGCTGTGATATTGGGGAGTTAAATAACTGCCAATGATCTGCAAAAGCCTGAAGGCTGGTTCTGTGCTTTCTTGTGTGCCTGATGGGAAAGGGTGGGCTTAAGAACAGTTGTAAGTAGATTGGAATATGATGTTGAATGAAGTGGCAAATTGTCCTCCTCTTTTAAATCCTAGACGATTCATGCTGGATCTGGCAGAAAGTTTGAAGGACAGTTTTGTTTAGCCTTTCATGCCAGTAGAATTCCATTTGGGGGAATTTGCCCCTATACCCACTAAAAGCAAGATTGGAAGAGTTTGCCGTATCCTCAAGTAGACAACTGCAAGGGGGTAAATTTTCTCTCCCTTGGCCTTCTGCAAGCTGCACATGCCCTGAATTTGCCAAAATACCTGCTTTCCTCTCTCCTTTCCACTCAAAATGGCAAGATGTCATTTCCTGTTACCATTTTGAAGGAGAAACAGAGAAGAAAGAAGATATTTCAGAGGGAGGTGGGAGGGGGTTTTACATGTCTGTGTGCCTTTAGTGGGGTTATGGACACACTTTTAAAGCAATTTTAATCCAAAGAACAGCAGTTTTTTTAAAAAAAAAAACAATTTTCGGGAATTTGTCAGGCTTTGGGAGACTGGTAGAGAGTTTTTGAAGCTGCAAAAAGTGCAGGCTTCATAGGACCCAGAGGGTGCACATTCTATGCCTTTGCAATATCCAATCTGGCTAGTTTAGGAATCCAGTTCAAGAGCCTCCCGGGAGAATGAAGCAGCTTTGGAGTCAGAAAATGCAAAACTACAAGTATTACAACTACAAGTGTACAGCCAAAAGGTTACAACCAAGTAGCATCAGAAAAACTGAAGTGTCTTGCATGGAAAGTGGGAGGGCATGTTAATCTTGACTCCCTCAAAGGTGCCCAAAATGGGGGACAGAAACACCCTTAAAATGCAAAGGATGCGGGGGTAATAAAACAGTTATTCCTAAATTCTGCTCTTCCAGGTTGGACTTTATCTCCCAGAAGCTCCAAGCTAGCTTGGCTAACAGACAGGAATTCTGGGTGATGAAGTCCAAAATAGCTGAAGGACCAAAGTTTTGGAACCACTGGATAAAATCAGCTGATTGACAGCTGAGGAGGAGCAGAGATCAAAAGCAGAGGTCAGCAGGCCAGAAGACAATGCTCAAAAGGAGACTGAGGAGCAGGTAAGGACTGGCTGACAAATAGTTGTATGGATGAAACAGCTGTTTCTCAACAGTAAAACAGGGAGCCGAAAACTGTGGGCTTTGTCTTGCTGCTCCTCCTAGCCTCCTTCCAGTTCTATTACTGTCTCTGATGCTTCCTGTCAGTCACAGCTTCTACCACTGACAACTGTGGAGTTAAAAACTATAGTGATAGCAAGGGATGGGGTCAGTTGAGGAAACAAATGTAGCCAACAAAAAGACTATCCCTCATATTGTTCTCAGGAAAATGTCCTGAAATTACATTTAATTATGCGTGTGGGAAATGGGACGTTATGTTTGGACTTTAAAAAAAACCCCACAGTGAACATAATTACCATCAATGCATGGATCGCAATCTCTGAAATTAAGTCAAATGTAATCCAGTATATCTAGAAACAGATTGTATAAGGAAAGCTTCTAAACAAATATAGGTTGGGCCTCCCTTATCTGAAGTGGTTAGGACCAGAAGTGTTTTGGATTTTGGATTTTTGTGGATTTTGCAATACAGTGCCTTTTTGGAATAGCACCACTTCCCATTCATTCCCTATTTCTGTTGTATATGAGATGTAAGGCTGCAGACAGATTGAGGATCTGTGAAATAGCAGGAATAAAGGCATAGTATTTGATGCAAATCCATGCCTCTCATCATTTTACAGATGCTCAGTCTCTCTGTTTTTGCTGCCAGCTGCCTTCTTCTGCCTTCAAGGCAGTGGCTGCAGGGCTTCTCAGATCTGAGAGGCAAATGAGAAGGAGCACCACAATTGTTGCCTCAAAGACAGAAATGGGTGGCTGGTGGCAAAAAGAGAAAAACTAAGGATCTGAGAGATGAAAAAGTCAGAGTACTACAGTTGCCACCTCAAAGGCAGAAGCGGGCAGCTGGCTACAAAAAGTTTCATTTTTTGAGGTTTTCAGATTTTTGGATTTCTGGATAACAGATGCTCAACCTGCATTACATTTTTAAAGGTAACTTTACTATGTGAGGCAAATTCAGAGCAAAATATATGCATGTCCATATTGATTAAGGATACAGTTTTCTGGGGGGGGGAATTAAGAATAGATGTTCTTTTTCAGGGAGTGTTCCATTTCAAGCATTTCTCCCTAATTCACATATTCCTGCAACTGCCTTCTAGCTACACAGAGTCAGTAGGTTTAAAATATTTACCTAGTTGTCTTGATGCATGGGGCAATTTTAACCAAAGTGGGCTTGGATAATGATGCATCAAAAGGAGCAAAATAAAAAGAATTCCTCACTGCCACATCTTGATTATAAAACCAAAAACCCAGTCCTGCCTAAGCTGGAGTTTTCTAAAAGACCATTTATGAGATAGGAATCTGGTATTTATTGAAACAGACACCAAGAATTTAATGTAATATTAAATTTGGTCCTACATTTGTACATTTTCTTTTTTAAAACCAAAGAGAGGGTCCAGAGCAATGCTACCTTTTTCTCTTGATCCAGAACTACTGAAGACTGTTATTTAGAGCAATCTCCTGTTTGGTAAAAATGGCTAAATAAAATCATGTACGCACACTGACAATGAAATTACTAAAATATTGATTCATCAATATAGTATAAAATGAGTTGAACTGATATTTGTACAAAGCTGGGAGGTGTGAAGTAGCCCCAAAATGCATCCACATTTTCCCCTGATAAGAAGGCGAAATTCCTTTGGCTGCCTTCTGGGAAGCAGGAGCAAGAGGAACTTCATTGCAGGAGCAATGGCATTCCTCAGTTGAGCTCTGGATCCGCTATCATTAATTAACTCATTGAGCTCAGTTATCAGTTACTTCTATCCCACCTCACATCACTCTGAAGGAAAGAACAAATTAGTTGATCTTGCTTCTGGGATTCTTTCTTGATTCAGCATTGTAGAATTGGGAATAAAGAGAACCAACCCTAGACATCAAGAAAGGCAGAAGGGTGGTTCAGTAAAGGAAACTGCTGATATAGGATCCCATTGCCATTGAACAGAATAACACTTTGCCATTAAACTCAAATGTACAGCCTCTCATAACATAGGAAGGATCACAGGACTGTTAGCATATGGTAATAGTCAGCACTACTTGGATGAACAATCTGAAATGAGAAGGAGAAACTAGAATGGAAAATAGTATTTGGAGCTTGCATGATTTAGTGGTTTGACTGTTGAGCTAGGATTTTGGGAGGCCAAAGTTTGAATCCCCATTCAGCAGTGGAAACCCACCAAGTGACCTTGGGCAAGTCACACTCTATGAGTCTAAGTGGAAGACGATAACAAACCTCCTCTTAACAGAACTTGCCAAGAAAAACCCATGATAGGGCCACCACAAGTCAGAGTCAGCTTAAAGGACAATACAACAATGCATACATCCACTTAGTCAAATATCCTAGACTACAAAAACTGGTGTTTTATTCCTGTCTTACAAATGATAGAATGGCAAATAAGTAAATGATATGTGAGTACATATATAAATGAGTACAGTCTTCCCTCCACATTTGTGGGTTTGACTCTTGCAAATTTGATTATTAATCCTGAGCCTCCCCATCATTCTCCTCCTCCCATTCCCTTGCATTTTGCCAGCAGGGAGAAAGAAGGCAAGCACACTGAGGCAAAAGGTAAGGCAATGGCGGCGGTGGGGGGAGAGATATGCAAAAACGCGTTCCTAGTGGCCTCAGGAGCTCACCCCTCCCATTCCCTTGCCTCTGCCCTGGTGCCGAGAACTTGCATTGAGGCAAAAGGTAAGGCAACGAGGGGGACACCCATGCTCCTTCCTTCTCCTCTCTAGAGCTCCCCCTCAGTTCCCCTGTTTCTGGCCCTGAAGCACAGAAGGAGCCCTGGAAGGAAATGGAAGGCAAATCACAGAGATGGGATTTATTCATGATTTTTCCACTTTCATGAGGGTTCTGAACCCAAACCCACGTGAATGTGGAGAGATCACTGTAAATATAGCTCAAGAAAGGAACTTCAGCATGACATATCTTCCAACAGGCCTTCCCAGACTAGTACTCCACCGCCTCCCACCAACTGTCCTCCTGTTCTTTAATGTAATTAATGTGTTTTAGGGGGTTGGTTTTAGATGGGTTGGTGGGTCGGGAGGATTGGTTATGTTTTAATGCTTTTAATGTATTTAATGTATTGTTGTAGTACCGCCTCGATCCATGGGGAGAGGCGGGATATTATTATTATTATATAAAAGAGGTCTGTGCAAATATGCCTGAAAAAATTGCTACTGGTCAAGGATGGACAATTTGCTGGGATCAGGAGTCCACTAAGGGTTGAACCCGCTGCCGCTACTGCTACTAAATTGACTGCAGCAGCAAGAAAACCCTCCACCACCACATGTTCCCCACCTTATTACAGATTCACTTTCTCTATAATAGCTTAATGCTCAGTAGTCTTCTGAGCAAACTCTTTCATCTTTTTGAACAAGCATTATTGAAGAAAGCACTACCACATCTTTTGTAAAACAGAATTAAATAGCACTCATTATTCTATTTTCATATTAAGACTTCACCAGTTGAGCATATCAAGGTTGTTTGGAGTCACAGCAGGGGGACTGTCCATTATTGGGCCTAAGAAGAGGGAGGAAAAATTCAAGATCTTGTGCCGTTAGTGGAAAAAAAAATAGCTAGAAAATAAAGAATGCGCAGTTATATAGATCATGAAAAATCTCCATAGACTATCAATACAAAAAGGGAAAACAAAGACCAAGCAGTAGGGGGGCTGACAGATGTGCATTTAGTCAAAATGAAATATTTGATTCATTTTTTTCCCCTCCAGGTAAGGCAAAGAATGTAAAGCAACAGGACCATCTGTTTCAGGCTTAGAAATGACAAACAGCTAATTATCTTCTTCAACCATAACTACAAATCAACGGGTGACTTGTGCAAGCTGGGTACACCATGGATTCTAGTGATTCATAGTGCTCTATGTGTAAAATAATTATGTATCCTGCTTAAAGGAAATGAGGCAGAATCTTTTCTTCTTAGTGAAACCAAAGGATTCGATGAATCTATGCATATGCTTCTTGTACTACCGATATTTAAGGAACTTGGGGTGGAATCACTATAGATCAATATAAAACCAAATCAACTGTATGCCATGCTCACATGGTCTGTGGAATGTGATCTATTGTTTTGACACTGTTGGTACCATTCTGATGGAAATTGTACCTCAAACTCCCCATTCAGGGAGGAAAGATGGAATGCAAAATAAACAAATACATAAGAACAAGATGGGTAGCACTGGTGACTTTAATTCCCCATATCTAGAGAGTCAGACATTTTCATCAAATCAAACTTTATTTTACAGTCCATAGACCCAACATAGCCAACCATCCAATGGTACAGTATAGAAAAAATACACCAACTAAAAATAGGATATAAATATATAAGTAGGATAGACAATAAATAGGATATAAAAGCATAAAATAGGACATAAATGCATAAAATAGTATAAAAATACATGAAGTAAACTAAAATCATAGACAATATGGATTATTAGATAAAATATAAGTAGGTGTTCATTAATTCCAGCTCATTAAAACAATAGAATTGGATTTATCTTAAAGTGCATTGCCAGTATCCTGACATAATTTTGATACTTCTCTCTCTCTCTGATAACAGAAATTTAGCAACTGAAAGAGTAATACATTTTCATATTTTACAGCTCCGAAGAGTATCACACAGTTGCAAGAACCAAATAGCCTCAAGTCATTGCAGCCACAAGTCAAAACAGAACTGCTATAATTATAGTAACTTACTCTTTCTCAGATTTAGCTTTAAGTGACTGTATATGTTAATATACTAATCAAGTTTCACCCCATCTTTACCTTCCACTGAGGATCTTAGGGGAATGGGAGACAGGGTATATGTGAAGCTCATCTCATTTTATCCTCCCATCCTCTCTCTCCCTCAAAAGCAATGAGTAATTTTAGCAATTTTCTTCCCCTATGAGAAAGTAACCAAAAACTGCACAGTTATCAAAGATAATTTGCAGCTCAGGGCTTATTCTGCATAAAATTCACAAGTGGGATTGGGTGTATGTGCACAGAAAAATAGCAAATTTTTGTGCAGAAAATAATATTTTTGCACACAAATATTCAGTGCTGTTTCCAGTGTAAAAAATGCTATTTCTGAAAAAAAAATGCACAATTTAGTGCAGAATTAAACCACAAATTCAAAGATTCTCATCAGTCTAGGATTTCAGAGAATCTGTCAGAATCATACTATGACAATTTGTCAAATGTATCCAAATATTCTTTCCATCTCTACTAAGAGACAGCAATGGAGACAAAATCCTCCATTGAGTTTCACAGCTGAGTGGGATTCTTAACCCTATCCTACAATGACAATAATACATCAGTACAGCAAGGATTATAATCAGTGTGGTATAGATGCAAGGTCAATAATCCAAGTAAATTGTCTAAGTGAAGTAGATCTCTGCTTCTTACCTAAAGAATTCTGCACTTCCATCTTGACTATACAACAGGGATGTAATACTTCACTGATTTTCTTTTCAAAGGAAGCTATGAGGATTTTTAGGAATTTTCCTCCTAGAGCAAGGAAGTTTTTGAAAACTATGCAATTTTCAAAGAGCAGTCACAATTTCAAACTTAGGCCCTTTCTGCAGTAGCCTTCCATCCTGGCATGAGGATAGGGGAGAAGTGGAATCATGACAACACTTCTGCATGACATCATCGCAGTCCTGCTCCTCGCCTGTCCACAGGTGGCACAATCATGGATTAAATCATCAGTTGGTTTTCCCTGTCAACGACCCACAATTGTGCCACCATCCCACACTTGTCAGTCTTGCAAAAATCCCAGAAGTACAATGATGGTGCTTCCTGCCCCAGTGCAGCCTGGGAAAGTACCTGGCTGTGCAACAGAAGGAAGAAGCATGTCCATCGCGCTCCCTTCCACAAGGAGCTGGTCCAATGTGGAGGGGAGCGTTCCCGTGGCATTCTCTTCCTGGTAGAGCTGCTGTTAGGATCACCAATGGAGAACCACACAAAAAGGTAGGGTGCAGAAAGGGCCTTGCTCTATGCAAAATTGGCATGTGGTTGTTTTACATGGACTGCAGATTGCAGCATCTCCTGGCAGGAAACAGCACTTCCATCACAGACAAATGCTCTTTTTAATGCAAAATGACCACATTTTGAACAGATTAAGGCCCTTTTCACATGCCGTTTCTAAAGCGAAGGGGCCTCTTGAGCATTGCATAAATGCGAGGAGCGGTCCATATGACGCACTCCCATTTATGTGACACTCAAGAGCCTAAAGTGGACCATGCATGCACCTTTTCATTTTTGGCTTAAAGCCGAAAATGGTGCGCGGTCGCACAATGCTCTCGGAGCCCACGTGCACTTACCTGGTGTGCGGTGTGTCGGGAGCCGGGCTGGTCGCACTTCCTGCCTCAGCGCTAGCCTGCAATTCCCAGGTTGCACTGTGGTAGGAAGGGGCGGGGCATTTACGCGGCATTTGCATGACTGGCGAGCCAGCTGAGGTGAGGAAGCAGAAGCGAAGTGAGCGAGGAGGCTGCTCGCGTGACCACCGCCCCCCACCTCCACGAAAAAGTAAGGTGAGGAAAGGGCCTAAGTCTTGAAATGTGAGGATTTTCATCAGTTCAGGATTCATCTCAACAAAGTTTCTTGATACTACTGGAGGTTTTTTGGGGGGAGGGAGTTGTTGACAATTTTAAAAATATTTCCAATATTCTTTCCATCCTTATTACACAGTGAGTGGCACTGAGAGCTTATATTGTCTTGTGTCTCTCACCAATAGGAAATTAAGGAAAGGAGGAATTTCCAGGAGATCAAGTTCAAGTTTCACTGAATGCACTTACTGGGGGTTTGATAAACCCTCTTTTTTGTTGCTATCTCCTCCCCAGCACACATACAAACATACAAACATTTTTTAAACAACAATTGCATCGAGAAAGAGCATGCATGTTTGCAAATCAATGTTTGAAAAAAACAACACCCTAACACTTCCATAAGAAAGGGAAACAAATAGTTGTCTACCCTCATCCACAGAAGGTTAGTTGTACTCAAGCCTTATGAAAATGAGTGGAACCAATTGGTGGTGACTAACACCTCCCATTAATTTCACCACCATTTAAGTGTCAATAGTTTTCTTTAGAGAAGGGTCATGATTTAGATTGTCATGACTGTCACTTCTAGAAAAATCCACTGGCAGAAAAGCTTTTAGACAGGAGTAAGACTGAGTCATTAAAAATCCACAAAATCAACAAATCATTACCATACATTTTTTTAATAATAGCACAAATTGAAGTCTAATATAGGCCCAAATTCATTTATTTTACCAGCACAATATCCTACACATTATTAAAAATAAACAAAAAAACAACTCAGTCAGTACCTCAACACTACAAAAGGCTTGTGTCTGTTCAGATAAACCTGATTTCTAAGGCAAAATGGCCCATGTCAAATAGATAATGTGTGGAAAATGAAGCAACTCTGGTTCAAATGAAAGGGGGGGGGTATCATAAGGTTTTAGACCTGCTGCGGAAGAGAGGTTTTTAGCTGCAGTTTAACCTCAGCTTGACACATTATGGAACTTTCCCCAAACTTTCCATAACAAAAAGAATGTCAAGCATGGTGAGAGGGATGGGATGCGCTGCAACTTTGTCACTCACACTTCTATTTTCCAACATTACCAGGGCTCCTCAATCATGTTCTTTTAGGGAGATTTCAAACCAAATATATCAGAGCTTTCTATACTAG
Organism: Ctenosaura bakeri; assembly: GCA_948474755.1. Classification (NCBI taxonomy): domain Eukaryota; kingdom Metazoa; phylum Chordata; class Lepidosauria; order Squamata; family Iguanidae; genus Ctenosaura; species Ctenosaura bakeri. The sequence goes on along the minus strand of CAOLHI010003507.1, from coordinate 21,816 downwards.
CAGTATTTAACAGTACTACAGTTGGCCCTCAACATTCACAGGTTTAACATTTGCAAATTTCATTATTTGTGATTTCTTTGCCACTGCTGCTGCTACCCTACAGCATTTTTAATAGACACTTCTAAGTCTCATCTCCTGTTTGCAATCTCTTTACTAACCTTGTAAGACTAAGAAAGACTGCAAGAGACTGCAAATGTGAGGTGAAGCTTGTAGGTCCCTATTAAAAATGCATTAAGCAGCAGCAGAGGCAGTAGCAAATTATCTGAAAATAATCAAATCTGTGACTGCTAAGCTTGCAGATATGGAGGGCTGCCTGTAGCAGTATAAAGCCTTGCCAGCCACTCACTTCAGCCTTGTGAAGGAATCCCACTGCCTCAAAGACAAAACCGGGCAGCTGGTGTGCTCCCCACTGCAGCCTATAGATATTCAAGGTTTTTCTATTTTTGTGAACATCTTGCACCCCTAACCCCCATAACTGTGGAGGGATAACTTGTAAACTGATTCTCTCTTAGGAGTAACAACACTGAAATAATTTGCACAGTGGACTTTTTTTGTGTATTATTTTCTAATTCTTGTCCAGATTAGTCCATTCATAAAGGCTGTCCCTAACATCGCAGCCCTCACATTCTATTAATTTTTAATCAGGATACACTTTTACATATTTTCAACAAAATGAAACCATCTCCTCTACAAAAGATGAAGCAGGAACGAAGTGAAACTCACAATGCCCTCAAGGCACTTTCTGGGAGATGCAAAGGCAGAAGCTGCAGAAAAAGCAAGATTGGTTCTCACATCTACCAAAAATTAGTTTTAAGGGTGGCAACAATGGGAAAAATATTCTGCATCTATTTCTCTGAAGTTTATCAGACTTCATTCCTGCTAAGATGCTACCTACTATTCCTGCAGATTTCACCTATTTCTGAAGACAGGCAGACCCATAGATATTTTTCTTTTTAATCCCCCTGTTCCCATATTTAAAGGCTCTTTGTACACATTCTCTTGCAATTATGTATATCACATCTGCCATACTTCATCCACTTAGAAGTCATACTATACTAGGAAATTTCATCGAATTATGACAATAAATTTTTTTGTGTTAAATTCTACCATATTTGCTAGTATATTAGGCACACGTATATAAGACACATCCCACTTTAAAGGGGTATTTTTCATGAAAAAAAAATTTTTAGTTCCTTAGTGAGGGTAATGAAAGGAGTGCTGCACCAGGAGAGGATGGGAATGGAATGCTGCACCAGGAAGAGGGGAATGAAAACAGTGTTGCACCAGGAGAGGAGGGAAATGAAAGGAGTGCTGTACCAGTTTTTCTTGGGCCCTAGGAGAGTCAAAATGCACAGGAGAGGAGGAGAAGGTAAGGAGTGCTTCACCTGGATTCCACTACCCCTTCCCTTCCTGTTTTCTTGAGCAAGGAGAACTTTGGCTCCTGGTTCATTCCCTATGTTTTTAGCATCACCATATTTGCTGGTGTATAAGATGCACCTCATTTTCAAAGGGTATTTTTAAGAAAAAATGTGTGTCTTATATGCCAGCAAATATGGTAAGTCTCTGTTGATACTTAACATGTTTAAAAATGCTCGTGTTTTAGAAATGCCTAGCATAAAATCCTCCATAGCTATCTTTCTGAGTAGGTATATTCAGTTCTGACAAAACATACAGTAAATATACTTTATGCATCTGTTGGGACCCATATTTGAGCAAGTTCAGATAATACACATTCAGAACTCCAGATAATACATAAAACCAACATTTCATTTTGTATTCAATCCCAAGTGAAACTTCAAGCCCAAGCATTGCCTGTCCAAAGCTCTGAAGTGCTTTCTGAACCATTTTTCCCCCTAAACAACTCTCCAAATGCTGTTCAGGTTTATTCAAATATACTGCACAACATTCAGTTGAGCTTACGACCAGGTAAGGTTGCATAGGGTTATTCAGAAGAACTTCCCACATACTTCAAAGAGATTTACCTTCGAATAAGGATTGTACACCTTGGCCTATATCCTATTATTAGGGTAGGCTCAGAGAATCAATGGGAATGTGTTCAACATTTATGTAGGTTCCACTGATAAGACTGGATGTACTCTTTTTGGAGCTAACAATTGTATTTAGGCCTATATGTCTGAGACGCTTAGCTGCAAAATTTTTAAAGAAATTAAAAATAAAAAACCCTTTAAAAACAAAATCATGCCAGCCTAGCTTAACTGAAAATGGAATTAAATTCCACATTGAGTAGTCCAGTAGGACAATTCCATAAATTTATTGGATTGAAAAGTCAAATACCAATTCAGTTCTTAGAGTGCTGCCTTAGAAGAAGACCTGAAGGAATTATGAGCCTAAGTCTGAAGTTTGTTTTTTAAACTTTATCCCCCTTCCCAAATAGGAAAGCTTCCTTTGCCCCTAGCTCCTAAAAAGCATAGTAAATCTCATGGGAGTCAGTGGAAAATACCTCTGAGGATCCTCAGTGATCATAAATTTCATTCTTGCCAATTGGTACCTGCCAGTCTGAGCTACCTCCTATCTGAGAAGAGAGCTCTGAAGATATCCCACCTGACAGGTATGGACAACATTTTGTTATGGAATCCCACTTGGATCCTTCTGCCACTGAACATTTGCCTCCACAATTTAAACATATGCGTAGTAGCCAGCCATGGATATGAATTCAACTGATAATTCAGAGATATTGTATTGTGTAGGTTATATAGTGCTGATACTGTTAAGCTGTTTCCTCAGACATGCTGGATGTTCAAGGTTGAACATAATAACCAACACTTGGTATGGCTGCAGCTTCAGTTTGTTAGCCATTGCAACATAAAGTTGGACTTCCAAAATATATCAGGCCAGCTTGTAACAAAACATATTACCATCTTTTTAAATTTAATATTAAAACTATAATCCTACACAAAAGTATTTGGGAGTTAATCTCATAGGACATAATTCTGATTCAATACCATACTGTTAGTCTGCATTACAGTTATTTTCTCAGGTCAGCATATTGTCTCACCATTGCTTGCAACTTCATAGAACTGATGAACATATTTTCCCTGGCTACAGTATAGAGAACATTGTTTCAGTTGTGTATTTCCAAAGAGAAACTGAATATTTATAATTGACAAGAATTCTCTGACAGACAGATCACAGCACAATACTTCTGATCATTATATTTTTCCCCTGGGAAAGGGACACAAAATTGTCATGAAAGAAGAACTATATCAGAGAACAGAACAACTTCAGCAGCCATAACACTTCACCTCATCTCCTGTTTCAGATAAATTAAGGAGCCCAGATATTGATGCTAAGAACAACGGTGCCAATAAAATCACTGACTGTGAGACACTTACCATATTTATTGATGACACAGGGCCAATGCTATTAACATAGATGTCAACATCAATGACAGTAGGTTTCACTGGGAAAGAAAGGGGGAAAAACAGTATTTAATATTGCTCCAGAGCCAATACAGAGAATTGTATTAAACATTTTGCTAATCACAGTGTTCAGATCTTTAAATCCATTTTGAAACAAGAACACAGCATAGATGATATTCCTTTCATAGCTGCTAAGATTAACCTTTTTCAAAGCAGCATTCTTTTAAAGTAGCCTCCTTGGAATTAAAGCATGTATATATTTCAATCTGCAGTGCCTTCTTGCTCTACCCTTGGAAGAACCTAGACTACGCCATCAGCTGTCAGAGTCCAGAAGGTCCTCTGGATCACCAGGAGGTCTACATCTGTGACTTGGCAGTTTCTTTGTCAGCCAGCCCCTGAGTGCCTGAGGCCATCTGCACCTGTTTCTGTCCTTTCCTCTGGAAGGAATGACCTGGAAATATGAGATCAACTGCCTGGAACAGGGAAGAAATTGTGTCATGGAAGGATCTGAGGACATAAGCTAAACGTATAAGAAAAGAATAACAGGACTCCTAATTAGCCAGATAGGACTAAATCCATTGCCAGCTAGTGCTAAACAGTATGATAATGTGTGTAAGTAAGTGTGTGTGCCTATGCATGCACACACTTGTCAACTTATGACAAGCCCATAAATTTAATAGTTTTTTGTTTTGTTTTTTGTTTTGTTTTGGCAAAGCATACTCAGATATGGTTTCATCACTTCCTTCCTCTGAAATGTGGCTTACAGCATGTGGCATTCACTGCAGATCTCTTATCCAAGTACTGACCACAGCTGATCCTGCTTAGATTCCAAGATCAAATGGGATCTGGTGCCTTTAGAGTACTTAGAAACAGGTTCCCATAAACACTTCCACATTTGGGCTGAGCCAGAATTGTCTTCTTCATTTCACCAACTTATTTAAAACACAGTAGATTGAAATTTGGCTACATTTTTTTTCAAAAGGAAACCTTCATTTGATAAGGGCTTATCCTTCTATTGGAGCCATCTCAAGACCTGTTGTCACCTGATACAGCACAGCAAATGGTGCCCACCCTGGTTCCAAAATCAAGGTGCAGTCAAATTATCTTGGGAGCTGGAAAAAGAATCCCTTAAAAGTTCCTGTTTCCTTTGCTGGCAGTAAAAAACAACCCAGCTGGTAGTAGGCTCATTGAAGCAAGGGGGTTTGCTGGCCATTCAGCAACTAATTTAATGGTTCCATTTTAGCTGAGTAGGACTAGCAGCTGGATTTAGCTCATAATACATTGAATAACCATCCATTTACTGTTCTTTCATGACAAAATCTGTTGCATGAGGCAAACCTCTCACCTTCCCTAATGTTAAGAGTGGCCCTTTCACCTTTCCTCTTCTTCTTAGTATGTAATCTCTGTGTCAGGTAGCCCTCCATATTTTAATAATGGGATATGTAGTAGGAGTTAAGTAGCAGCTTGCTTGTAACAAAGTATGAGAACCAGAGACCACTAGATAAACAAAAGCTAGGAATGCACTGATAAGCATAGCCAGGCTGCACCAAGACTTCAAGGTCTCTTGTGGGTAGGAAGATGTACTCTTTGTATTTTATGTTTTGAATCTTGCTAATTTCCTCCAGTTCACTCACTGAAGTCCTGTACGATGTATCACGCTCCTAATAAATAGTGTTTAAGCACTGTTCTATTTGTGTGTGTGAATTCAGTTCATGACAGAGTGAGTGAACTGCTTGTAAAAATATTACAATATGTATCAAAAAATTGAAGAAGAGCCTGAAGAAGCAGCAGCAGCCGGTGGAGTCATTGAAGCTCCAGGCAATGGAATAGCCAAAAGAAATGAGATGGACCCCAGCCAGCCTCCTGATGCGAAACCCAAGACATGGCCCTCAATTCCTCCAACCACCCCAACTGGAGGTCAAACCTGGACTTGGGGGGAAAGACCAGAAACTGCTCTGCGCCAACATCACCGAGCTACAAGATGGGACACATGGATTGTCAAGACCAGCTTGACAGAACAACTTATAGCCAGAGAAGAAGAAGTGGAAAAACAATGAGAAGACATTTCTAAACTGAGAACTCAGCTACACGACTGGAGACTTCTGGTGCCTCAGGTTGGGCGTGTGCCACCCCAGATTCCAGCAGTGGCAACAGCTGCTCTGGCAGCCACAGCAACTGCACTTTCAGGGATACCAGCCCTACAAGTGGGCCCAAGACCTTTTCAGGAATTGAAGATCACTTATGATGGTGATGGCAGCACCTTAACATACTTCCTCAACATGGCCTCTAATTATATGGTCAACTATGGGAACAGTTTCCCAGATGATGCCACCAGAGCCAGATACCTGAGCCAGCACCTCAAAGGAGAAGCAGCAGAGTGGGTCGCCAGCCTGTTCAACTCATGAGCTGAAGAGACAGCCGATCTACAGCTGTTCATGCATCACCTCAGAGAAAGGTTTGAAGATCCCTCCTTCCAAGAACAAGCCAGATACCAACTCAGAAAACTATGTCAAAGAAAAGGTACCATCGAGGAATATGCCCTTGAATTCAGAAAGATAGCCACTAAAGTACTGGAATGGGAAGATGACATCCTCATGCAATTTTTACGAGATGGATTAAACCCCACCATACTAGATCGCTGCCTAACACAAGGAGATCCTGCCAGTCTCTTGGGATGGATGAAACTAGCCGAAGCAGTGGAAAGCATCATGGAGAGTGTCCGGCTTGCCCAGCAGAGACAAACTCAAGAAAGCGGTCGCCAAACCCAAACACCCCAAAAAACCACTTTCCTAAGCAGTGAAGAAAAGAAAAAATGACTCCAAGAAGGTACCTGTTTCCAATGTGGGGGGAAAGGCCACATCACCAGCGAATGCCAGGGATCTAAGAAACCCGCTGAAGAAAAGTTGGGCACCCCCACCACCTGGCCTGCATCCCGCAAAGCTGATACTCTGAAATTTCCAACCAAACATCCCGCCGGTGGAACCTCTGCTGGAGCATGTGATGGCAAGGACAGCCCGCTGACCACCTCTGACTCGGACAGTGATGAGTGGGATCCTGACCAGTCCACAAATGTAAGTACAACTAAAACTCGTCATGTATATGTTACAGTAACTTTACAAGGAAATGATGGGAAATTACGAATGTACAGGGCTTTAGTTGATTCAGGCTGCACCACTAGTTTGTTGAATCCCACAGCGGCCAAAGAACCTGCAGTAAAGTTTGAACCCCTAAAAAAAGCCATCAATTTATCTCAAATGGACGGCTCACCCATGGCAGGGGGCCCTGTACGGAAAAGGACCAAACCCATACCTGTTCAAGTGGGGAACTTACAGGGGCAATTACGTTTCCTAGTGCCCACCAAAATTGGGTTCCAAGTAGTTCTTGGGTACGACTGGCTGAAAAAGCACAACCCCAAATTGACTGGACCCAAGGATTACTCAAGCATACCCATGATGTCAATCTAGTGCCCGAAATAAAATCTCCCAACACAGCACTTAATTTGAGTCCTGAGGAACTGCAGAAAATTCTACTAGAGTACCAGAATCTGCAGAAAGCTTTTGAAGATCATGAAGCAGACAAACTGCCCTTGCACAGAGACTTTGATTGCAAACTGAGATTGATAGATGGAGCTAAAATTCCCAAACCCAAAATATACCCTATGAACAACCAAAAACTAGAGGCCCTAAAAAGATTCCTGAACAAAAACCTGCAACGCAGATTCATTAAGCCCATATCAGCTCCCACAGCCAGTCTCATATTTTTCCATGAGAAAAAAGATAGAGGAGAGCCAAGGCTCATTGTGAACTATAATTTAATTAATCAGGCAGTATTGCCTAATGCCAATTGGTTAAAGGCAAATATTTTACCAAATTGGACCTCAAAGAAGTTTTCCACAGAATATCCATGGACCCTGAAAGTGAATGGCTGACCACCTTCTCTACCTGCCTCCCCCAGGGTTACTACCAATGTACTGTTCTCCCTTTTGGATTACAAGCTGATCCCTCCATATTCCAAATGTTCCTCAACTCTGTGTTACAAGACCTCCTCTATGAGGGTGTTGTTGTTTACCTAGATGCCCTTTTGATCTACTCAGAGAACCCTGAACAACACACCAAACTTGTACGCACTGTATTACAAAGACTCATAGACAATGACCTTGTTGTTAAACTTTTGAAATGAGAGTTCCATGCTCAAACTTTTGACTATTTAGGGTATCGAGTTTGTAATAATACCCTAAACATGGACCCCTCCAAAATTTCTACAATTTTGCATGGCCTGCCCCCAGAACTAGAAAGCAACTACAATTCCTTGCAAACTTTTACCATAACTTCATAGAAGGCTTTGCCACAATTGCACTCCCTCTCACTGACCTGTTAAAGAAAGCACCTAGCAGCCAGACTAACTGATGCAGCTGCATCCTCTGGACTGAAAAATGCCAAACAGCCTTTGATGCTCTCAAGAAAAAATTTACCTCCGAACTGCTACTCTTATTCCCTGACACTAGCAAGGAATTTATAATTCAAACTGATGCCTCCGACTTTGCCATGGGAGCTGTGCTCTTACAACAGGATATAGATGGCCACCTCAAACCATGTGCCTTCATCTCCAAAAAAATCTCTACTCCACAACGCAACTGGTCAATCTGGGAAAAAGAAGCCATGGCCATCCATTTCACACTCTCCAAATGGTACCACTTCCTTGAAGGTGCTAGAATTCCTTTTCAAGTATGGACAGACCATTGTAATCTTGAAACACTAAAAACTGCCAAGAAGCTGACCCTTAAACAAGCCCGCTAGGCTGAATTTTTCCAACGCTTTAGATTCAAAATTGTTTTCAAACCGAGAAAAACAAACACTCTGGCAGATCTGCTCTCCAGACTGCCTTGTCACGAACCACCCTCTTTCTCTACTCCTACCAAAGAAAATACTCTTTTTTCTCCAGACACTTTTGGATTACAAGTTACTACACAAGCACAACAACAAGCCCATGCATCAGCTTCAGCACTGCTTGACTCTGCTTTCCAGCATTCTCTAAAATCTGCCTACCTGACAGACACCTGGCTACAAACACACAAAGACTCAGTTGCTTGGTTCAATGACTTGGCTTTCATTGGAACTAGGATCTATGTCCCCCTAGCTTGCCGACCTGAAATTTTGAAAAGATATCACAACTCCAAACCTGCTGGACATTTTGGTATCCTTAAAACTCTACATTCAGTCAGAAAACTTTTCCACTGGCCAGGTCTCACCAAACACTTCCAAGAATATATAAAAAAACTGTCCTGTTTGCAACACCCGCAAATCATCTCCATCTACAAACTTGTTCACCCTATTTTTTCATCCTAGCTTACAGAAACCAGCTCCTTCGAATTCTTCTTCAGAGAGTGACCTGACTACACATGCCGCCGTTCCTTCATCAACATTTTCACCTCTCCCTGTTTAGCTAATGCTTTTCATAAGTCCTTTTCAGTTATTGTCTCCCCCTTTCCCTTTCTCTTCCACATTACCCAACCTTCCCCTTTTTTCCCTATTCATTATTTGCTATGCTGATTCAGTTTCCTAATTGCTGTTTCACTTGTTGTTGTTATTGTTGTTGTTTTCTTTTCGGGACAGGCAGGATGCTGGGTAGCCCTCCATATTTTAGTAATGAGATATGTAGTAGGAGTTAAGTAGCAGCTTGCTTGTAACAAGCTATGAGAACCAGAGACCATTAGATAAACAAAAGCTAGGAATGCACTGATAAACATAACCAGGCTGCACCAAGACTTCAAGGTCTCTTGTGGGTGGGAAGATGTACTCTTTGTATTTTCTGTTTTGAATCTTGCTAATTTCCTCCAGTTCGCTCACTGAAGTCCTGTACAATGTATCACTCTCCTAATAAATAGTGTTTAAGCACTGTTCTATTTGTGTGTGTGAATTCAGTTCATGACACTCTGTCACTCTTCCTGCACAGCAGCACAGCATGAGCTCTCAAGAGCAGCTGACCACATTCTCTATTAGAAAGCTCTGAGCTATGCCTAGGTATTATTGATGTCAAACATAAAACAGGGCCCCATAGCAGCACACCTTTTGAAAAGAAAATAGGGATGATTACCACCTGCCCCAAGAAGCATTAGTGTCTTTCTCTCTCTCTCTCTTTTGCTGTGAAGAGAAAATGCTATTTTAGACTATGAGTCCATTAGTCTTAATAGACAATTTTTAGACTGTTAAGGAGGGAATAGTCAAAGGTGAGTGCCTCATACAACCTGTTGCATCCATTTCAGTGAGCAACAGAAACTGTACTGCTTAAATCAGCCTGGCTGAACAAGTTTGGTCCACATGCTCACTTCATATACATCCAATTTACTGTATCTTTCTGTACAGGAGTGGGCATGCTCAGCCCTCCAGATGTTGTTGGTGAACCAGCTGGAGCAACAGCCCAACAAAATGGAGCAATCACATAATTCCCACCACTGTTTTAGCAGTGCCACCCTATCCATGTCAACTCTGAAATTATGTCCACTGAACTCAAAGGAACTTACTATTACTCAGATGAGTTCAAGATTCAGCCAAATTGTTGTAAGCCATTTTCACAGCTGGCTTTGACTTAAAAGCAGGCTATAAACACAACAGATAGAATATACTCACAAATAAAGATTTTGTACAGGTTTGGTTAATACTATGGTTGAAGATATAGGGGTCTTTCAAAATGTGCAGTTATAACACTATGATTCTATTTTAACTGTCACGTTTCCATCCTGTGGAATCTTGGCATTTGTAGGTTAGGATGTAGACATTTGACTATTTTATCCTAATATGCAAGGACAAATAATTGTAGGAGTTTCTCTCCACTGTATTCCTCCTCAGTATTCTCCCCATATTTGAACATCCTGAAGTATTGCAAAAGAATTATGCTGTGTAGGAAAAAATGGGGTGTGATCAAAAATCCTATTTTCTGTATGCTTGCACACACACAGAGACACACAGAAATTATTATGTTCCTGGGGTTTTCCACAGGAAAAAGATTTTTGCTTGTTTGTTTTGCACACACATCCCCTCCATGTTCTTCTACACAGAATAACTCCTCCACAGCACTTCAAGACATTCAAATATCTGGAGAAAATGAACAAGATTCTCACTCTTCTATTATTCTTCTGAACTGCTTTTCCCAGTTGTCAGGAAACATGTTTTGTTTTGTTTTACATATAGAAACAAATAATGATCAATATTATTTTTATTCCTTTTAAGGAAGAGTATTTAGAATTTTGAGCCAAAGTGTTCCAGTGTCTCAACAAACTGCCAACTCCAGGATCCCACAGGATGCAACCATGGCCATTAAAGTGGAATCATAGTGCTAAAATTGTTTAGTGTCAAAGGGACCACACGGAATGATGAATCTAGAGAACATCATTGGCCATACACTTAAATCACTGCATAATTTATGATCATGGAAACAAGCCTGGCCCAGCAGTGGCTCCATAAACTGCCTTTCATTCCTAACTGCCTCACACACAGATCTGGCAAATCACAAAACTTAGAGAGTTAATATTTTAAAACGCAGCAGGAGTTACCACCAACTGACTGATGGTAACAATTTCAAAAAATAAGAATAGGGTCCAGAATCAGTAGAACAGTTATGAATGTGTAACCTAGAGTTATGCACCTGTGGCTGTTTTGTACTCATGATCCCTACTAGACGCTAGTTTAGGGGATATATAGAGACTGTGAAAGTCCCCCAATCCCCAACTATTGGGCAGCAGCCACTGCAAGCAGCAGGTATCTTATTTCAGAGATCATTTTGTGGGAGGAAAAGCAGGTGACTTTTCCTCCCACAAAATGATCTCTGGAATGAGAGGTAATTGTGACAGGGGTCCTGCTTCTGCCTGACACACCAGACATTACTCACTGAAGGAAGTGGAAACATCAGTTAACTGTTTTCCAATTGAGATGGGAACAGACCCCCATCAATTGCATGGCTGCTACCCAGTAAGTAGGAACTGGAGAAACTGAGATGAGATTTACTGTCTTAGTAAATCCCATCTTGATTCCCACTATCCTTAGTTATTGGACAGCAGCAGCTGAGATTGACAGAGGTCTGTTCCCCTTGCATTTGTAACTCCCCAGCAGGATTCTGGCTAGGATGTGAAATTCACTGAATATTTTTTAAAACCTGCAAAAAGTAGTTTAAAACCTTAGAAAAAGTAATTATTATTCACAATAATAAAGAGGGCTTGAAGTTAATCATGTTCCATAAAATGCCTGCCTGCCTACCTGCTTATCTGTGTGACTATCCATTTATATATCCAGCTGTCTTTTGCATCTGTCTAAGCCTGGGTGGAAAAAGTGAAGCCATGGGGCTACATTTGTGGCCCTCAACACTTTTGGACTACACAGGCTGCCCTTTTACTGGCCATTTAAAGAGTGTGAATTGTCTCTTGTGGAAGTGTCTAGATGCAGCAATCCACCCTTAAATATGTCCTAGGCTCCCCTCACACATACTGTTTAACATTTTTAAATGCTCATTTTAGAGGAGGAGGAGGAGGACAAGATCCCAGGGCAGAGAAATGTTGCATTTGCCAACTTCTGATCTAATTCCTGCTTCATCATAGAGATCAGAAACAATCAGATGGTCATCTCTATTACAGTCATCAACACTTGTATGCCTAAACTTACTAGTGGCTAGTTTGCCTGTTACTTTACAGGGGTTTAGGCACAGCATTACAATCATGGAATCACAGAATCATAGAGTTGGAAGAGACCACAGAGGCCATCCAGTCCACGCAGGAACCTTCATCAAAGCACTAATGGTGGCCATTAATCCATGGTGACTTTTTGTTTGTTATACCACAGCTTCCCTCTTCCTGTATCACTCTAACTTGTAGCCAAGTAGATTATGGACAAGTATTTTAAGTAAAGATATTTTATGTGTTTTATAAAGAAAACTAAGCATCTTGTCTTTTACCAGCAGAATCTGTATTGGGGTGGTGGTGGCTGTGACACTGGTTGTTATTCAGCTTTTACCTTGCCAATTTCATTTCTCTACTTCAGAGATCCAGTACCATCTCTCATATTTTCCAACAGTCTCTTAACCACATAGGTTTGTGGCAAGGGATAACCAACCACTGCTGTAGCCTTGGAGGGACAGGGGAAGAGCCAGATACAGCTCCATCACACCTAGGTCCAGAGGCAGATAAAAGAACCCCCCCATCAATCCCAACAGCCAATGCCCTGGCCAAACAGGGAGAGAAGAAGAAGCATGATCTGCTGGACATAATTCCCTCCTGCACTGCCATCCCCTTTACTTTTTGTGGTATGTCTTAATTAGATTGTAAGCCTGAGGGCAAGGATCTGTTCTGTTGTTCTTTTCCTTGTAAAGCTCCATGTACAGTGATGATGCTATATAAATAAATGATAATAACAATAATCTGTGAGCTCCTAGGAGGCAAAAGAAGTACAGAACACAAGTGCAGACTTGAGCTCACTTCTCTATTAACAACCCATTGCATTCTTATGTAACTGCAATTTGCATGTATATCTATAACCTGATATTGCTGGCCAGTTAAAAAAAGAAAGCACAAGTGGGGGGAAAATGAGCCAAGCATGTGAAATACTTAGGATGCCATGTCTTTTCATCTACAACAATTCAACACTATTAAGAAATGTTTGCTTTACAGTCAGTCTTCCACATTTGAGGGGTTCACTTGCACAGATTTGATTATTTGTGAATTTCTCCAATCCCTGCCACCCTCATCCCAACTGTTTCTTTCCTGGGGGAACTTTCCCTCTCAGCATCTCTGATCAGGCCACAAGCCCTTTAAAGCACCACCTCTGAGCCCTCTTCCTCCTCCACCAGCCACTGCCTCTGCAGCTAAGGACAGCTCACAGCCTAATTTCTCAACACTACAAACTCTCTCCTGATAGCCCCACACATTAAAGGAAGGAAACGGGCAAGAGAGAAAGTACAGGGCCACCATGCTGACTAAATCCCTTTCCCTGACCTGATTTGGACCTTGGGTGCCCACACCTCACCATGCTTTGGTCCTCCTTCCCATAGATACACATTTTGATATTTGTGTTTTTTCACTTTTGCAGGAGTCCTCTGCTCCTAATCCTTGTGAACATGGAAGGCCAACTGTACAAAAATTTTGACTGGTTAATTAAAGTCAGAAATTCAGTCTCAGTCTAAATGTAATGACCATGCATTTCTTGATGCTTGATATACTCAGCAGTTTATTAAAAAGACCAGTCAAGTCTATAACCACAGGGTTTAAAAATAAATAAATAATCCTTAATCCAGAATTTCAATGCTCAAGTAGTTTTACAGCATTAAAGAGCAGTCGCTCTCAGACAATTTGGAAGAGTTAATTAAAATCAAAAATTCAAATTGAACCTAAAGAATAGCCTTGGATGAATTGGAGCCCTGGCTTCGGCAATCAGAAAGGGAATCTCAACTCCGTTGAACAAATACAGCTGATTAATGTAACCCTGATTGTAATGCAACTGAAAACAAAATGGCAATCTTGCTGCAACTCCTCTTCAGGCTTGATGCTGCGAAATGAAATAATAGAGGGAACTCTAGAAAACCATAATAGATGTAATTTTGGAACATAATTCCTGGGCCAAAAAAAAAAAAAAGGGCACAGGGCAAAAGAGCTACTGTTCCTACGAGTCTTCAGATCTTGAACAGGGACAAATTGAACTCTCTCACAGATTTCACATTGACCAGATTTCTTACAGTATTCACAACAGGATGAAAAAAAAGGCATGTCACAATGAGCATTACTCTCCTCACAGGTCAAAATGAAAAACACAAGACCTTAGCTTGGATCTCAAGGTTTCCCTTCACTTCACCAGTGATTTCAGGGTTAACAAAATCATGCCAAAAGTTTTTTTTAACCCCAAAGCCATTCCTACTAGGGTTAGGGTTAGAGTTATAGTGAAGCCAGGGGCCTAAATGCAATTTCTAGTCCCAGCTAGATCTAGTCAATTGCAGAACAGGAGGGCAACACTTAGGCAAATTCCATTGATTCAGTGGATTTACTCTGTTTGGGATTATCAGCTCTCCTTGGGGCCAAGGCAAATAGATCTGAAGTGCTGCCACTTTTTGATTAGCAGGGACAATGTTGTCGTCTGCCACTTTATTTATTCTGCTCTGTTGTCTCTGAGTTTAGCTGAGGGTGAAGGTTTTATGTTCTTGGTGCAATATATTGCTATGAGCTATCCCTATTGTAATGTAGTACTTCAGAATGGTTTGGTCTGGAATTTCCAATTAAGACCAATTAGGTTTATAAAAGGCCTGCTCCTAGTGGAGATGAAAAGAGCTAAAAGTGGTTTGTTGGAAAAACACATAGTGATAGATTTTTATTATCAAAGAAGAGAAAAGAAACCAGAACAAAAACACAGTGCATAGTCATTCATTTTATGTACTGTCAACAGAACAAGGGGAAAAGAAAGCATCGGATAAAGAGAAGTAAAGAATTTTGTACTTAAATACAAACGAACACTGAAAACTTCCACCTGAACTGCAAATGAAACTAACTGTAAAAATGGCTCTCTGAAGCTGCAGTCCTGAGCACATTCATTAAGGAATGAGTCCTGCTGAATGTAGCAGAACTTCCTGCTGAGCAAACAAGTTTAAGATGGCAGTATAATTGCACCAAGACCATAGAACCAACAAGCTTTCAGAAGTCTTCCTGCCGTACAAATCTTTACTTGTAGAGTAGGAGGACTTCTTAAAATCTTGTTGCTTCTATAAATAAACAGCAATGTAATACTTTGTTTCCAGTAGAAAATTTTTTCTCTCTGCAGCAGGAAACAAGATGGAGAGGCTCCTAGGATAAGAGTACGGGATCTTTCTCTCCTTGGTTATCAGGACAAGTCCTTGTGCCTCAATTTTCTTTGCATAATGGTGACCACATTTCAATAAGAAGGATTAGCTTCCCTTGACCTTACATGTCTCATTGTTGAACTAGTGCCATTTCCGCACTAGACTGTTATAGTGCTATTATTCCACTTCCAATATCCTATGGAATCCTGGGGTAAGCAGTTTAGGGAGGGGTGCTTGAGACCCCTCCCTAAGCTGCAAACCCCAGGATTCCATAGGATGTTGGAATAATAGCACTACAACAGTCTAGTGCAGAAATGGCCTAGGTGTTTGAAGACCAGGGCTAAACATTACCAAAGTGGAAATTTAATTTGAGGTAATCTCCTGGCCATCTTTTCAATGAAGGCCACAAGAACAGCTGTGTTGGATCACATTCTGGTCTAGAATACTGTTTCCTACATTGGCCAACTAACTGCCTATGGGAAGTCCATAAGCAGAACATAATGAAAGGAACCTGTTGTTTCTTGTAGTTTCTTGTTCAGTATGGACAGAATACAGTGCAGATAGGCCACTTTGACCATCCAGGTGTTGAACTGCAGCTCCCAAAAATCCTAGCTATAGTCAATGGTGAAGGACTATTGGAAATGTAGTTCAGAAACATCTGGAGAGGCAGAGCTGCCCAACTTTGCAGTATACAGTAAACGTGTGAAAGGGTAGTCCTTAGTGGTTTCCATGAACAAGTTAACATGAGAATTAAATAAGAGAAAACAGATATGTGGGTAATCATTTGTACTGATGAGCTACACCAGGAGAACAGAACAATCTTTATAAACACATATTTTTTTTAGAACCTGCCTAGGACATTTTGCTGCCTAAGGTATAGTAGCATATGGTGTCTTCTCCCTGCTCCCCACTCCACCACAGTCAAAGTGCACAGTACCTAAACCTAGCCAAGTTGTTTTGGCTGATGTGGAAAATCACACCCTTCCCATCCCACACAAAAACAACACCCCCACAATATGAACAAATTAAATCATTTAAAATTTGCTACCCTTTTATGACACCCAAAATTTGGGTCCTAAGAGTGTGATACTAAGGCCCTTTTCGCAGCGCCGGTGGTTGCGTGATGGAGGAGGGCGACTCGCGCAAGAAGCCTTCTCCAGGAGGCTGCCGCTTCCCCCTCCTTCCTTCCGCAGGCGAAGGAACGAGCGGGGAAGCGGCAGCCTCCCGGAGGCGGAGGCGGCTCGCGCGTCCGTCCATTCCCCCCCCGCGCTCGCGAGAAAGGAGCCTGCCCCCTCCATCCCCCCCGCGCGCGCGAGAAAGGAGCCTGTCCCCCCATCCCCCCCGCGCGCACGAGAAAGGCGCTTGTCACGTCCACCCCCCCGTGCGCGAAGCAGGACGTGTCGCGTCCGTCGCGCTAGCGCCCCGCCCCGCCCCTTCCTTCCGCAGGGGCGGAGGGAAGGAAGTGCGACCCGGCCGGCTCCCGACGCTCCGCACAAGAGGTAAGTGCGCGCGGGTGCTGGGAGCGTTGTGCGAGCGCGGGTGATTTTCGCTTCGAAGCAAAAATCAAAAAACCCGCGCTCACGCCGCTTCAGCCCCGTGAGCCCGGCGGAAGTGGGAGTGCATCGTGCGGAGCAACGCTCCCACTCCCGCAAGGCTCACAGGGCTGTCGCGCGAGAAAAGGCCCGTGCGAAAAGGGCTTAAATCTATAATGTGCTAGGAACAGGGGGTTAGGATTAGGCACATACCCACTCACCAGCAGAAGCCCTGTCTGCAAGCTGATCTCAGAGATCTGTTCACAAAGAATGCTGATGGTAGAGCAGCTCTACTAAGACCTGCTGCCAGAAAAGCCAAAAGAGGAAGTAGAGGAAGATTGAGGGGAGAAAGGAGACAAGAACCCAAACATCTTCCATCCAAGGGGCATAGGCACAATCTCAGTACAAATTTGGGTCACGGTGCAAGTTATCCTGACTATTTTTCAACAAGGTGTGGGTGTGGACTCACAGTTTCAGCTGGCCTACTATAGGCCCCTGGCCATATTTATCAGCTATGATTCCACTCCAAGGCAGCATTCTCACTTTCTCTAATGGTAGGACTAGCCCTTGCTGTTGTTCTTGTTTAAAAACGCTTTATTTAGCCATGTTTTGAACCCTCTGTCATATAGCAACAGTCATTCTCCACAGTTGCCTGGGTAGGAAGGAGAATGCCCTGCTAGTTTCACAAATCTGTCAGTCAGATGGTAAATGTATATCTAGCTCTCTGATGCTGTTCTGTTGGAATGATCAGACAAAAATAGTTTGAAAGTACTGTCAGCAACCCTAAAATTATATGTATATCATAAGAGGAAGAGTGATTAAAGGTTGTCAACAGATATCAACCTTCTCAGATCTTCTCTGAAACAGTTCCTAACATAGGATGGTTATTTTTGTGAAAGAAGGAAATGGTTGTAGAAAATAAACATGTCCAAATTCCAACAGTGCCAGGCTGACATCTGGTAGCACCAAATGAGAAATATTTAGAGCTGTTGTCTCCTTGTCACATACACTGTAATATCCAAACAGCCTGGTGTTAATTAAGAAGGCCATTGATGAAACTAATGAAACATGAATGAAGGTTATCCCCTTATTTGAAAAGCTGGCAAAATGTAGCTGACAATTTCCACCAAGCGCAGATCTTGTAGCAGTAAATCTTGGGGATAAATTCTGCTTCCATTTATGCTAGCAGAGATCTGTAGAAGCCTCCCTGGATTTGACAGTGTTACACTTTCTGATTTAAATTCTTTTACATAGCCTTTAATAGACTACATAAAAATATGACTATGACTTTGATATATCTTTTCTGTTAATTGAAAGACCATAGGGGGATGAAGGAAAGATGCCTGACAATTTTCTTCATTTCTTTTCCTTGTGTCTTTCTTTCCTTTTCTTAAAGTGAGGATTCCTTTCCTCTTTAAATCTCAAATTGCAACAAGAGTATAAACATCTTTTTGATCACCTAACCACAGAAGACAATAACCACAATCTTGAATGCTCTAGTTGGCAAGGATTACCCTCAATATCTCCCTTAATATTTTGTTCTATAAGTACCTACATACCCTGAGTGCACCAGAAATCATCCAATCTTGGAAGCTAAACAAAGGCCATTTCCACACTACACCCTTATAGTGCTATTATTCCACTTTCAACCTCCTGTGGAATTCTGGGGTTTGTAGTTTGCTGAGGCCAAAGAGCTCTCTGGATGAGAATTCTAAAGGCCCCTCCCTAAACTGCAAGGCCCAGGATTCCATAGGAGGTTGAAAGTGGAATAATAGCACTATAACAGTGTAGTGCGGAAATGGCCAAAGTCAGACCTGGTTAGTACTGGGACAGGGGATCACAGTATCACAGAATCATAGAGTTAGAAGAGACCACAGGGGCCCTCCAATCCAACCCTCCGCTATGGAGGAACCTGCATCAAAGCACTCCCAACAGACGGCCATCCAGCCTCTGCTTAAAAACCTCCAAAGAGGAATACCAGGTTTTGTAGGCTATATTTAGAGGAAGAGAGGAGCAAGCCACCTCTTTGCCTAAGAAAACCCTACAAAATTCATGGGGCTACCATAAGTCAAAGAGCAACTTGAAGGCACATATTTTACTTTGTTTTTATGGTGAAGAGCAGTTCCAAGATCCCATTATAATTGCTGAGTTAAATAGGAGATGGACAAGACCCTATTTGCCAGTATAACTATGCTAGTGGTGGATAATGTAGAGTTGCTACATTTCCCAAGTAGCAATATGGGAGAGTCTACTCATTGGTCAGAACTAGTCAAAACTGGCCAGGACATCTGAAGCAAGCCTGCATGAGGCCCTTACTTGTGAAGCCTGAGGTGAGTCTTTTATAGGCTTGCTTTACATGCCACTCATCTTTGTCACCTGCATCTGGAGACCTGAAAACAGGAAAAGTGGATGTCAAATATGCTCCAAACAGATCCCCCCCCCAGCATTTATTGTGTAATTTGGGGGACTTTTGCTGCATACCATGTGCCTGGGGTTTGTTCTGTTGTGTGAGTGGTTTCTGTTCTTCCTAATACAGGATCAATGAATGTCAGCTCTATCATACATACAAAACAGAGCACCTGGGGACCCCGTGGAGGAGGAGGTAGTGAAGGCTCTCCCATGGTGATGGGACAGGAAAAGGGCTCATGAGTACTGTGATGATGTGGTGGGGACCAAGTCTTTCCCTGTCAGGAGATGAAGCTGCTCTGCCAGATCTTGAGCTGTAAGGGAGACAGTGCTGCAGCTTTATTTCTTCATGGGGATGGCTTTTGCTGCCATCACCACTCCCCCCTCCTCCATATCTATCAAGAAAGTGACTTGCACCAGCATAAGTCACCAAAAGAATTACAGCTAACGGCAAGGATCCTACTGTGGCAAACCATTTGCAGAACAGACTGGCCAAGAATAACTTGGCAACCTCCCCACTCAAATAAGTGGGAGAGCAGCAGCAGGAGATGGCTCGTTCCAAAATGCCTGTTCCATACCTGCCTGCTTTCAGTTACGTCCTTAAAGTCAAGGCAGTAAGGCAACAGGCAACTCAGAACAGTCCTCAGCACTTTCTTATTCATCATCCTGCCACGGGCCATTTCCTCACTATGTTGCTAAACCGCAATAGCAACGGGTTGTTTCTAGTTCAAGAGCGATGCTACCACATGACATCTTTGCTATCCAGCTGCTATCCCATCCCCAAGCGTTGCCAAACCACTGCATTCCATTTCCAGAAAAATCCATTAAGAACCTCCATTAGCACTTCAATCTCATCAGCTGGCTCAGTGCAGAACCGTAATAGTGCTTGACAGTGCTGCCTTTTGTCACGGATCCAGCAGTGGGTGGAGTATGGCCATGCCTAGCTTGTCCCTCCCTCTTCACTCCCATGGCATGTCAACTATGAAATCTATCACCTCTCCATGTTTATTTTAATTTGACCATCAGTGGTGAAATGCATTGTGGAACAGTGACAGCAAATGAATTACTCTAGAAAAAGTTCCTTTAAAGAACTGATTTGTTTCCAAATTTTTGAAGCAGTTAATACATAGGTCAGGAGAAATGATTGAGGGTGCAGAGATAATGAAAAGCTCTGGGTGCAATGGAAGGATGATGTTGCCTAGCAACTAAGCAAGACCTAGATTTTTTTTTCTGGATCGAGCTTCTTTAAAAGAGTTAAGAGTTCTCTTCAGCTAAACTGTCTCTCTCTATATCTTTTGTATATCTTCATAACTAAGTCAAATCTGTTTCTGTCAAGTCTTTGGTATGGATTTGTCATTCAGAAATTCTTGCTAACACATATGTTTTACAGGAGACGTAGGGTATCTCTGACCTATGAATGAGATGCAGTTAGCTCCCATCTGGTTTGCCATCTCCTCAAAAAAGGAACCAAAAAAAAAAAAAAAGGAATGAAAATAACATTTCTGCTGTTGACAGTAGAAAGTTATATGGTGGCAGTGGGGTTTCATGATAAGCTATATAACAAATTACTTTTTAAGGCTAACTTCCCAGGCTGTTGATGAGAGTGTGCAGTTCTTGGTCTGAATAAAGTTCCCTAGGCAGACCTTGGAACATTAAGTTTGAAAATTAGAATCACAGAGCCGAAAAGGACCACAAGGGCCATCTAATGCAAATCCCTGACATGCAGGCATACACAACTAAAGCACTCCTGAAAGATGTCTACCCAACTTCTGTTTAAAGACTTATAGAGAATTTGAGACAGTCAATTCTATACTCAAACAGCTCTTACATTAAAGATGCTCTTCCTGATGTTTAGTTGGAGTCACTTTGCTTATAATTTTATTAATGTGTTAATGTCCACTTAAAAATCGAGGAACTAATTCACTATTATAAATATTGCTACCTGAAATTGGTTGTGTTATCACTGCTTAACTTGTTGATTTAAACATTGGTGTTGGGCCCGACTATGGCATTTACAGAGAATGGCATGCAGGTTGCCACTTTTGGGAGCAGATTTTATTATTAGTGCCTTCAAAAGGACTCTTTTTATCCTTTTAAAGTTGCTGCCCTCCAACCTAGAATTTTCCCCTTGTGAACTACAAAGCACCTAATAGGATTGTTGTCTAGGCAAGGTGGAAGAGTCTGGCAGGTGCAGTCCTAAAGCATGGGATCTCATCTTACAGTCTCTTCCTTTCAATTTGGCATTCATCTGATCTCACTTTTCTTTCCAATCCCACCAATTTGTTCAAATCCCAGGGTTTTTTTAAGCCTAAAAGGCAGAATGTCTCCCCCTGCCCCCAAAGAACTGCATGGAACAAAAGTGTTTGAAGGAGTGATTTATTTCAGTCAGTGGACACTGCAAGTACAGGAAGTGGATATCTACAAAGACTGGTTAGTAAATCAAGAGTGGAGAATTCTTAATCTGAACTTTCAAGAGCCTCTAAGCATGTGCAGAATATTTTTGTACTTTAATTACATAATTAAAAGGTGGTAGAGAAAATGCGGGGAGACCAAATGAGAAGGATGCAGAGTCACAGAAAGGTAGAAGCCAGCAATGAAATGGGAGATGAATTTAAGGAAAACATTCTACAATATGATCCACCCCACTGAGGCTCTCCATTTAAGAAAAAAGAAAAAAGAAAAGAAAAGAATTG